>CM076584.1:89126213-89238737 GCA_034641835.2 Pinus albicaulis | reverse complement strand
GAGTGTTCCCTCTGAGGATGCCTGAGGGAAAAGTGTAGCGCCAGTGGCACTATTCTAATAGGCCTTCAAATTCTCAAAAAACAAAAACTTGCCCAAATTCCTTCAAAATTGGTGGAGGTCTTCTTCAAGGGGTTTGAGAGACCTATAGGAAGCTGATGTAAAAATTCCAAGTCTAGCTTGGTCTTCTCCTCCTTTTAGTGCTTGGATTTCAATGAGGGCCTCTTTGAGTTTGGCACAAGCAAGTTTGTTTTTCATTGCATAATGCTTGGTCATCCTTTTCTGGAGAGCAAGGCCCCTTTTTATCTTCTTAAAATACTTGTGTTGAGGGTTCTATGTTTTGGCCAGGTTGACAGAGACCAAAAGATGAGACAACATAGAACCACTTTCAGACCTTAGGATCTAGCCCTCCTAGGTCCAGAGAGGGATCTCTATATGATAGTCAAAGGTTTATGTCTTTTAAGCTCAGATGTTGTGATTTTAGGCTAGTTATATGCATAGGGTTTGTTTGTTGGTTTATGTTTGGTTGCTGGGAATCAGGAATGAAAGGTCCAATATAAAACAAGGGTGAGCAAAGAGGAAACTAGAAAAAGATAGATAACTCAGGGAGCATCAAAGCCATTGGGAAATGGAGTCAAGAAAGGATTTACTTGTGTTCAATGTGTAAGCTTTCAGTTGGGCTAGTCATCTAGAGTGTTTGGATCTTAAAGAAGGTTGATGGAATGGAACATCAAGGACTGAAATTGAGTGAAGGGGAAACAACCAATTCTGTCTATAGATCAGGTCAGAGGTCATTTAACTCCAGACCTACTTGGACAAAACCGAAGGCAAGACAAGGGATCTTTAAAAGGCTTAAATGAGATGAAAAGGTCCTAGTGGGGTAGAGACAGGATTCTAGACCTCCCAGTATTCTCAACTCATCTAACTAAATCCTAACAAGAACATCTAAACATGGATCTCATTAATTCATACATCAGAGAGCAGGTAATGGCATCCACTACACTGGTTAAATCAATTGAAATCAACATTCAGATACACATGTAAGTAGAAAACATAAAGGTTGGGAGAGCAGCATCATAAGGTACCTATCAAGGGTAAGTCTTATGCCAAAATTCTGATGCGAGCCTGAAGAAACATAATGAAATGAAAGAAAGTCAATCACAAATACAGAGAAAGGGAAACATCACCAGCTGCTTTAGATTAGTATCCAAAGAAACATGCTTGTCATATTAAAAACAACGCCAATCGGGTACATCATAGCCCACAGCTTGAACGTTCAGTCTGAATACATCAAATCTCAATCTATCTTACACTATTACACACAGAACTTGTCTCAAGAGGAGAAATGCTTGGGTTTCCCTGATATCTCATCAACAACCATTACAATATTTCTCTCTGAGCTTTATAGCAAAGAAGAGCTCAGGTGGCAGGTGAAACACTAAATGCAGTATTAAAACTTCTGAGAAGGAGGCCGAGGCCCACCCTGCTAGAATGCTGAACATTTAATCTCTGTCATTCCTTGGATGATGGGGTGACCTTATTTTAGATTTCCAATTACTCTGATATGACCCTGTATTCATTCTGGCTGCGGTACTGTGCTGTACTTGCGGGGAATAAACAAATGGTTAACACTGCTGAACAATCTGCTTTCATAAAGTCTCACTGTTTTTGAACTGTAGTTAGGGAGGAAATTCTTCTAAGGACATTCTGCATAATAAGAGCTGTATGGCTGCCCTGTGCTTGATGGAGACAAGCATTCTGCTGATAAATAAACCCAGATGGTACCTGTTACTGTGCTCAGGATCTTTGGATCGATCCTCAGGGTCTTCAAACTGTTGCCTTTCCTTCTAAACCTTTGACTAAAATGACTAAAAAGGCTTTCGAGGATAAATCATTAGCTCGCTTAAACATTCGCTTCCTTCTGTGTTGAAACTCTCTATCAGCTCCATTTTTCTTAAACGGGGGTAGCTCGGTTTTGGCAGCGTTGAAAAGAATTTCTAGTGTTAGAAATATGCCTTTTCTTCGTGCGAATCTGCCCGGCCTTTTTTCTTTTGACTATCCAAGGTACAGGCTCTCGGATTTAAGATAAATGCACGGCTTGCCATGTATGAGGAGCCATGCGGTCTTTTACCCTTACGAAAACCCTACAAAACAACAAGCGTGAAGAAAACCTTGGGCAGGGAATGATGAAGGTGGCGAGGGTGACGAGGCATGAGTTTTGTGACGGTGAAATGGAAGGGATAATTTGCGGTGAAAATGATAAAGGAGTACGGTAGGGGAAATGGTGAGACACGGAGCGAAACACCTCAACAACGAATGGAAACCTTAAAAAACACGACAAAACCAATGATATGGTAGCCAGGAGAGCAGAGAATGCACGAAGCACCGTCGGTGACGTGGTAGAATGAGTGGCCGATGGGACGATCAACGGTGAAGCGGCGTACGGAATGAATTGGCGGAGCACAGATCTGACAGTGAGAACGAAAGGTAAGCGAGGGCTGTGTGTTAGATCCCCCAGGAAAATTAATCAAGCGAGCAACTTGGACAAAGGAAGACCGTTGGATGAAGATCTCAAGATCTAACGATGGTCGTGAAATTCGCTGGGCGCCCCGTACCGAAGGTTAATGCGCGAAATGAGGGTGGTTTTGCCATGGTATAGATGCCATGCGTCATTTTCCGAGTGGAATCGCTGGCTCTCTGGGAAAACCGCCTTCTGCAGATGAGTGGTGCGGAACTTACCAACGGTTTCAGGGATAATGCACCGCGGGGTCCACTGGCAGGGAGGCTCCGGACCGTCGGATTATCGCGAAAATGGACGGCGATGGAGGCAACGAAGGTTTGGATGGGAAATCACAAAGGGTAGTGGGTTAAATGACAGCCGCCCGATCACTTGAGATCTATAGGCATTTAGATGCGCAGAAAACGGGCCTCGAAAAAGCGCCTTCGATCTTGCAGGTTTCGTGCTTGGGTCATGTGGAAGATAAAGGAGCGCGGGGCTATGGCCAAAGGGGCTAGCACCTAAATACATAAATTTCATCATTTTAATTCATTTTGAGTGCTATTTCAGGCCCTAAAGAGGTAACGATAAGGAGGTGAAGTGGAGTTTTGAAGGAACGAAGGGTGATGGTGGGGTTTAGATAGGATTCAGGGGGAATTTAAGGGGATAATGGAGGGATTTAAGGGAAAATTTAACACAGAGAAAACAGAGGTTGTGATAGGGAATTTTGCAAGGATATAGGGTTAAAAGAGGGAGTAATAGGTCCCTTTGAGCAATGGATCAGCAGAGAGGATTTGTGTTGGGCACAGCTCATAGAGACTTCAAGGAGGATGAATTTTTAGGGGAGAGGCATTCCTTGAAGGCTCCATAACAATCTAGCCCCCCAGCTTGCTTGTCAAGAATTTCATAGGGGGGCTAATAGTGGCTCCACATGGGGATGGCTTCTTCTTGAAGGAGGCAAGAAACCAGAAATGATCTTTGGAGTAGGCCAGTTGCCTGCTGCTTGGCACATCCCTTTCTTTGATCAGCTACCACAATATGAATATGTTACATCAGCAGAAACATTTTCTCAATCAAACTACCTACCCACACTATAATCCTAGAAATTTTCCCTTCAGGGTGCATTTGAGCTAGTAGACCCTTCACATTATTTTATTTTGAAAGCAAAACAAACCTACTCTAAGTCTACCCTTATTTCTCCATGAGGCCAGATTAGACTGTTGGTCTCATCTATTTCTCTACCTAATCTACTACCTGTTGGGATTAAACTGTCCAACAGGTTTCTTCTCCTACATTCTAAGACAGAAAATTGAAAAACAGCCAAGCCAGGATTAGGCTGTCTGACTTGCTGTGGATGGAAAGTGCTAAAAATTAAAACAAAACTTTGAAGGCTTGAAGTCTGCAACTTTGAAACGTCCTTCTTTTTCCATGACTCAGGTTTTGGGCATATTGGAGTCACCTCTTTTCCTTGATTTCAGCTCTGACTTTGGGCCTATTAGAGCTGATTCTCTTTTTCACTGCTAGTTCAGGTTTTGAGCGTATTAGGACCAGCTATTCTGCTCTTCTTGGTTTAATTTTTTACCATGTTTGAGCCATTTTTTTTGCATTTCGGAGGTTCATGTTTTGAGCATGTCTGAACCTCTCCTCTTTCTATTTTTTGGAGACATTTTCTCTATTTTCTTGAAAGTAAAACTGCAATGGTATGTACAATGGAAATGGAACTTGGGAATGAAGAATTAGCATAAATAGTGTTTGAGCATCCTGCCATTGACAGGACCCCCAAACATCTCTGTACCATCAAGCTCTTATAAGAAAAATGCATTAGGACCCACAGTGGCCTGGATGACAAAAGGACCTTGCCACAAGCTGTCAAATTTGCCATGTTTGCTTTTATCCTCTCTTCTTGAATCCCATCTCAGAACCTTGTCACCAATCCTGAAATTTGAAGCTTTGGTTCTTTTTTCGAACTGTCTCTTCATGTTTTGATGAACTTTCAATGCTCTGTTGTAGACCCGATCCCTTGTCTGCTGAAGATGTATTGTCTCATTTATTCTCCTTATCATGCTGTCTTCTTCTGAT
Source organism: Pinus albicaulis (assembly GCA_034641835.2). Classification (NCBI taxonomy): domain Eukaryota; kingdom Viridiplantae; phylum Streptophyta; class Pinopsida; order Pinales; family Pinaceae; genus Pinus; species Pinus albicaulis. The sequence goes on along the minus strand of CM076584.1, from coordinate 89,234,164 downwards.
TGGATCTCCTGGACAAGTTTGATCACTGGAACTCCAAGACTAGTAGGAAAAACTGCTTCAGTCCCATAAACCAGCTGGAAGGGTGACATGCCAATAGATTTCTTTGTAGTGAGCCTGTCAGCCCACAAAGCATGCACCAAATTTTTGTGCCATGACTTTTTTTTCTCTTCCAGCAGCTTTTTAATGATTGTAACCAGGCTTTTATTTGATGATTCAGCTACGCCATTACCCTGGGGGTAATAGGCAGTTTAATGTCCAAGTGCTATTCTGTACCTATGACAGAAATCAACCATTATTTTGGATCCGAAAGCAGCAACATTGTCAGTGATTATTTTCCTTGGACAGCCAAACCGAGATAGGATGAAGTCTTCTAGAAACCTAATAATGACAGAATCGGTGGCATTCCTAGTGGGTATGGCTTCTATCCATTTAGTGAAGTAATCTGTGGCAGTCAGGATCCATTTGTGTTGCCCAGAAGAAGAAGGGTGAATTTCCCCAATAAAGTCTAGGCCCCATTGCAGGAAGGGACCTTCAACGGTGATGGGTTGTAGGGGAAGGGGGAGGAGCTTTCTTTTGCCTTCAAAGATCTGACATTTGTGGCAAGTGGTTATCATTTTATGGACATCGTTGAACAGTGTAGGCCAATAATAACTAGCCCTGAGTATTTTATTTGCAGTGGCTTTCCAACTCAGGTGGCCTCCACATTCCCCGGCATGGAACTCCAGTTTGACATTTTCAGCTTCATTTTCAGACAAACACTTCAGCAATAGGCCATTTGGATTTTTCCAGTATAGATTCTCATTCAGAATGTAGTAGTTTCTAGCTTTGAGTTTTATGAATCTGGCCTTGGTTTTGGACAGTTCTGGAGGGGCATTGAGGTTGGTGAGCACGTAGAGGATGTCAGTATACCAAGGAGAGTTTTGAAACTGCTCCTCAACAACTGGATGGGGCAATCCTTCCTGCTCATCTAGGGCATTTATCATATAAATGTCAAGGGCCTGCAAGTTTGATTCTGCCATTAATTGGGCCAGGCATTGACCTTTGATCAGTTTAGTGGGCTTTATTTCAAGGTCATATTCCAAGATGGTAGCAATCCATTTTCCCCTTTTCCCATCGGGGTCCTGGGACAAGATATCTTTGACCACTATATTCGGTACATAAGCAATGGTGTGAGAATGAAGAATGTACACCCTAAAGTCTTTTAAGGCCTTAATCAGGGCATAGGCATGCTTCTCCATGATATTGTACTTTAAGGGTGCATCTCTTAAGGCTTTACTGAAGAAGGCTATAGGCTTTTCATTACCTTCTGAATTTCTCTGCAGCAAAACTGCAACTATTGTGTGTTGGGAGGCAAATGAAAAGATCAGAAAATATTTTGAGAAGTCAGGGCTGATAAGGACAGGGGCCTGAGTGAGTGCAAGTTTTACTGACTCAAAAGATTTCTTGGCTTCAACAGTCCACTTAATTCGTACACCTTTCTTTAGCATTTCAGTCATTTTTCTGAGGTGCTCAGCAAGGTTGGGAATGAACCTCCTAAGAAAGTTAATCTTCCCAATGAAAGTCTGTAACTCCTTGATGTTTCTTGGGTGTGTGATTTGGAGTATTCCCTCAACTCTCTGTGGGTCTATCCTGATACCTTTCTCAGAAATAATGTGACCAAGAAGTTTACCTTCTTGCAACCCAAAAACAATTTTCTTAGGGTTCAGGGACAGACCATACCTTCTACATTTTTCAAAAAATTTCCTCAGGTGTTTCAAGTGTTCTTTTTCAGTTTTGGAAAAGACAGTCAAGTCATCCAAGTAGATAACTATGAAGTGTCCTATCTCCTATGAGAAAGCTATGTCCATCGCTCTCTGGAAGGTGGCGCCAGCATTCATCAATCCAAAGGGCATTTTCACATACATGAAGGTGCCCCATGGAGTAGTAAATGCTGTTTTGAGTTGATCTTCTGGGAGTACCAGTATTTGGTTATAGCCTGAAAAACCATCAAGCAGGGAGATTCTTTTAGAGCCCACTACTTTCTGTAAGATGTGTTCCATTCTAGGTAAGGGGTAGTTGTCCTTCAGGGAGGCTCTGTTGAGGTTTCTAAAGTCTATGCATAATCTGATCTCCCCTGTTTTCTTCCTTACAGCCACCATATTTGACACCCAATCAGAAAACCTCACAGGGACAATTATGCCCGCATCATACATCTTCTTAATCTCTTTCTCGACTGCAGGCAATTATTTTGGATTAATCCTACGGAGTTTTTGTCTGAAAGGCTTCTGATTTTCCTTCAAGGGTATCTTGTGCTGGATGATGTTGGCGTCATAAGCCTTTAAGTCTTCATAGCTCCATGCAAACACATCAATGAATTCTTTAAACAGCTCAATGTATTTCTGCTTCATGTTTGCAGGTATAGACTTAGCTAGTTTAATCATTTTGGGTTTGTCTTTAGTGCCTATGTTGCATTCTTCCACATCTGAATCTGCATGTTCTATTGCGGGCATTTTTTCTACGTCATCAAAATCAAAGAGATCCTCTAGGGGTGCCAGGCCTCTGGGTACGTTTTTATCTTTGGCCTGTAGCACCTCTACCTCTTCGGTATCTGCGTTTTCACAATTTTCGATTGGGTTTCTAGCTTGCTCGGAAAAAGAATTTATTTCTAGGTTACAGGGTGTTTCTTGTTCATCTGGGGGATCCTCACTTGGGCAGCTGTCATTAGAAATCGAGTCTAAATCAGAAAATTCAAACTCATTCCTGCCCACCAGGAAATCTTTGATCTGTTTCTCTCCTTCAAAGACCTGCCAATATTTTTCATTTTCTAGCACTGCAGGCCTGAATTTGGTCTGAATGATGATCTTTTGGTCGATTGGGGTCCTAGGATATGAGCTATCTAGATAAGCTAATCCATTTGCAATTGCATTTTGACCCCTGGGAACGAACGCTAATTCATATTCAACAAACGTTTTCAGCAAATCCACAATGTCATTCCTGTATGCCCTAAGCCTGGGGTGTTTTGCTGAATACTCACCATTCACCTGTTTGATAACTAACTCAGAGTCTCCTCTCACAACGATCCTATGGGCTTCTAATTTCTTCAATAAACTTAGACCCAGGATAAGAGCTTCGTACTCTACAATGTTATTGGTGCATTTGAAGTGCAGATTCACAGCATGGCTCTCTGCATGATCGTTTTCTGTGTTACGTAGCCACAGCCCTGCTCCAGCATTTTGCCTAGTACAGGACCCATCAAATTTCATTTCCCACAGGGGTTCGCCATTATGTTGCGCTAGGGGGTCTGTATTAGGTTGCGGGATATCTGGTTCTTCACGTGATGCGTTAGTTTGAAGGATGCGACTAATGGGCTGACTGCATTGCGTTCTTGGCTCATTCTAAGTTAAGCTCCCATCGCATATTCTACAGGTTTCACTATCGTTTTCTTCTTCAATTTCTTCCAGGGTAGCCATTATGTTCAGGTTTGTGTTTTCAGCCTCTACGTTTGTACCCATGTTTCCAGATTCTGACTCCCCCAAGGATTGGTCGTTATAAAGGATAAAAGAATCTAGGTCAGTGTGCACGGAGTACAGTGGTGAATTCTCAGGCTTCTCGGGGCTACTGACTAAGAATTTCATCTAAGACTCTCTATACAGTCTTCTAAGTTGGCCAAATATAGGGATAGTGGCATAAGAGCCATCCATCTACATTGTTCCTTGCAGTTTGGCTCCCCATGATCTGGATAGTAACATGCCATACGTAGGTGGCACATCTGCCACCACCACATCCATGACCATACATTTGGCAGGAATTTGGGTCAAACTCACACATAAGTCTTTGATTATGCCTAGGAATTTTACTCTGCTAGAATCGAATGAGTATAAGTCCTTGTAGGGTCTAGTGATTTCTAGGCCTAGCCTTTCCATCAATACCTTAGGCATTAGATTGTGTGATGCACCAGAGTCATGCATGGCATTATGAAGGATCTTGTCATGAATGTTGAGACTGACATAGAAAGGTGGAACTACCCCTTCCTGAAACTTTCCCTCAATTTTTGGACCAAAGAGTAGGGCTGGTTGATCGTCATTCAGGTTCACAAAATCATTTATTTCTCCCAGATTCAATGCTTTCAAAATTTGGCCTTTATATACATCCTGAGTGGCCAGCTCAGATAATGGTACAGAGATTTTGATTTTTGCAAGTTCACTCTCTAAATTGAAAGTGGACTGGACCTTTGTAATACTCAATTCTGTTTTATTTGCTACTGCTTTAGTAGCCGAATCAGTTTGTGATTTCTCACTATGTACAGGGTTAGGAATCGTTTTATCAGGAGCACTGGCTGCAGTGCTAGTGCTGCTAGCTGGTAGGCTTGGTTTTTCGGTGTCTTGGTTGTCTTTTTCTTTGTGTTTACCAGAACTTTTAGCTGCTGTTTTGTTATCTGCAGCAGATGCTTTAGAGGATTTGTTAGGTCTTTTCTTGATGGTTACCTCAGGAGTTTTGGCTTTGGAATTCTCTTGGCTTTTCTTGCTCCTAAGTTCATATTGTTCCCTGACCTGCAACATGGCATTTTCAAATCCTAATCTGTAATCTTCAGTTTCCAACCATTCCTCATCCCAATAAGAGGGTGAGGGTTGATCTTCCCCTGAATCACAGTTAAGGACTGAGTCTTCAGTTTCAAACATGTTAATTGCATTCCCTTCAGACTCTTCTACAATTCCCTCATCTTCATCTAAAAAGTTTTGGAATGGGGGAATGACTTGTTGATCTGATTCCTTTTGTCTATTGGGAGCATTTTTGTTCTTTCTAAAGTTTTGGTTCTGATTCTGGTTCTGATTGCTAACTGTGACAACCATTTTTTCCATCATTTGTTGTAGTCTCTCCACCTTTTTAGACAATTTTTCATATTTTGGATCGGATGTGGAAGCTACATTGTCATCCCTATAGGTTACCCTCCTCTCGGACCTCAGTACTGCTCTTTTCTCAATCAAATTGGCTTCTATGTTTACATCCCCTTTCTGCATCTCTTCCAGCGTGGTGTATTCTTTGTCCCTAAGCTCATAGGCCATGTCAGCATCAAACCCATCTGGGTATTTTTCTAGGGCCATAACTTGCGGAGGTTTCATATGTGGAGGGAGGGCATTGTAAATACTGTTAAATCTAGTGGTATAATCATGGACACTCTCTCCTACATTTCTTTTAAGGGTCAGGTATTCCGCTAGGAGTTGACGAGGGTTTGCTCTAGTCTCCCATTTGTTTATGAAGGTCTGATATAATGCAAGAAGATCTGGGATACTGCCAGGAGGTAAGCCCTTAAACCATTTCTTTACATCACCACCTAGGCTTTGGGAAAAGATTCTCATTTTGATTGATTCGTCATCAATCTCCATGTAATCAAAGGAATCCTCCATTTTATCTAAATGTTGCTGAGCTGTTATGGAATCTTTTGCGGTAAAGTGTGGGATTTTTTTCTGATAGTCATTTGGTAAGGGTAACATAGGCTGAGGTAAAACCAGAGGTGCATACCAAGCTGCCATGGTGATATTCTGATGAGGTAAAGGGTTGATTTGAGCAGCTGGTATTTGGATGACAGGGATATTAGGACCAACAGAAGTCTGTTGAGCAGATCTAGGGTGAGAGAGCCCCAAGTTTTGAAGGAAGTGCAAATCCGGTGGTGTAGATGGAGGGGTTTCTCTGTCCTTAGTGTTTTGACCACTGTTAGATGGTGTGCTATGAGGCTCAAGGTCTTGCTAGTCTAGGTGATTAAATGACCCAGCTCTAGGTAAGCTGTTTGATAGGTCTAGGTCAGGGAGAAAATGTGATAGAGCTATTAGGTCTTCCGATGCAGAATTAGCTCTATAAATGTGACTGGAAATAGTTGGTCTTTTAGGTGTAGGAGCTTCCCTGAGGATACTCTCCGGATTGTCAACTATCTCAGGTGGGTCAGGGTTGGGATAAGCTCTTGTGTGGATGGTTCTGAAAGCCAGAATGTTACACTTCTACCCAAGCAGCTCAACCCTTCTTGTTACTTCTTTTGTGGTTAATGTTGTTTCGAAGGTTGGTCTCCCAGTGGAGTCTATTGTGAAACCAAGACAATCAGCAGGCCTACTGATCACCAGTGGAGTCTTTTCGTTTAGGAGCAATGGAGTCGCCAGGTGGAGGGTTTCAAGGTATGTCTAAGGGGTTACACTGTCCACCACAGTGCTCAGGTACTATCACCTTTCAAGAATATCCTCATGACAGTAAACTCCAACCAAAGATTGACTGGGAGGGCATTTACCAGATATGTCACCTCCTAAAGAGGATGAGATCCGGAGGCTACCTGGCCCTTTCCAGGCTCTGTCTAAGAGTATGGTGATTATTCAGTAATGAAGATTAATTCAAGAAAGGAGTGAATTACTGTCAACCTAACCAGAGTTCTAAGTTTCTGAGCCTCTAAGAATGTTTAAGGTGAAATGCACTCATTCCCCAACGGAGTCGCCATTATGTTGGGGTTCCCATGTTTTGGCCAGGTTGACAGAGACCAAAAGATGAGACAACATAGAACCACTTTCAGACCTTAGGATCTAGCCCTCCTAGGTCCAGAGAGGGATCTCTCTATGATAGTCAAAGGTTTATGTCTTTTAAGCTCGAATGTTGTGATTTTAGGCTAGTTATATGCACAAGGTTTGTTTGTTGGTTTATGTTTGGTTGCTGGGAATCAGGAATGAAAGGTCCAATATAAAACAAGGGTGAGCAAAGAGGAAACTAGACAAAGATAGATAACTCAGGGAGCATCAAAGCCATTGGGCAATGGAGTCAAGAAAGGATTTACTTGTGTTTAATGTGCAAGCTTTCAGTTGGGCTAGTCATCTAGAGCGTTTGGATCTTAAAGAAGGTTGATGGAATGGAACATCAAGGATTGAAATTGAGTGAAGGGGAAAAAACCAATTCTGTCTATAGATCAGGTCAGAGGTCATTTAACTCCAGACCTGCTTGGAAAAAACCAAAGGCAAGGCAAGGGATCTTGGAAAGGCTTAAATGAGATGAAAAGGTCCTAGTGGGGCAGAGACAGGATTCTAGACCTCCCAGTATTCTCAACTCATCTAACTAAATCCTAACAAGAACATCTAAACATGGATCTCATTAATTCATACATCAGAGAGCAGACAATGGCATCCACTACACTGGTTAAATCAATTGAAATCAACATTCAGATATACATGTAAGCAGGAAACATAAAGGCTGGGAGAGCAGAAGCATAAGGTACCAATCAAGGGTAAGTCTTATGCCAAACTTCTGATGCGAGCCTGAAGAAACATAATGAAATGAAAGAAAGTCAATAACAAATATAGAGAAAGGGAAACATCACCAGCTGCTTTAGATCAGTATCCAAAGAAACATGCTTGTCATATTAAAAACAACGTCAATCGGGTACATCATAGCCCATAGCTTGAATGTTCAGTCTGAATACATCAAATCTCAATCTATCTTACACTATTACACAGAGAACTTGTCTCAAGAGGAGAAATGTTTGCGTTTCCCTGATATCTCATCAACAACCATTACAATATTTCTCTCTGAGCTTTATAGCAAAGAAGAGCTCAGGTGGCAGGTGAAACACTAAATGCAGTATTAAAACTTCTGAGAAGGAGGCCAAGGCCCACCGTGCTTGAATGCTGAACATTTAATCTCTGTCATTCCTTGGATGATGGGGTGACCTTATTTTAGATTTCCAATTACTCTGATATGACCCTGTATTCATTCTGGCTGCGGTACTGTGTTGTACTTGCGGGAAATAAACAAATGGCTAACACTGCTGAACAATCTGCTTTCATAAAGTCTGACTATTTTTGAACTGTAGTTAGGGCGGAAATTCTTCTAAGGACATTCTGCATAATAAGAGCTGTATGGATGCCCTATGCTTGATGGAGACAAGCATTCTACTGATAAATAAACCCAGATGGTACCTGTTACTGTGCTCAGGATCTTTGGATCGATCCTCGGGGTCTTCAAACTGCTTCCTTGCCTTCTAAACCTTTGACTAAAGGCTCGAGATCGTCATTAGCTCGCTTTGACCTTCCTTTCGCTCTGTACTGAAACTCTATATCGCTCCATTTTTCTTCTGACAGGGTAGATCAGGTTTTAATGGCATTGAAAGGTTTCCGGTGTTCGAAATCTGCCTTTTCTTCAATGCGAATCACAAAAATCACACTTATTCGTTTCTTTGACTATCACGGCGTGCAGCTCTCAGTTTAGATAAATACTGCAAACCATGTAGAACCATGACGGTCTTTTACCCTTAGAAACCCTGCAAAACAACAAACTGTGAAGAAAACCATGGACAAGAATGATGAAGGCGGCGAGGGTGACGAACATGGTTCTGTTGACGGTGAAATGGAAGGGAGAATTTGCAGTGAAAATGATAAAAATTGCTCTGGTGGGGAAATGGTGAGACACAGAGCAGAAACACATAATAACGAATGGAAACCTTAAAAAACACGACAAAACCAATTATATGGTGACGGAAACGGGGAATGTACGGGGTGTGCACGTGGAGGTGACGTGGTGGAATGGTGGGCAGTGGGACAGTCAACGGCGGGCGAGCTGATCTGGACCGTTGATCGGGCACAGATCAATGGCGAGGGCGACTGATGGCGGGCCTGTCGGCGCGGGAGAGGAAAATTAATCAAGCGAGCAACTTGGACAAAGGAAGACCGTTGGATGAAGATCTCAAGATCTAACGATGGTCGTGAAATTCGCTGGGCGCCCCGTACCGAAGGTTAATGCGCGAAATGAGGGTGGTTTTGCCATGGTATAGATGCCATGCGTCATTTTCCGAGTGGAATCGCTGGCTCTCTGGGAAAACCGCCTTCTGCAGATGAGTGGTGCGGAACTTACCAACGGTTTCAGGGATAATGCACCGCGGGGTCCACTGGCAGGGAGGCTCCGGACCGTCGGATTATCGCGAAAATGGACGGCGATGGAGGCAACGAAGGTTTGGATGGGAAATCACAAAGGGTAGTGGGTTAAATGACAGCCGCCCGATCTGCCCAGATCTACAGTCAAGGATGCGCCCAAAACGGGCCTGAGACAAGCACCTTTCAGTACTGGGTTTTGGTCATAGCACCGGGTCATGTGGAAGATAAAGGAGTGCGGGGCTATGGCCAAAGGGGCTAGCACCTAAATACATAAATTTCATCATTTTAATTCATTTTGAGTGCTATTTCAGGCCCGAAAGAGGTAACGATAAGGAGGTGAAGTGGAGTTTTGAAGGAACGAAGGGTGATGGTGGGGTTTAGATAGGATTCAGGGGGAATTTAAGGGGATAATGGAGGGATTTAAGGGAAAATTTAACACAGAGAAAGCAGAGGTTGCGATAGGGAATTTTGAAAGGATATAGGGTTAAAAGAGGGAGTAATAGGTCTCTTTGAGCAATGGATCAGCAGAGAGGATTTGTGTTGGTCACAACTCATAGAGACTTCAAGGAGGATGAATTTTCAGGGGAGAGGCTTCCTTGAAGGCTCCATAACAATATAGCCCCCCATCTTGCTTGTCAAGAATTTCATAGGGGGGCTAACAGGCCTATCCTCCAGATATTCAAGGCTTGAAGTCTGTCTCCTTATCCAAAAACTTGCAGATCTCAATTAGAAAATAAGTTGATAATCCCAAGTCTACCATTCTCCCATAAAACCAAGGGCACAAGAGAAATACAGGTGATTATTCTACGTTTGACCTCAGGTCCGAGGTTTTGATGATAGTTTCCATAGTTTAATTCCAATTGAAATTGGTCTGAGATGTTACTAAAGGAAATTCCGATCCTTTGTTTATATGCTTCCAAAGTGAGATAGGTCTGTAGTTTTCTTCTCTTTACATAGTCAAGTATCGAAATGTAATCGTGATCACTATTCAGCCTTCAACAATCCGATTTAGGTCTGTGTGAGGTATTTCACATCTTCAGGTGACTGTACATTTAGCTAGAATGATAACCCAATAGCCCAAATAGAAATGTCTATGCTGAATGATAATATTCACCGAGTATTGTGATTTTTAACCGAAAAATGTGCTTAGAATGAGGATTCTGAACTCCTTTTTATACTAGTTTTGAAACCTTTCAATGAACATACACATCCCTAAGAGGAGTCGACTTGGTCATGCTGGCTCATGTCGGCTCGCCTTAAAAAATATTATATTTAAACTTGAAAAAACATTTTCTCACAAAACTAGGAAGAGTTATAGGACGACTAATAGCTTGTTGGAAAGAGAAAAACGTACTATACTATATTATGCCAAGTTAATCCTTGAATAACGCCATTTTATCATCAATAAAATCATTTTTGTGAACTCTCATCAATATTTTTCAATGACAACCTTTAGGATTTTATCTTTATGTCTTAGGCATTAAATTTCTAGGACTCCTTCATCATAGAATTAGGAAATTAAGCTTATTAGGGTTAGTGCTTCTTCATGACCTTCAACAATCATCACTATCATGAGTCAAGGCATTTAGGCTTTGGGGATTCTTCATAAGAAACAAGGATATATTATATCTAGGGTTTCACTAATGAATATGGTTAATGCTATGGCATACAAGGTAAAGGTTCTTTTACACGGGTTGTTTATTTGTGAGGGATATGAAATTCTCACCTAGGCTATAACATCATATAACAAGAATGGTTTCCGTGGCTTGAAACCAGAATTAAGGACTAGGGAATTATGATCAATAATCAAGATATATGTATAGCTAGGGTTTCATGGGAATCTAGGGAAACATCACACATCAAAATAATATTTACCATCTCCAACAATGCCATATTGACATCAATGATAACCTTGACCAACAGTCTCCCATTTATAATTTATGGAAATATTCATTCCCTTCAAACAATTTCTTCCCCTTTGGCATCAATGGAAAATGGGGTGCCCAAGTACTCCCCATAACAAGCTACTTCTCTTCATTATATTTTCTTCATCAGTGGTAGTTCTTCATAGATATGTTGCTCCCCCTATCATGGTGCTCTTGTTTCAATGAACTTGATCCCCCTAAAACTTTGCAAGCCTTCACTGAAATGGATGAGGTAGATGATCAATTGACTCCCCCTACCCACATAAACTCCTCTAACTCTTCTTTTTTCTTTAGACAAGAAATATTGCTTGCCTTGTGATCAAGTGGAAGAAATATTCAACAATGGTCCATTGAATGAGTAAAGGATTATGTTCTTCATTGGAGTTTCTCCTGAGAGATAATCTATCAAAATATGATTTTCCATGCGTGACTCGTCAAGGATTTTATAAGGCTCTTCACTGATAGCTTCTGAAATAATGGTCAAGAATCACAAGCTCCCCCTAACTATATGCATGGTCTCCTTTTTGGAAGAGTCTCATCATCAAAACTTGGAATATCGTATCTCCCAAAGATGTCTTTATCAAATCAAAGACATGTGTTTTTAGCTTGATTGTTCAAGATACTTTCAAATCCAATTTGCTTCCTACTCCATACTTGTGTAACTTTCTTTTTTGGCTTGGTAGTCAACGTTTTATCCTTTTTAGGGACCCAAGTCAAGTTACAATCATGAGCCATATATCCAATTTTATGGAAATTTAAGCACTCCATATTATTCATGAATGAGGAATCATGACTTATTCTTGCAAGGTTAATTCTAGGGAGCTGATGGGGCCTGTTAGAGTCGGTCTTTACATCCCTCCGTCAGAGATCATTTCTCTTATTGCACTTCATTTTTAGGTGTCTCATTCCGCTCATTCATCTGCATTCCATTAGGGGCATGCCATTATCTGACAGAAGGGTCTCTTCACTAGTTTCCATCATGTTTGTACCTGTTGGGTTGGTCAAAATTTATCAAAATTCATCAAAGTTGATTTCAGTCATTTACAGTCATAGATGGTCTTATGGTCAAAAAAGAGTCTTTCAGTCACTAGGTCTAGGGTTTGGTCTTCAGAATGTCAAAAATACCCGCAGGCCATGAGGATGTCTTCAATAAGTTTTCATTTCAAGATTTTCATCATTAACAATGCCCAAAGATGTTTCTTCTTCAAAACTCTGTTTTGAAGAAGAAATCGTCAAGTTAATTGTTTGTAATAAATATGTATTTTTAAAGTTTTCCGCCATGAAGTAATTCAACTGCAGCTGCTGGTCATCCTTTGTCAAAGTCCAAATTCCACCATCCCCGCAAAAAATCAACCAAGAAAACCATCATTTCAACCAAAAATCAAACAGGAAACTTGAAGAACAGAGTTGTATTAAAAGTGAATAAATGTCAATGTTGAAACATTACAAAAGTGGGTCTTACAAAGAGAAAATCAAAGCCATGTATTTATGAAGATATTTATATGTGTATCAATGTCATTTGCATCCAAGAAGGTCGATTGAAAGCCGACTCAAGCTGTGAGAGGGCGAAGCTGTCATTTTGAAAACCAAGACTATGTTTACAAGTTTGCGCGGCGCATTGGGTAAGCACGCGACGCACTGGGGCTGCGCGACGGATTGGGCGGCTTGCCACAGTGTATTTTTCCTCTGGTGCGGCGCATCCACAGGACGCGGCGCACTGGGCTTGTGCGTGGCGCACAGAGCCCCCAAGGCAAAAAATTCATCACGGCTCCATAAAAATCAAATCGGTTCAACTCATTTGCTCCAAGTAAGTTTGACAACGCTTGTTCAGTGATTTTAGTCATGTGTGGTGTTGTTGTGAGGAAAAAACATTAGAGTTTTGGTTGGTGAAAAACAAACCCTATACCCATGTCAAAGTCTGCTCCCTTAGGGTTTGAAATGAAGTGTTGAAATTTGACTATTGGTGCTAAACGCTCTCACTCCATTGTTCATTCGTGTTCCCATCATTGTCATACTGTTATCATAGTCATTCTCCTATTTCCTTCTATCCCAAACTACTTATACCCTTTGTTCCCAGGTTTCATCCTCAAACCCTACCACTTTCTATCACTTCCCTTCCTTCATATCAGTTATAAATTCCCACTTCCCGAAACATTCAAGGACTGTCTCTATATCCTTGAACTCACCTAGCTTAAGTATGTCTTGTCATTTCATTTACCCCTATCTCTAAAAATTACATTTCCCATCACCATCTCCCACTCCCATATCACTTATAAAATCCCCAAATCCCGAAAGTTCCCAAGCAGTAAAGTGACTATCCTTCCACTCAAATTTCACTTGACAGTCCATTATACCCAATGTAATATTTCCCCACAGTCTTTCATTTCATACTTGGTAAATATTTGACATATTTGGTATTGAAAGACAAACTCTTATTTTCACCACACATCTATTAGCATATACTTGTCATACACATTGCAAAGCACCATGTCAGAAACAAATTCATCATATGAGCAAGAATATGAGCAGGACAGTGATTCAACCACCGAGCTTAATGTACCGAGGAGGTCTCATAAAAGTGGCAGGCACGTAAGAGAAGAGCCCACTTCCTTGATTCAATTGTAGGGCTGCCCGCTTGCAATGACATGCTTTTAGCAACATTCATGTTTTCAGTATTGTGAGATGATTGCTCAGATTCAGCATCATCAGGAGTTGGTTTGCTTATTTGTCCTACATTTGCGTGATGGCCATGTAAACCTTGCTGGAGTGAACTTCACCTTGACACCAGAAACCATTTCTGAGGCAACCGAGATACCAAACATAGGTGAGGAGTGGAATAAGAGACAGCAGCGGAATAAAAAATTGGAGGATCAGCAGACACTCATAGAGTTGCGGCAAATCCGTGAAGACCGGGAATTGGCCCGAAAGAGACCAGGTGACATGACACCATTTGAGCAGGATAATTGCCTTACGAGAGTCAAAATTCATCTGGAGAAGCTCTTGGAAAAGGCCAATAGGGACAATGACATGCTCAAACATATGAAAAACCACTATTGGGCCCGCACACACGTTTGCAGAGCTAGGATGAAGATCCTGCAGGCGAGGTTGAGAAGAGAAATGAAACGGTGAAAAAGGCCTGATCCACTCCAAATCTTGGCCGAAGCTTCCTTGGATGAGCATGAAACATGATGGGTGACCTTCACTCCAAATTTCAGCAAATTTGGAGTAAATTTTGTCATTTTTGAAATTTTGGTTGCAAAACAGGTTTTTTTGCCTGACGCGTCGCGCCACTCGACGCGCGCTTATGTTTGAGAGATATTCTAGAGGAAAAATTGATATTTTTGGGTTTTTTATGATAAATTATGCATTTTCAGAAATGGCTGAGAGATTTCATCAAGTTCTGGATGGTCTTAAGGGTCAAAAACACTCCAAAAATGACCTTTCTGCCACCTTTTGCACCAACAGGAACCAGTCTTGGGAGATTGCATTTTTGGAGGGGCAAATGAACTCCAAATTGAAATATTCCACTTGGGTTGGATAGCAGACAGACATGGATTTCCAACGAGCTATCATGAGCTCAATTTGGACTTCAAGAAGTGCCCCAAAAACATGCTCAAATTGGCGTGGCACATTGAGTTTTCTGGCGCGGCGCATAGAGGATTTTGGTCCAATTTTTACTTTTCAGCTCAGAAATTCGGCCAGTTTGACTAGTTTCAATTCTTGATGTAATTATTGATCTATCTTGATGTAATTTTGTGGCTATGATGTAAATTTGGCATATTTTTACGTGTTCTAGAGGATTCATTCACTAAAAAGTGAAAATTAAGTGAATGGATCAGTTTCCTAGCATATAGAGGCAAGTTGTTTGGCTGCCTAGATTTCAGTTCCATGTTTAGAATTGGTTTAAATAGCTCCTAGAAGGATGAGCTCGATCCCTAGAGGCATGGGAAGGGGTTAGGATGGTCTATATATTGTATTTTTTGAGACATTTTTAGGGTTGGATACTTGGGAATAGTTTGGCACCTCATTGTACATTCATTTCAGATTTTTGGCAAAGGAAAGACCAGAGTTTTGCACCACTTTTTGGTATCCTTGTGGCTCTGAGTTTTGATGATGTTTTTCTCCATGTATCTGTAAGTTTCATTAATGTTTATGTATGCCATTTCCCTTCTCTTTTCCTCCGAATTAAACAAATGAGTAACTAAGGTAGAATTCATTAGTTTGCTGGTGCTCTGCCTTAAAATTTTGTTTAGTTTTATATGTTTTCATCAGTTTGAAGAGGATCCTTGCACCTTATTTCCCTCTTCATCTCCTTAGCAGTCTTTTCTATCCATTCATCGAATCTAAGACATCAAAGTCATTGCCTTCCTTGCCCCAATTTGAACTCTGCAAGAATTTGGCCTCATCCCCAAGCCCAAAATTTCCTTTCCCTTTTTCCAACAGAAACCCCTAAAAAATCATTTCAAAATCCTTGATTAATATACCTAGCCTAAAATTAGCACTCATTTCAGTCATCTCAAGGCGTATTGATACATTTTTCCTGAGATTGACCTGGAGAGAGCCCTCTCCTGTTCTGGTAGGACTAGCTACCAGACTGAGCGTGGTTTGGTGTTACCCTGAATCCCGCCTTCCTTCAGCCTGAGGTGGATTTGGGCAATAACATAGTGGCGACCATATTGGGGAAAAAAAATGGTTTGCTGGTTGGTGTTATTTGTTTCATAAGTTACAGATGGAGCCTGAAGTTACGCCAAGTAGCTTTCGAAACGCTTTTGCTTTGCATTAGCAGAAGTAGATAAACGCTGCTTCAGTCAATCTCCGGTCTAGCTTGTGGATGTGACATTTGACTTGTGAATTACCCCAGTATATCAGATTGTTCTGGAATTTTGGGTGATTGAGTCTAGAATTTGATAGGCTGAAATTGATCGGTTTTGTCCTTTGATTTTTGAATAGATCAACAAACTGGCTTCCAGAAGACATACAAGAGCTAATCTCGATCCTGATCCGCCTCCAGTGTATGAGAATCCTAATCTGATTTCGAGAATCCTCCGTCGAGAAAGTCCCGTGATCCCTTTGTTTAAATCTCATTCATGCCCGACTGTATTTGAGTTCCTTGAAGATATTGAGTTTGATGATCAATTTGAGCTATCGTTGTTTGAAACTAAGTCTGAAAGTGCTACTGGTTCTACTGTCATAAATCTCGAGTTTATCAAGTATCTTGAGATTGAAAAAGCTAATAGATCCATTGATAGTTACATCTTGAACATCCAAAATTCTATTGTGGCAAAGAATATTCCTGAGTTTATTGAATCTGCTTCTGAAACTATTGGTCCATCAGCAGTTACTTCTGATTCACAGGTTCACGCTGAGCCTTATTTCATTCCTACCATTCCCGTGCAACCATCTATATATGATCAGAAATCTACAGTAGTTCCTCCTCCATCTCCACCACATACACCTCGTACATCTACTACTCCTACTCCACCCGTTTCTCTAAGACAGATCATAAATCCACCAAGAGCAATGGCAGCTAGATTCGCACCTCTTGTGTTGCCCCAGAACTTAGATCCCATGCCCGCTGATTATCAGAGTAAAATACCATTGTTTGATGGAACTCCTCAGAGTGTTCCTCCTCAGCAACATATTGATAAAATGATAGACTTCTTTGATCTCCATGAAATTGATGAAGATAATGTCACCATGAGATTGTTTGTGCAAACTTTTGGAGGTGAGGTACGCAAGTGGTTCAGAGCTTTGCAGCCCAGAAGTATTAATACATTAGAAGAGCTTCAGAGACAGTTTCTAGATCGGTGGGAAATGAAGAAAGATCCACTTCAAATTACTTCTAAATATACCAAGATCAAGCATAATGCTGGTGAGTCCGTCCAAGACTATATTATCAGATTTAATGCGGTTTATAATGCAATTCATGATGATTTGAGGCCTTCTAAGAAGTCAGCTTTGTTAAAATTCCTGGATGGTTTTGATCCGGAGATGGCCTATTCATTACGAGACAGAGATCCGCCCACCTTAGAGGACATGCAAAAAATTGCGGTGAGTGTTGAGGCAAATTTGAATGACAAGAGAGCTAGATTGAAAGCAGAGAAGAAAGTTGTAATAAAGGAAGAAGCTTCTACATCAGATCAGCTACTTCGCAAAGTGGAAAAAATGTTCGAAAGGTTCACACTTGATAAGCCCGAACCGCAGATTCGAAATCAAAATTTCCGTGGTCAGCAGCAACGACAATTTAGGATCAAACAACAAGAACATCGAGCACAAGAACCAGCAGTCCAACAACAAGTAAAGACACCTCTTCAGCAGAATTTTGTTGGTCAGGATTCAGATGATGAAGATAATGTAGTAGGGGAGGAAAATCACTTCTTTACTCCTGATGATTTGCCCATTTATATTACTGAAGATGAGGAGTATGCAGAAAGTTCAGCGGTACAAAGAGATGAGGATTTTATCTTGGCCAATGATGCAGCTCTTGAGGAAGAGTCGGATGAGTATCAGAGAGGTTATATGAATGCCTTGTTAGCCCAGCAGAAGCAATATTCTCTTAGAAACAGAGATGTGCATGTCAATCCAATCCAAAAGAGAAAGGAAGTTTCAGCACCTAAAAACGATTCACCTGTTGCACAAAAGAAAGCAAAAGAGATAGTTGATCCCACTGCCACCAAGTCATCATCAGCAGAAAAATCAAATCAGCCAATTACATCGAGGGAGAAGGCTGAAAAGAAAGATGTTCCAGCCAAAGAGATCGAAAAAAATTCAGCTTTTAGTTTGGAGAATGAGATTTCTAAATTAAAGGTATCCATTCCCTTGACTGAACTAATGAAGAACAACAGTTATAAAGGTCAAGTTTCCAAAATTTTGAATTTTGATCCCATGTCTGATATGGTGAATATTGAAGATGATCAACCTGAACTGATATTTGGACTAGCTTTATATGGCGAGTCTTCGGACAGCGAAGTGCCTCCTTTTTATATCAGTCTTCGATTGCATGAGTTTGTATTGCATAATGCCATGTTCGATTCCGGTGCTTCCCATAATCTCATGCCGAAGGAAATCATGGAGAAGTTGGGTTTAGACATCACTAGGAAGTACCATGATCTTTATTCATTTGATTCTAGCAGAGTGAGATGTATTGGGCTCATTAAAGACTTGGTTGTTAGTTTGGATCAGATTCCCACAAAGAATGTTTTGATGGACGTTGTTGTAGCAGACATTCCTCCTAGGTTTGGTATGTTGCTTTCCAGATCTTGGGGAGAAAAATTGAAAGGGAAATTACAATTATATTTCTCCTATGCAACGATTCCTGTGTTTGGTCAAATGAGAAAGTTGTACCGGGAACACAAAATGAAGTATATGATTACAACCAAGGAGAAACCGGTCAATCATCCGATTAATTATGTACATACAGATTTAGAGTCTTTTATTTTGTTTGCCAATAGTTTCAATGATGTAGATAGTCAGTTAGTTCAAGCAGAAGATATTCCAGAGATTACCGAGAATTTCAGAGAATTTTTGCAGAAAGAAAGGAAAAACCGAAAAGCACAGTTGAGCAATCAGCTAAAGATAGTGGACAGCAAGCAGAAAAAATAGAGCTAGCACAATTTCAGCACTTAGAAGATGATGAAGAGGGTCTATGGACCATGGATTTCGATGGTGCAGTGGGAAATGATGGTGCTGGAATTGGTATTTGGGTACGCAGTCCTTTTTCCGCTCCAAATAAGGTACCGAGAAATCTACGGGTATGTTCTTACAAATTAGCATTCGATTGTTCAAACAATGAGGCTGAGTACGAAGCTCTGATTTCTAGCCTAAAAATTCTTAGAAAGTTGAATGCTAAGATAATTGTAGTCTATGGTGACTCCGAATTGGTAATTAAGCAAGTAAAGGGTGAATATCAAACGAAACATCCCCGAATGCGGGCTTACCATAATGTTGTTCTGGATATTTTGAAGCAATTTTCAGATTATAATTTGACTTGTATTCCTCGCATTCAAAATGGAATTGCAGATGCACTTGCTAAGGCAGCAAGTAATTTGAAGATCCTAATGAATTCAAGTAATAAGTTCGAAATCCATGTGAAGCACTGTCCCACCGTCCCGGATAATCAAAGATGTTGGAAAGTTTTCCAAGATGATGATGAGATTAATGATTTTCTGCAAAATAAAGGGAAGTTCAAAGATACCTCAATTGATGTAGAATATGATGATGGTGAAGCAGACGTGCAAGTAAATCAAATGGAAGTGTTGCAGCTGAAAGATAACATTATTCCTAAATTTTTGATACCTTTAGAAGAGCTTTTTGATCAAGATGATGTGGCCAAGAAACTAATCTTACGACCGACGGAAAAAGGAGTTGAAGATGTAAATATTGGAACAGCTGAAGACCCCAAGATGGTGAAGTTATCCAAATCATTGCCACCGGAGGTAAAAGCAAAATATGTGAGTTTGTTGTCTTCATTTGCTGATGCTTTCGCTTGGGATTACTCAGATTTAAAGACGTATGATACCAATATAATTCAGCACACTATCCCAATCAAGCCTAATCAGAAGCCTTTCAGACATAAGCTAAGAAGAATCAACCTGAAGTTGTTGTCGTCGATTGAGAAGGAGGTAAACAGGTTGTACAAAGCAGGAATCATTGTTCCCATTAGATTTTTTGATTGGATTTCCAATTTAGTGCCAGTGCGGAAAAAGACAGGTGAGATTCGGTTGTGTATTGATTTCAGAAATTTGAACAAGGTGTCATTGAAGGACAATTATCCATTGCCTAAGATGGATCATATACTGCAGCGAGTAGTTGGAGCATCTCGCATGTCACTACTCGATGGATATTCTGGATATAACCAAATTTTGGTCCATGAGGACGACCGTGACAAAACAACGTTCACCACTCCGTGGGGAACTTTCCACTATGCCAAGATGCCATTCGGTTTGAAGAATGCTGGTGCGACTTTTCAGCGGGCGATGGACATGGCTTTTGCGAATGAGAAAGATGTTTTCCTTTTCATATACCTTGATGATTTGGCGGTCTTTTCCAATTCAGATGAAGAGCATATGTATCACTTGAAAGTTGTCTTTCAAAAGTACAGAAAATATGGTGTCTCGCTTAATCTTAAAAAGAGCTTATTTGCCATGGATGAGGGAAAATTACTTGGTCACATTATTTCAAAAGATGGCATTCGTATTGATCCAACACGTGTTGAAGCAATTCAGCAAATTGACCCTCCCAGGAATAAGAAGGAGATTCAGTCTTTTAATGGTAAGATGAACTTTTTATGCCGCTTTGTCCCAAACCTTGATGAACATCTAAGAGAGATAACAAATATGCTGAAAAAGGACAGCCAAGTGAAGTGGACTGAAGAGGCGGTAAAGTCCTTTAATTTAGTTAAGTTGGCACTATCTTCAGCTTCGGTGTTAATTAGCCCGGATTACACCCAAGATTTTATTTTGTTTTCCTTTGCTTCAGAGCATACCATGGCAGCTGTGTTAATGCAAAAAAGAGATGGGCATGAGAAGCCAATAGCTTTTTTTAGTCGAACTATAAGAGACGCAACCTTGAAATACAACATCATCGAGAAGCAAGCTCTGGCACTGGTAAAAGCATTAAAGGATTTCCGGGTATACATTTTGCATTCCCATATTTTGGCTTATGTTCCTAACGCTGCTGTGAATTTTTTTTTAGTACAGACTGATCCGGAAGGAAGACGAGGCAAGTGGATTGCAGCTTTGCTGGAATATGATGTAGAGATAAGGCCCACGAAGCTTATCAAGGGACAGGGGCTGGCGAAGCTTATGGCTGAATCCAGTTTGCATGCATTAGACATAAATCTGATTGCTGCTATGTCTGATGAGGATGAGGAGAATTTTCCACTTCAGGTATCGGAAATTTTTGTTGCTTCCCCATGGTATTCAGATATCGTGTATGTTCTTCAAAATTTGTCATCACCACCTGGCATGACTAGAAACAAAGGTAGAAATTTGAAACTGAAGGCTGCAAAATTTTGTATTTTGAATTCTGCACTTTATTGGAAAGACCCGGGTGGTGTTTTGTTGAATTGTTTGGTGGAGGAAGAAGCGAAGAAGGTAATGGAGGATTTCCCTAAAGGAGACTGCGGGGGTCACCATTTTTGGAAAACAACAGCCAATAAGATTTTGAGAGTGGGATACTATTGGCTGACATTGTTTGCTGATGTGTATAAAATAGTCAAAGGCTGCCATGAGTGCCAAATTTTCGAAGGAAGACAGAAATTACAGCCTTTGCCGCTTAAACCTATTGAGGTAAGCGCCCCTTTTCAGCACTGGGGTTTGGATTTCATTGGGGAGATCCATCCTCCTTCTTCAGGATAGCATAGATGGATCCTAACAGCGACTAATTACTTCACGAAATGGATCGAAGCAATTCCCACAAGGCAGGCTACCGATTCGGTAATCATTTCTTTCCTTGAGAACAACATTTTGTCTCGTTTTGGTTGCCCGAATAAATTGATCACTGATAATGCATCAACTTTTAAATCAAGAAAGATGATTGAGTTTTGTGCTAAGTATAAAATCATTTTGGGGCATTAAACCGCCTATCATCCGCAAGGCAACAGTTTGGCGAAATCTTCCAATAAATCTCTAGTCAACATCATTAAAAAGTTGCTGGACATAAATAAGAAAAGTTGGCATAAGAAGCTGGTCAATGCGCTATGGGCTGATCGGGTGAGTCAAAAGAAGTCCATTGGTATGTCCCCCTTTGAGTTAGTTTATGGAGTGGATACAATGTTTCCTACCTCTCTTGCTATTCCGGTCGTCAAGCTTCTTCAGGAAGCTGGCAGTGAAGAAAGCCATATGCAGAGAAGGATAAATCAGATGATTCATTTGCAGCAAACGAGAGAAGAGGTTTTCCAGAACACATTCAAGTTGCAGGAGAGAATCAAGAAGATCTATGACAGGAAAGCGAAGGCGGATAAATTCCAATTGGAGGAAGTGGTTCTGAAGTGGGATGCTAGGAATGAGGAAAAAGGTAAACACGGTAAGTTTTAAAATCTCTGGAAAGGTCCATTTAAGATTGCAGCATATCGAGGTCAGAACGCCTTTCTTTTGAAGGAGATGAATGGTGAGGACTATCTAGGAGGGCCGGTCAATGGTCGGCTGCTCAAGCAGTACCATTTCTAAGATGTTTTCTGCTGATCACATTGTCATTGTACATATCATTTATTTCAATTTCATTGCAAGTGTGCACTGTGGTCTTTTATTTAGTTTGGGGCCCGAAGTGAAGGCTATAATTCTGAAGAAGGATTTCAATTTCGGTTTGAGTTTGTCTAGTCGGTTTGGTTCAGTCATTTCTGTCTTAAAAAATTGAGTCAGTTAGTCAAATAAATTCAGTCAACAGTCTTGAGTTGATTTATCAAAATAATGGACTCCATAGCCCAATGGACGAAGGCACTGTCTATCTCTCCCAGAGATCTGCCGTTCTTGGCACCTCCCAAGAGCTACCATCCCCATTGGAGCCAATGTTAGAGTCGGTATTTACATCCCTCCGTCAGAGATCATTTCTCTTATTGCACTTCATTTTTAGGTGTCTCATTCTGCTCATTCATCTGCATTCCGTTAGGGGCATGCCATTATCTGACGGAAGGGTCTCTTCACTAGTTTCCCTCATGTTTGTACCTGCTAGGTTGGTCAAAATTTATCAAAATTCATCAAAGTTGATTTCAGTCATTTACAGTCATAGATGGTCTTGTGGTAAAAAAAGAGTCTTTCAGTCACTAGGTCTAGGGTTTGGTCTTCAGAATGTCAAAAATACCCGCAGGCCATGAGGGTGTCTTCAATAAGTTTTCATTTCAAGATTTTCATCATTAACAATGCTTAAGGATGTTTCTTCTTCAAAACTCTGTTTTGAAGAAGAAATCATGAAGTTAATTGTTTGTAATAAATATGTATTTTTAAAGTTTTTCGCCATGAAGTACTTCAAATGCAGCTTCTGGTCATCCTTTGTCGAAGTCCAAATGCCACCATCCCTGCAAAAAATCAACCAAGAAAACCATTATTTCAACCAAAAATCAAATAGGAAACTTGAAGAACAGAGTTGTATTAAAAGTGAAGAAATGTCAATGTTGAAACATTACAAAAGTGGGTCTTACAAAGAAAAAATCAAAGCCATGTCTTTATGAAGATATTTCTATGTGTATCAATGTCATTTGCATCCAAGAAGGTCGATTGAAAGCCGACTCAAGCTATGAGAGGGTGAAGCTGTCATTTTGAAAACCAAGACTGTGTTTACAAGTCTGCGCGGTGCATTGGGTAAGCGCACGACGCACTGGGGCTGCGTGACGCATTGGGCGGCTTGCCACCGTGTATTTTTCCTCTGGCGCGGCGCATCCACAGGACGCGGCGCACTGGGCTTGTGCGCGGCGCACAGAGCCTCCAAGGCAAAAAATTCATCACGGCTCCATAAAAATCAAATCGGTTCAACTCATTTGCTCCAAGTAAGTTTGAAAACACTTGTTCAATGATTTTAGTCATGTGTGGTGTTGTTGTGAGGCAAAAAAATTAGAGTTTTGGTTGGTGAAAGACAAACCCTATACCCATGTCAAAGTCTGCTCCCTTAGGGTTTGAAATGAAGTGTTGAAATTTGACTATTGGTGCTAAACGCTCTAACTCCATTGTTCATTCGTGTTCCCATCACTGTCATACTGTTATCACAGTCATTCTCCTATTTCCTTCTGTCCCAAACTACTTATACCCTTTGTTCCCATGTTTCATCCTCAAACCCTACCACTTTCTATCACTTCCCTTCCTTCATATCAGTTATAAATTCCCACTTCCCAAAACATTCAAGGACTGTCTCTATATCCTTGAACTCACCTAGCTTAAGTATATATTGTCATTTCATTTACCCCTATCTCTAAAAACTACATTTCCCATCACCATCTCCCACTCCCATATCACTTATAAAATCCCCAAATCCCGAAAGTTCCCAAGTAGTCAAGTGATTGTCCTTCCACTCAAATTTCACTTGACAGTCCATTATACCCAATGTAATATTTCCCCATAGTATTTCATTTCATACTTGGTACATATTTGACATATTTGGTATTGAAAGACAAACTCTTATTTCACCACACACCTATCATCATATACTTGTCATACACATTGCAAAGCACCATGTCAGAAACAAATTCATTATATGAGAAAGAATATGAGCAGGACAGTGATTCAACCACCGAGCTTAATGTACCGAGGAGGTCTCATAAAAGTGGCAGACATGTCAGAGAAGAGCCCACTTCCTTGACTCAATTGCAGGCCTGCCCGCTTGCAATGACATGCTTTCAGCAACATTCATGTTTTCAGTATTGTGAGATGATTTCTCAGATTCAACATCATCAGGAGTTGGTTCGCTTATTTGTCCTACATTTGCGTGATGGCCATGTAAACCTTGCTGGAGTGAACTTCACCTTGACACCAGAAACCATTTCTGAGGCAAATGGGATACCAAACATAGGTGAGGAGTGGAATAAGAGAATAAGAAGACCGGGAATTGGCCCGAAAGAGACCAGGTGACATGACACCATTTGAGCGGGAGACTTGCCTTACGAGAGTCAAAATTCATCTGGATAAGCTCTTGGCGAAGGCCAATAGGGATAAAGACGTGCTCAGACATATGAAAAACCACTATTGAGCCCGCACACACGTTTGCAGAGCTAGGATGAAGATCCTGAAGGCGAGGTTGAGAAGAGCAATGAAACGGCGAAAAAGGCCTGATCTACTCCAAATCTTGGCCGAAGATTCCTTGGCTGAGCATGAAACATGATGGGGGACCTTCACTCCAAATTTCAGCAAATTTGGAGTAAATTTTGTCATTTTTGAAATTTTGGTTGCAAAACAGGTTTTTCTGCCCGACGCGTCGCGCCACTCAACGCGCGCTTACGTTTGAGAGATCTTCTGAAGGAAAACTTGATATTTTTGGGTTTTTTATGATAAATTTTGCATTTTCAGAAATGGCTGAGAGATTTCATCAAGTTTTGGATCGTCTTAAGGGTAAAAAACACTCCAAAAATGACCTTTCTGCCACCTTTTGCACCAGCAGGAACAAGTGTTGGGAGATTGCATTTTTGGAGGGAAAAATGAACTCCAAATTGAAAAATTCCACCTGGGTTGGAAAGCTGACAGATAGGGATTTCGAATGAGCTATCATGAGCTCAATTTGGACTTTAGGAAGTGCCCCAAAAACAGGCTCAAAGTGGAACAACGCATTGAGTTTTCTGGCGCGGCGCATAGAGGATTTTGGTCCAATTTTTACTTTTCAGCTCAGAAATTCAGCCAGTTTGACTAGTTTCACTTCTTGATGTAATTATTGATCTATATTGATGTAATTTTGTGGCTATGATGTAAATTTGGCATATTTTTACTTGTTCTAGAGGATTCATTCACTAAAAAGTGAAAATTAAGTGAATGGATCAGTTTCCTAGCATATAGAGGCAAGTTGTTTGGTTGCCTAGATTTCAGTTCCATGTTTAGAATTGGTTGAAACAGCTCCTAGAAGGATGATCTCGACCCCTAGAGGCATGGGAAGGGGTTAGGATGGTCTATATATTGTATTTTCTGAGACATTTTCAGGGTTGGATACTTGGGAATAGTTTGGCACCTCATTGTACATTCATTTCATATTTTTGGCAAAGGAAAGACCAGAGTTTTGTAGCACTTGTTGGGATCCTTGTGGCTCTGATTTTTGATGATGTTTTTCTCCATGTATCTGTAAGTTTCATGAATTTTTATGTATGCCATTTCCCTTCTATTTTCCTCCTAATTAAACAAATGAGTAACTAAGGTAGAATTCATTAGTTTGCTGGTGCTCTGCCTTAAACTTTTGTTTAGTTTTATATGTTTTCGTCAGTTTGAAGAGGATCCTTGCACCTTATTTCCCTCTTCAGCTCCTTAGCAGTCTTTTCTATCCATTCATCAAATCTAAGACATCAAATCCATTGCCTTCCCTGCCCCAATTTGAACTCTGCAAGAATTTTGCCTCATCCCCAAGCCCAACATTGCCTTTCCCTTTTTCCAACAGAAACCCCTAAAAAATCATTTCAAAATCCTTGATTAATATACCTAGCCTAAAATTATCACTCATTTCAGTCATCTCAAGGCCTATTGATACATTTTTCCCGAGATTGACTCGGAGAGAGCCCTCTCCTGTTCTGGTAGGGCTAGCTACCAGACTGAGCGTGGTTTGGTGTTACCCTGAATACCACCTTCCTTCAACCTGAGGTGGATTTGGGCTATAACAGGGCCCATTATATTTTTCCTTGTGGTATGCCCTACAATACTTTGCTGCGTGCCCATAATTTGTACAAGAATAAAAATAACCAAAAAATATACTTTGGTAC
Organism: Pinus albicaulis; assembly: GCA_034641835.2. Taxonomy (NCBI): domain Eukaryota; kingdom Viridiplantae; phylum Streptophyta; class Pinopsida; order Pinales; family Pinaceae; genus Pinus; species Pinus albicaulis. The sequence goes on along the minus strand of CM076584.1, from coordinate 89,207,987 downwards.
CTGGAGGATGGAGATTGTATTGATGTACTTCCAAAGTCATTATTTCTTGGGATCCTTTGATGATATCCATTGCCTCTTGTATCCTTGATACCTTTTGCAATGTATTTCCTTGATGTACTTCTAAGGTCATTTTTCCTTAAAATCCTTTGGTCAAATCAATTTCCTCTTGCATTCTTGACACCATATGCAAATCTTCTTGAAGTAGAGTTTCTTCCAATGTAATCTTGACTCTTCTCCTTGCCTTTGCTAGAATTAGGAGCATCAAAAATTCTTCCAATATTTTCCACATCCTTTTTTTCTGAAGCATTAGGGTTTGAGAACTGTTATGCAGATTAATCCCTCTTGCGGATGACATTGATCTCCCTAGTATTCAACGAATAGCTAGAAACAAACATCCATTTGGAAACCTTTTTCTCTAGATTAATTGCAATTCAGAATTATTATAAGAAAATAGAGAGGACATGCCCCTAACTTGAAATCCAATGTTTGATGCAGTATTTTATCCAGTCGCTCCAAAGAGGCTTCTCCAATAAGTAGAACCTGCAATCAAAGACAAGACAAGAGAATCAAAGCATCTAAAACATATAATAATTAAGAAAAGTTAACCCAAATTAGTGATCAAGGAGTATAAGTAGTGATGTTATCTCAATAATCATAAGAACAAATTAATGATAAAAAGAGATCCACATGTATTATCTTGAATAAAAATAATAATCTTACAACTTGATGCCTTGATGTCGTACATATTTCTCTCGTGGTCCTGAACAATCGTTCCTCCTTCAGTTTGATTAGCCTTCCTCTCTAAATACCAGCATGGAGTTACAAACATAAGGGTGTGATCTCATGCCAACAACAACTAGTGTAGAAAGTATGCACTCTTGGGAATTTCTTTAGTAATTACCATATACAAGCTACTATGTACAAGTTTAGCATCTAGCATCTACCCTTGATACTGAAACTTGAGCTCAATTTATAGGGAAATGGAGGTATTTTCAGTTCCATGAAGAGGGGGATGCATTCCTATCATAAAGGGATTTGAGCTCCATGGACCAAGGGATAAGCTCCATGAGTGGAGGGATAAAGCTCAAACTGATCGCACCTCTAGAAGCTTCCAGTTGGGAGAATATTCGACCAGCTAGGCTTTTAGAATTTACTTTTTCTTTTATTCAACTTTTTACGGGGGTCCGCAGGTAATAGTAGAAAAAAATGCGGGGGTTTCCATGGTTTATAGGCCAAGTATCTGTGAACCCGCATGAAAAATGCTAGAAAAAGTGTGGAGGTAGACTTTCAAGGGTTTTAAAGAGCTTTTCTCCAATTCCAAGACTTGATTCAGGAACATTAAGGTTTTTGACTTCTAAGGGAGCATGATATAGGTGGTGATAGACCTATACAGAAGTAAAATGTCATGGTGACAAAATAAAATGTATCAGATTGCCCCCTAAAGTGCTAATTCTTAGGTTATTATGAAGAGTGAAGTGCTTTATCATTCCGAGGATTGGATTGGAGACACTGGTCGAAAACTTGTAAAAACATTCAATGCATATATATATATATATATATATATATATATATATATATCATTGCTGAGGTAGGCATTCCCATACTGAGATCAAAACTAGCTAAACGTTTTGGTACATATATGGTTTCAATATTATATCAAAGTAGACATAGTATGGGTGCAACCATCTGTCTTGAGTAGTCTACTGTGTCATGAATAATAAAACTCCTTGTAGCCTGGATGGTGGAAACAAGATCTAGGGTCTTGATTTCCGCTTCTCGAACTAGTACGAATATATCCATGTGATTGATTATGTTTAAGTCTAACATGGTATAAACCACTTGATTACTAGTCAATGATGTGAACTATTAACAAGTGTGAGAGAAACCACCAATAATGACAGTGGCTCTCAAAGTACTCTAGTACAATATATGAAGTGTGAATGAATGATTTGCTGTCAAACACTCATAGAATCATTCGATCGAAGGTTAATGATGCAACCTGTCGTCGAAGGTGAGAAACCTTCCATTAGGGCATGCAGATCCCAAGGTACTGATAGGATTCGAGATCAAATTTCTAGATGATGAGCTTACGTCGATAGACAGTAACCTGTCGTAGGAAAGCCCACGACACGAAACCATTAGATCAAGTTTTGAAGAAAAATTTGCAAGGAATGAATCAGGGATGGTCAATGTTAATGGAGACAAATATTTGCAATGAATGGTTTATTTGAACTCTCTCTTGAACACATAATGACACTGCAGATGGCTTGGCAGCATTTGACCTAAAGCTAATACCCAGAAAATGGCGGAAGACTTTCAATATGGTTCGATTAACTGTTAGACAAAGGATTTCCCACCCTAGGTATAAGTGTGACAAAGTGTCGTGTTCAAGAATGGCATGCTACTTTTTAAACAAGAGTGACAATTGGATTATTTTTCTCTCTTTTCCCCCACCATTACTGGCAAGTACCTCTTTATTTTTGAAAAGCTTGAGGAGGATAACATTTTCTTGTTTGTGTAAGCTCATCCTTTAGATGAATCCATCTTAGTATTAAAATCGAACCATAAGAAGGAGTGGTCTGGTCCTGTTTGTAATCGACAAATCCTTTACTATTAAATTTTAACGAGTTATAGGAGAAACTCGTCGTTTTTCAGTTTTAGGGAGTCAAAAGAAAAACATAAGTAAACTCCGTGGTTGTTCTTTTTTGTAAATTTAGTCTCTTAGGCCTGAAAAAGGATAAAATAATGTAGGAGAGAACTCTATTGACCATGATTAGTCAATATATGCCTTTTTCGTAATTAGTCCATTTCAGTCCAGAAAAGGGGTAAACTTATACTGAAGGGACGACTGTTCATTTACTTTAACGAGCTTTAATAGTCAAGTACTCAGAAATATTTTCATATTTAGAGAGTCTAAAAAGGGCTTAAAATAGAACTCCATGGTTTCTCTTTTTCGTAAGTTTTAATGAGTTTGAAAAAGTGATAAAAAGTGTACTCATATGGCTGACTTTCAATTTAATTTACGAGGAGCAAAAGACAGAAAGAACTCATAATTTTCATGTGTTTTATGAGAATGAAAGATAGAAAAATAATCTCGAGATTTTCATGAGTTTAATGATCAGTCTTGAAAATAATAACTTAAATGGACTGGAGATAAGTTTCATTTTTATACAAGCTTGAAATAGAGGAAAACTATGCTTGAAAATGGTTTCATTTTTACAAAGTCTTGAAATAAAGGAAACTGTGCTTGAGATTGGTTAGTTTCATTTTTACACAAGCTTGAAATAAAGGAAAAATCATGCTTGAGATATGTTTCAATGCCCCCTAAGTGTAACTTTCTAGAGCACATGCCCCCCAAGCTTCATTTCATTCAACTAAGTAGAATACTGGTTACTAATAGCTGGATGGAATGAAGGTTCATTTACGAGATCAGATGAAAGACTCGACTTGACACTTACGAGATCTAATCAAAGAATTGACTCAATTAGGAGAGGATTTTTTTCATTTTCTAATGAGCTTGACACAGGAAAAGAACTATGCTCATGGAAACTTGTTTCATTTTTTAACGAGCTTGACACAAGAAAAGGAACTATGCTCAAGGATCCTTGTTTCATTTTTTAATTAGGTTGAAACTGGAAAAGAAACATCCTTTTGGTATCTGTTTCATTTTTTAACAAGGTTGACACAGTAAAATGAACTCTCCTCATGGTGATCTATTTCCTTTTTTAATGAGGTTGACACAGGAAAAGAACTATCCTCATAGAACCTTGTTTCATTTTTTAACGAGATTGACACAAGAAAGTGAACTATGCTCATGAAACCTTGTCATGGCTTCCAACTGGAAGAAACACATGTCAAGGGAAACTCCTTGATCATGGCTTATAATAGGTATTCATCAGATGGAATAACAATTATTTGGAAGGAACACATGTGAAGGGACTCAATAGGGATAAGAACATCGCGTTCAAATAATCCCATAGGGTTTTCCATGTCAATTACTGGATCTAAGTCAAAGGAAGTAGAGAAAATAGTGAGAGGATTTCTTGCATCAGTAACTAAAAACATGGGACTGGTTGCCACATAATTAGCCCGTAGCGGGGTAGATACCACTTCCGTATAAAGACAATTCAGGGATGTCATATTATTGGTAGTAAAATCAAGACTAACGAATGAAAGCTGGTCAACAGTCACAATGTTTCCATTGTGAGGGAAAGACATCATACGAAAGAGTGTCGATACGACAACTTCATTGCATAGATATAGTCTCACCCAAGGAGAAAATTGAAATCCAAGGGGCCTCAGACTACCATAATATCAATATAGACAATTTTACCTTCCGAGGTAATAGGAAACTTAGGAAGGATCCCTAAAGGTTCACTAATGGTTATGTTAAAAGCTAACAGATTCTGTGTAATAGGCAGAAGCTGAGCAGAACCCAAAGCTTGCCAAGTAGTTGAAGATAAAATACTAACAGAAGCACCTTCATCTACATTTGTGCGACGCACATTCTTACCACAATCCTTCACAATTATTTGGAAATAGATGGAGAAAGGAATATGAGGTTCTGTTAGTCTATTCCAATCAAAGGAAAAAACCTTAGTACTTGGAGGGGGCTTTGTAGAAACATGTGAAATGCCCCCTGGCGTAGAAGAATCTGATGTAACAAGAAGAACCTGAGCCGTATGAATTTCACTCTCTACAGGGAGAGTGGGATCGACCGAATGTGAAATCAATTATACCACTTGATCAACTAAGGATCATCAACCCGAGTGATATGATTTTCACTCTTCAATGGAAGAGTGGGATTGACTGTACTTGGAAGTAGATAAATCACTTAGTCAGTTGACAGTAGGTTGGGAGAAAGTTTACGGTAACCAGTTGGAAGTTTTTGTTGTGGAATAGTAAGGTTTTCCAAAAATTTTGAGGCTTCATCCATGTGAGGGAAAATGTGAGATTGATGAATCCCTTTGCATAAAATACAAGGAAACCTAACTTTACCATTTTCCCAGGAACCTGACAATCACTGGTTGATGGATCAACAGTAAGTTGATGGGATTTTTTTTACCATACTTCCAAGACCTTAGGAATACCAAGACAATTGATAAGGAATTGGTCACCCTTACAAAGCTTGCAAGGGTATTTGGGTTTGCGATGCATGTTGGAGGTTTCCTAAACATTACTAACACTTAAAGCCGTGGTTGGCTGGTTGACTTATTTCTTATCTTGCTTCTTCTTCTTCTTCCCTTTATTCTTCTTCTTAGTCACCTGGTTACTAGCATTAAGGCTTTTACCAAGCGAAGAAGAAGAAAGGGAGGAAGAGATGTTGGGAAAAGAAGGTAAAGGGTCAACATGAGGTTAGTGATGTTGAGATGGTGAACTCTATTGGGGTGAAGCATCCGTTTGAGGTGGAACAATTTGAGTATTCGAGGCCAACGAAGTTGAAAATAACCATACCGGTAAACCTATTGTAAATCTAGGTAATGACAATGTAGCCATATGAGGAGGACCAACATTTCCAAAGAAAGGAAAAATAATATGATTCTCGTTAAGAGGGGTTCCTTGGTTGGTAAATTATGGAACTGTTTCCATTAGATTCAACTTCAGTGAATTTATTAACAATTTCAAAATATTAAAAATTCAAATTCACAATCCACACCTAAGGTCTCTAAAAGGTAAAAACAAACAAATGAACACGTGCTATCAAATCTAGGAGTTAAACCACACAAAAACAATATGTTTCCACAATAAAACCACTAGTTGGTGATGAAATCCAACGTCACAGAAATTAATGTAGAAAACTGGCAGTTGGAACAGTTACCCTGACAACCTGCTTAATGAAACAGACTGGTGCAAGTACCCACTATGCCATCTTGAAGTGAAGTGCACCCTCCAGAAAGTCCAAGTGAGTCTAGTCAACATTTGCTCTAGGTACAGTGGGACCTTCCCTCCACTGTCACCTTGGGAGAAATCCTAAATATTATGGCCACTAATGTCACCAATGGAGACAAATGCACGTGGGGTAACAGTCTATGATCTGATATACACATAAGGGCAGAGTATCAAGCTCAATATCCTTGAAATCTCCTCGACATGGTAAATCCGAGGTTTGCTAACAAGTGACCCCAGGTTCCTCGACAATGGTTAATCCGAGGTTTACCGTTTGTATTACGTGCACATCTTCTATTTTTTCCAATGAGATAGGTACGATTACCTCACTCGGTTAGACGTGATCTCATGCTTGAATCTTTTAAGAAGATCTTCCCAGAGCACAATTGCAACAATTGGAAAATTTCCTTACCGCAAGATACTATTGTTTTCTTTAATTGCTTTGGAATGTTAACTACAACCTATTCCAAAGCACTAGCCTAAGCTAAATTGGTGGAAAGAGCCTTAGAAAAGGTAAAAAATTCTAGATGAATTTTATTTAGCGCTGTGTTATTTGGGCTGTTATTAATCAAAGGGTAAATGGATATGAAACTAGTAGTGTTATGACTGACCCAAAACTGAATGCAATTGAATGTGATAATGTAATATTTCACTTCGATGAATCCAAACTAAAGTAAGGAGAGAAGTTCCATTCACTTCCAACAATGCAAAAATTGATAAATAAGAGAAAACATAACAAATTCTCTAATGCACTAATTTCAACAAGGAAAACTAATGCTAATCAATTTCAAATTTTATTTTTATGTTTTTAAAACAAGCTTAAAAAGATGTAAATTCAAATCAAAGAAACTGATCTAAATCTATGATTGATTTTTCCAGAATGTAAACTATGCAGTTGTAATATATGCACAATTCACTTGAAAACTATGCACATTTTTCATTCATATTCTGAAAATGAGAATTCTAACTATGCAAATGCAATGCATGCAAGAGAATTATCGCACACAAGATGATTCCAAATAAGTGAAAGAACAACAAGACTATTATCCTTCACTAATGTAATCTAAGGAACCAATCAAGTGTAAGTAAAGAAAATTGGGTTAGAATTTCAAAGGTAAAAAGTAAAAACACTCAAAGGCGATTAATCCCTCTTGTGGACGAGAGTGATCTCCCTAGTATTCAACGAATAGCTAGAAAAAAACATCCATTTGAAAACCTTTTTCTCTAGATTAATTGCAATTCAGAATTATTATAAGAAAGTAGAGAGGACATGCCCCTACCTTGAAATCAAAGAGGATTCTCCAATAAGTAGAACCTGCAATCAAAGACAAGACAAGAGAATCAAAACATCTGTAACATATAATAATTAAGAAAAGTTAACCCAACTTAGTGATAAAGGAGTCTAAGTATTGATGTTATTTCAATAATCATAAGAACAACTCAATGAGAAAAAGAGATCCATATGTAGTATCTTGAATAAAAAGAGTAATCTTACAACCTGATGCCTTGATGTCGTACAGATTTCTCTTGGGGTCCTAAACAATCGTTCCTCCTTCAGTTTGATAAGCCTTCCTCTCTAAAACCAGCATGGAGTTATGGACATAAGGGTGTGATCATTCTCATGCCAAAAAAAACTAGTGTAGAAAGTATGCACTCTTGGGAATTTCTTCAGAAACTACCATATACAAACTACTATGTACAATCTTAGCATCTACCGTCTACCCTTGAGACTGAAATTTGAGCTCCATGGACCAAGGGATAAGCTCCATGAGTGGAGGGATATATCTCGAACTGATCGCAACTCTAGAAGCTTCCAGTTGGGAGAATATTCGACCAGCTAGGCTTCTAGAATTTACATTTTCTTTTATTTGAATTTTTATAGGGGTCCGTAGGTAATAGTACCAAATGTGCAAGGGTTGCCGTAGTTTATAGACCAAGTATCTGCGAACCCACAGGAAAAGTCTAGAAAAAGTGTGGAGGTAGACTTTTAAGGGTTTTATAGAGATTTTATTCAATTCCAAGACTTGATTCAGGAACATTAAGGTTTTTGACCTCTAAGGGAGCATGATATAGGTGGTGATAGACCTATACAAAAAATCAAATTTCATGGTGAAAAAATAACATGTAACAAGAACTCTTCAAGTTCTTATTCAGCAACTCAACTTATTTTTTAAGAAAGACAATTTCTCCTTTCAACTTTTCACAGTATCCATCTTTCATAACTAGTTGGTTCTTCATTTCTTCCATCATCCTTGTTACTTCACGTGTTTAAATTTAGATGGATGACATTTTATTTAGTAGGAAAATATCTTCATCATTTTATTTTAGTTGGCATTCCATAACATTTTTAGCTTTTTTGGCTTCATCAACTGGTCCTTCTAGGAGTGTCAAAGCTTCCATTACCCTTTCAGCTCCGTGTGCTTGTTTCTTTGATTCTTTCGGCTAAGATTTAAGGGAGGATACCTCTTCCTTGTATTGGCCAATTTTCGCTTGAATTTTTTTCAAGTCCTTGTCTCTTTGTTCAAGATGGCTTGACAAAATGTCTTCCCCTTTTCTTTGCTTTATCCAAATGATTTTTCATGGATATGGCCTCTTCATGATTCCCTTTCTTGTTTTGAAGACATTCATCCTTTAGCTTGGTGATCACCTCATATATTTCTTATACTTGAAGCTTTAATAAGTCAAATTCATTCGTTGTCTTGTCAAGGTCATGGTCACCATATTGTGATTGCTTCTTGAGATTTTCATTTTCCTTTTTCAAACTGCTTATCTCTTTTAGGGTAGCTACAAGTTTTGCCATGAGATATTCTTTGAATTCTTCTTCATTTTCTTCATCTTCAACATCCTTCTTGGTCTTGATGTCTTCATTGAAGATCTTGAAGTTTGTCCCACATACCTTTTGTTGAAGAACATTTTTTCCACTTTGGATCTGGTATCCCACTCAATATTGCCTTCATCGTCCTTTCATTATATTCCCTTGATTCTTCTTTCATCGTGCTTTCAGTAATCACTATTCCCACACTTCAAAACCTTGATCCATTAAAGAATCCTTCATTCTTTCCTTCCATATTTCAAATTTTCCCTTGAAAAATGTAGCTTTCCCAATTTGATTGCCTTCAGCTTTCTTGATTGAGGAAGAGATATATTTAGAAGCATTGGAGGCTTTCTTCCTTGGCTTTTCCATTTTGGGTTCTAACGATCTACCTTCAAGTTGTTAGGCTTATGAGCGAAGGTACTGGCTCTGATACCATTTGTTGGAAATATTGAGAGGGGGGTGAATCAATATTTATTTTCAATTGTTATTTTTACCAGTTGTTATCACTCAATAATTTCTCTAGGTCCAAGAGAAATAGTCCGAGGTAACCACAAACCTACTTCAAACTCTAGGATCTAGCCTTCCTAGGGTTCAGAGAGGGCTCTCTCTTTAAGATTTATCTTTGTTTTGATTTATAATATTAGGCTAGTTATGAAAGTACAATCTGGTTTTGGTTTAAAGGGTTTGTTGGGAAAAAATCACTTGGAGGTAAGATAGAGAGAAATCTACTTGTCCATTGGGCTACAGAGTCTAAATTAAGCTAGTAGCACTAGAAATCAAGACCAAAAAGGTACAAATATATTCAGGGCAAGATAGATAACACTTAGAGATTTGGGAAAGTGGTTTTTTGTGAGGTGGTATGATTGGGATAAAGGGCACTTAAGGATCCTTTGATCCAGAAAATGGAAGTAGAAGGTAGAGGTCAAACGGGAGAAGGAACAATTAAGGGTTCCTTACACCGGAAATCAGAATAAAATATTAAAATGGAAACTAGTTAAAGACAGGGAGCACTTGACTAATCCTGTAGTAATACTCCTAGTTACACATTCAAACATAACAAACATAAAATGAATGCATAAAACTTAGAAAAGGAAACAATGACAAGTAGGAAGTACTTCACTCATCAGCTTATCACAGGGATCTTGAATTATGATGTTAGTCAGCTTGTCCAGTCTGCTACTTTGAATTAAAACACACAAGAGCCTCAAATGTCCAACAAAATGTCTATGGTAAGTCCAGAAATTTTATTCCACACAAAATAATTCAAAGAGTGAAGTATTTATACAAATTCTAAACTAGAATATCTTGAAAAAATATCAAGATTGTTTTACAAATATCTCCAACTGTTTTACATAAATAGAACTAAAGTAAAGGACACTCAAAACTAATGCATCTATTTGGCACTATTTTTTATGGATAGGTGATGACAAAGAGGATAATTCGAATTTGATCTCAACTCTTAGTTGATGATGAGGCATCAAAGTCATTAACTGTCTCCTTTCTTTGTGCATTCTGCTCCAACAATTCTGCAAAATTGGGGTCCAATGATACCTTTTTATTTCTGAATCAGAAATAGATATGTAAAAGGTGAAAGAGGTTATTGTAGTTGAATATTTTGATGAGATAAAACTCTCTCAGTTCCCTAAAATTCTGCTCTCGCTATTCACAATAGGCTCTTCAAAACGATGTGTTAAACAAAATTTTAAAGTGTCTGAAAAATAGGCTGTAAAGATGCACATGTAGCTATCATTCTGTAATACCTGTACACAAAGTGAGATAGGTATTTGTATATGGGTCTCTTAGGAAGTAAAAAATCCTTCAGTTTTGTAAGATGTATTTCTTATTGGCCACAATTTTCTTTGCAAAATGATGACTTAACAGGAATTTTCTGCAAAAAGTGCTTTCCAATATTGTTTAATATTTCCCAACATAATGGCTGTTAGAAAAGTGAGAGAGGTTTTTGTAGTTGGACATATTAAAAACATAAAACTACTTCAATTTTGAAAAATTCATCTTGGATTAGTCAGAATAGTTTCTCCAAAACAATGACTTAAACAGAAAATTTATGCAAAAATTTTCCTTCTTGCTCTGCTTTCATCTTTTAACCTTTTTGTTGTTTTATCTATTTTTACTAACCATTGCTGCCTCTGTTTTTACTTTACTATTTTACCTTGACTACTCTGTAACTTTGTTTTAACTTTCACTCTGACTTTTCCCTGATACACTTTAACTCTGATGCTCTTTGACTGTTTTGTTTTCACTGTCATTGTGAATTCTGATTTCACTTTTACCATTCACTGTGCACATTTCATCATTATGATCTCTCTCTGACTTTTTGGGAAAAATACTGAGAGGGGGGGGGGGGGTGAATCAGTATTTAGTGCAGACAATCAAACTTTTATTTTTTCCTTTCTAAAAACCCATACGCTACTTTACTGAAGGCAACTAGCGTATATACGCGGATATCCTTTACAGAACTCGCGTATGTCTAGAGATCTAATTATGTGTTTGAATCTTAACTCAGATCATTGCATTATTCATTCATCAGATATTCCAGAAACAGTAAACAGGTGCAGACAGAATAGAATAATCATCACACATATGCAACACACATGAACACCAGGATCTTTAGGTGGAAACCCAATTTGGGAGAAAACCACCGATGCCGTTGTTTCAGCCTTCAAAATTTATTATTAAGAAAACTTCTTACAATCATGTACTGGTGCAGACTCAAACCAGCACGTAGGCAACCACCTGCAGAAGGCTACAACCTTCTCTCATTTACTAGCCTATCCTGGAAGGGAGCTACAACCCCCTGCTCCTGTTTACCAGCCTCTCCTGGAAAGGAGCTACGACCCCCTGAACTCGTTTACCAGTATCTCTTGGAAGGAAGCTACAACCCCCTGACTGAAGGCTTCGACCCTGAGCACCACTGTAGACCACGTTTCATCAATTTTCAAACTGGATCAAACAGCTTCAACACAACCCTTCACTTATCAACAATCATACCTTGCTCATTGCTTCAAACAGAACAGTGAGACCACTGTAGCCAGAATATCAGATATAACCCAGACTTCAGAATAGATATGCAGAAACACATTCAACCTTCAGCAACCATCAGATCAGAAATAATACGTGCTTTTATTTAATAAGACCCGCATATATACGTGCCTTTCAGAATATGAACCCGCGTATACTTCAGTACATTTTCCAAAGAAAACCCTAATTACGCATACGCGCTTTTCTTTCCACATACCCGCGTATACACGTGCTTTTCATGAAACGAACCTGCGTATAGATCTATAAAAGATAAACTTTGCAGTACAGACCAGATCTATAAACTTACCCAGATTTCTTCAATCTCTTCAACAGGATTGTGCCAGGTCTTCTTCACTTCTTTTCAGATCATCCTTGACATTCACCATTTCTAGATCTAGAGATCTTGAGCCTTCATCATGTTCATAGGAGCAACATAGATTCAGATCTATCAATTAGGAACAGAGTTCACCCATACAAATATACTTCAGAGTGAAGTATTCATAAAAGCCCAGACTCATGCACAGACCATGCACAATGATTTTCTTCTCCTTATATAGGTTTACCCTTTTTCAATACCATGAGCCAAAACCACATTACTTTCGATGGTATTCCTAGGCGGGGTCACGTAGATGAATCGTTACTCAATACAATGGGTCAATACCATGGTGATTACCCCTGGTTTTGCATATTTAGAGCGCTTTTTCCCATACGCAACTTTGCACGTTATTTCCCGTGTGCATACGCTACTTTGTATAGACAAATCCGCGTATGCATTGAGACATACTCGTTTCATCATGTTCTAGCTCATACTTACATTCCTTCCATCATTACCTTCTGTACTCATTTTATATACATCAGATTTACATCATTTAACAAGTTCATCAAGACATAGAACAACTTCGTCAAGTAGGTTTCCATCATCTTCATCAGGTGGGTTGCCATCAAGGACAACACTCTGCATCATATTGCCAACATGAATTGATCTTATTCTTTCTTTGTATACAAGCTATTTGTTGAATGAATCTTTTGAATTAAAATCTAAGAATTTGGAGCAAACAATTTTGTCAACTAGTATTGAAACTGTTGGCCCAATTTCTTATTCTGATAATAACCTGCAAAAATCAAACAATTTATTAATAAAACAGAGGTCTGCAAGGAGGTGATTGAAGGCTTTTGAAAGACCTGTGGAATGAGATTTGTCTATGGAGGTTTAACTCTATTTTTTAGGCATTTTTGGGCTACTTCTGCAAGATTAGACTGTTTTCACGAGTAATTTACTTTAATAGAGGGATAATTGAGCAAATTTGGCCAAGGATATTCTCTTTTGGGTTTTATGCTCAATCAGGTTTATCAAAGGAATTATGAGGCTGTGAAAACTGGTCTAAAGCAGAAAACATGGGTTTTCTGAGTTTCTTGATAGAGAAATAGGGATTCAGGGTATCTTCAGAGTTTTTTAGCCTTTCAGATCTTTAAAATGGATTCTTAAACTCTGAAAATTGATAAAATTTTCTTGAAAAGGCACACAGAGGATAAAGGGTTTCACGATTCTTGGTTGAAATGTTGGCTTCAGCAGTTTATCTGGAGCGATGCACAACTCCTCAACAGTCTTCACAGGTATATTTTAGCAACTTCAAAGGTTTTGGGCGTAACAATGGCAACCATGGGCTTAAAAGGCTTTATACAGAGCTTTTTTGATAGTCGGGAGGCAATGCAAAGGGTTAGAATGCGCAATAAGGAAATAATGAATGTTTTTCAAAGGTTTTAACCATACATATGGTATAGGCACCAACATGGTCTCTTCACATGAAAGTGTTACCACTGCTCTTCAAGTCATCCAAACACTTTCTTCGAGGGCACCACATGATGACTTCAGCGCATCATGGTCTACAATCTAGGTCTACAAAATTTTCTCCAATCTGCCTTTACAAAACTTCAAGTCTTCTTCAGCAAGATTCCTATGGCTGCTCGAGTTTAGGGTCTTCTTCAACAACTACACGATATAAATTTTGCAATATATCTCCAAGAAAAATCTACAACTCCTTCTCTAGTATGTTTGCACGCTACTCTTAGAGTGTTCTTCAACATGCTATCAAAACTTGAAGTGTCCTTAAATTATGCTTCAATACAATATTGCAATCGATGCAACAATAAGTACAACATCCCAATGCTCAGGGGCTCCTTTCTCTTCAAAAGTCTTCAATCCAAACTAGAACTTCAAACTTTTCTTAGAACTTAGGTTAGAAATATGAGCTTTACTTCAGGTGATTGTTCCTATATTTATTACCAAGTTTCCTCCACATGACTGTCCACATACCAGGTCTTAGCTTCTCGACATCCTAAATTCGAGCCTCCACAAACACCTGAGCCTTCATATACTATTTCTAGGTATGTAAAAAATAATATTTCCACAGGAGATAGCTTGAAGGTATACTAGTCTGAGCTAGGTTAATGTCAATCCGAGTATGAAATGACACTTTCCAGGCCTTCACACAAGTTTGAGCAGCTTCGAAAGGAAACCATTAAACTAATGATTTGAGTCTTCAACTAATGAGCCTAAGGTATGTCCTCCATAGATCTGAGGCTTGAATTTTGTCTCCTTATCCACAGACTTGAAGATCTTAGTTATAAAATAATTTTATAATCACATGTATGTTATTCTCCCATAAAACTGAGGCACACGAGCAATACAGGTGATTATTCTACGTTTGACCTCAGATCCAAGGTTCTAATGATAAGTTACACATTTCAAGCTTCAATTGAGATTGGTCTAAGATGTTACTAAAGGAAAATATGATCCTTTTTTTATATGATTCCAAAGTGAGACAGGTCTGTAGTTTGCTTCTCTTCACACAATCAAGTATTGAACTGCAATCTTGATCATTGTTCAACCTTTAACAATCTAATTTAGGTTTTTGTGAGGTCTTTCAAATCTTCAGGTGACTATACATTTAGCTAGAATGATAACCCAATAGCCAAACATAAATTTCTATGCTCTTCTCGGCCCTTTTATCCTGTTTTTTGTAGTTCTGAAGTAATCTTCACCGAGTATTGGGATTATTCACCAAAAAATGTGTTTAGAATGAGAAGCCTGAACTCATTTTTATACTACTTTTGAGACCTTTGAATGAATAGACACGTCCCTAGGAGGAGTTGACTTGGTTAAGCTGACTCATGTTGGCTGGCCTTAAAAAATATTTTATTTAAACTTGAAAAAATCATTTTCTCACAAACTAGGAAGAGTTACAGGACAAGTGATAGCTTGTTGGAAAGAGGAAAATGTCTTCTACAAGCTTATTCCAAGTTAATCCTTGAATAAGGTAATTTGATCATAAATAAAATTAATTTTGTGAATTTCCATCATTATTTTTCAATGGCAACCTTTAGGATTTTATTTTTATGTTTTAGGCATTCAATTTTTAGGACTCCTTCATCATATACTTAGGTCATTAAGATTATTAGGATTAGGATTTCTTCATGACCTTCAACAATAATCATTATCTTGAGTCAAGGAATTTAAGCTTTAGGGCTTCTTCATCAAGAATAAGGATATCATATAGCTATTATGGTTTCATTCATGAATATGGTTAATGTTATGACATATAAGGTAAAGGCTCTTTTACATGGGTTCTTTATTTGTGAGGGCTATTGCATTATCACCTAGGCTAGAATATCATATAGAAAGCATTAGTTATAAGGCTTGCAACAAGAATTTAGAACTATGGCATTATGATAAACAATCAAGAGCTATCCAAAGTTAGGGTTTCATGGGCATCTAGGGCAACATCACGCGTCACATGAATATTTTCCATCTCCAATAATGCCATATTGACATAAATGACAACATTGACCAACAGTTATTTCGATCACCTTCTTCCATTTTCTAGGCCTATCCTCCACAGTTTACCTAGGGCATCAATTTTCTCATGATTCATCCATCAAAAAAATTTGAGTTCTTTCCCACTAGTGCATTGGTGTGTCTACTAGGTACCCTCCAAATTTCATGAAATTCTAATGATGTTATCTTGAGATATTTCAAGCCTTATCTCTGAGATCAATTCTTTCCTTAGGTTTCCTTTGGCTAGTGACATAATTGGGATCATTTCATCAATATCAAATAAAATTTCTCCTTTAACCCTCTTCTCCTCCTCAATTAGGTCAAGCATACCCTTGATTGATCAATTCCATCCCTTTGACCTAATTTTAGGTCCACTTGGTCTCATGTGGTACCACTTCTTATAAAATATAATCCTTCAAAGACCATTTAGAAACCAAGTTTCCACAAGGATTCTGAGGTCTATTAATCTCCTTTATAAGTCATATCTTCAAAACCTAGCCCTTGAAATCCTCCTACAACTTCCTGGAGAGCCTTTCACCTTGCTTTCCAAGCAAGCAAGACATATATTTGAGCCTCTCTTGTGAATAGGATTTTTAGGATCACCTTTCATCCCATCGTTGATACATTCATTATCATGATCATTATTATATAGAGTCTCCTACCATCAATTAAAGTACGTAAAGATTAGGGATCCATAGCTGAGGTGACAATGGGTTATCGCTCCATTGTTTCCCTTGACCTAGTAGTTTCCCTATAGGATCCCCTCCTCAGACCCCTGTTAGTTTGAGTGGTAATAAGTAGCACAAACATCAAATATAAAAGTGGTTTGTCGATAAGGAAATTAACAAGACCTATATCAACAAGGTAAATAATAAATTTTTTACAAGGAGAAGAGTTGATGAAAAAATTTCCCCCCTACAAATTGCCATATATGAAATCGCAGTGGATAAATTGGTACAAATTTAGATAGAAAAAGGGTTGGTTTGATGGATAAGTAACATTAACATAAATTCTAACATTCAAGTTCATGCAAGGTTGGTAGGAGGGGGATGGGTTTTCACTAATCCCAATGGAAATATTCTAGTCAAATACTCATGGGTATTAGGAAAGAAAACC
Organism: Pinus albicaulis; assembly: GCA_034641835.2. Lineage (NCBI taxonomy): Eukaryota > Viridiplantae > Streptophyta > Pinopsida > Pinales > Pinaceae > Pinus > Pinus albicaulis. The sequence goes on along the minus strand of CM076584.1, from coordinate 89,191,296 downwards.
AATAATCAAGCAGAGATATATGGTCTTCTTTTGGGATTAAATATAGCTCGTGAATAGGGAGAATTAGAGAATTTTTGCACATTATTTTCCATGGATTTGAGCCCATCTCCTCCATTACTCGTATTGATGTCTCTGAAGCAACTTATTATAGGGATTTTTAATTACGAAGATATCAGTCTAGTGTGGGAAGGATTTTTTGTGTTAAATTTTGGTGGGGCCCATCCCCTCCCATTTCCCTATCTAACCATATCATTCAAGAAATCCTTTCTCTCCTAGTATTTCCTATTCTCCTATGATTTTACCATTCATAAGAGTCACAACGTCTTCATGCCCTCTCCCCATGTGGTTCTGCAGTGAGATTAATAGACATGTCTTGATAAGTCATCTACAGGCCTTCATTCTAGATGGTTTTTCAATTCCATCAAGTTTGATAGAGCCATCATCATAAGTGGTTGCATTTCAATCTAGAAAATTTCTCCTTTGGGGTCCTCTTCTGGAAATATCAATAGTGTGGTTTGTGCATGGATTGACTCCAAATCTTAGTGGATCGACGAAATTGGGCATCTTGAGGTCAGCTTTGATCGTCTAAGTTATCTTCTTCTTTGGTTGAGATATTTTATAGTGGTGAATTGTACATTCACGTATTTATTGTACTCCTCTAGTTTAACGTTTTTTTGGTCAGCCTCAACCACGCCTCTTTCCTTCCCTTTCCTTGTTCCTTTAGGAACCCCCTACTCTCTCATGGGCTCTCAGATTGGGAATTCTCTGATTTTATTTGCTTTTATTCTCTCCTATATATTCAACACTACCATTTGAGCCCTCACTCTTCCCATAGTAAATCATCAAAGCATAGTCTTTCTCCCCCTTGCATGCCTCGTCGCCACCCCCCATCTTGATAACCATGTCTTTCACTCAAAACTCCTCGGGCTTATTTGACAATTCTCCCAATATCGTGAGTATCAACCCCTGGGATTCTCTCTACGTTGAAGTTATGGACCTAAAATGGTGAATCCTACAGTAGGATAGCTACTTAATTTTAGTCATTGAGGAGCTTCAATCCCTTAAGCTCATTTCTGTTGAACCTCTAATTAAACTGAGAGGGGGGGTGAATCAGTTTAATACATTCCTGATCTTTTAAAACTTTCCATTAAACTTATTTACACCTTCATTTCAAACTCAATTTGATGTGAGAGTAATTTTAGAATGTAATCAGAAAGTATTAGTTTAATAGAGCAGTAGAATTAATATGATAGCAACAGGTATTAAGCAAATGATACATATCAGATCAATACATAAATATCATGCACAGAGACACCAGATATAAGTGGAAACCCATAAAGGGAGAAAACCACATCTTATTATTGTTGTGATGCAAAGGCAAGCTCCAACTCCCTCTCACCACTGTTTTTCTGCAGGCACCAACCCACAGGAGGCTCCTACCTCAATTCTACAAGCTACAACTTGCAAGGAAGCACCAACTCCCTTCAATTTTCTGCAGGCACCAACCTACAGGAGGCTCCAACCTCAGTCAGCTACAACTGACAGCTATCAAGCTGCAACTTGATAGGGAAGCTCCAACTTCCTCATTTTCTAAAACTGAATGTTTGCTGATTTACCTTAGATATCAGTTATGTTCTGTAGCTTCTCTTAATCTTCTCTGCCTTCTATATTCTGCATTCTCTCTATATATGCTCTCTCCCTTGCTCTCAAAAACTCACTCTGCATATCAAGATGATATTATTTATAGATTTCCTCACATGACTGTTTGTATTCTGCTTGGAATTCAAAATGGAAAGTCATGTCTCTTTTCCTTCTGCCTTCTCACTCATTTTATCAGCTTACTCAGAAATTATGACTGTAGGTGTCAATTTTAACATTACAGTGGGAGTTTGTTTTCTCTCGGAGACTTGCCAATGCATCACAAACAATAAAAACAATTAAAATATTTACATTCTTATTACAAAGTGAACTCTAGCTCAACTCATTTAGTCTTTTGAATCGATGCGCATGTGTCTTTTCTTTGGCTGTCTTTGTCCTTTTTGTGACTGTGTTTTATCTCCTCTCGGCTCTATTTGCTTTTCTGTCCTCTGTGGGGTTGTAACAGCTGCATACGTGTAATTCTGCCTTTTAAATAAATGAAATGCAATTGCTGACTTTTTAAATCAGGGCAATTTCAACCCTTTTCATGCCACGAGTGTCTTGTTGATGTGGAAGTTCTGCAAGCGGAACGAACATAGATCACAGTCGTTGTATATTAATAATCGCCCTCCCATTAAGCCAAGGCCCGAGGGTTCACAACCCATGTGGAATATTTTAATACAACTGCAACCGTGCTTTATATATATCTAACAACAATCCTTTTATATATAAACAATCGCCCTCCACCTTAAGCCTTTGGTCTTATTTTACAATCCAATGAGTCGAATCACAACCACTAATATATGAAAGGGTCGGGCCCCACATCTCCGGCGGCGAATCGGTGGTGTCAAACGAAAACTTGCGATTGCGATTGATCAAACGGATGTGATGACCACATAAAACATGTCTCATAGCGCAATCAGGTCCGAAATTTGAACAAATGCAATCGGGGCGCATAATAGAAAAGTTCCGATTGCGATCAGAACACGGATGCGATTTGCACATATTAACTCCCGCATATAGCAGGATTGGGTCCACCACTTCAATCGCAGCATTTTACAAAAGACTTGCGATCAATCGGAAAGTTCCGATTGCGATTAAGATCCCGGACGCGATTGAACTGATTAACTCCATCGTATAACGCCATCGGGTCCGCCACTTGATCGGAGCATATTACAAAAGACTTGCGATCAATCGGAAAGTTCCGATTGCGATTAAGATCCCAGATGCGATTGAACCGATTAACTCCATCGTATAATGCCATCGGGTCCGCCACTTGATCGGAGCATATTACAAAAGACTTGCGATCAATCGGAAAGTTTCGATTGCGATTAAGATCCCGGACGCGATTGAACCGATTAACTCCATCGTATAACACCATCGGGTCCGCCACTTGATCGGAGCATATTACAAAAGACTTGCGATTGAACCTTTTCTTCGATTGCGATTGGGTGAGGGGTCCCACCTTATAAGCCATTTCGTTTTGATAGAACCTTTGGTTATATAGATATAAAGCGCTCTGCTTGTATATAACTGATATATATGTTTATATATATATTTTGCTGCTGGAGTGAAGCGATTCCCGGAATAATGTTTGTGTTGTATTATATGTATAACGCCGATTGGAGTGTGCGATTCCCGGAATATGGTTCTGTATTATATGCATTGCCTTGCCGCTGGAGTTAAGCGATTCCTGGAATAGGGATTATGTATTATATGTATAACACCGGTTGGAGTGTGTGAGCATCCAGGGTGATAACGGTTTCTTCGCTCTCGGTTCTTACTGGTCACTGCTGTTCCTTTTCGTCACTGTCTCTACCTTTCAATAACGGTTCTTCACTGTGCTTCTATTACTATTACATTTTGACTTTCTTCTTGCTGCCTCTATTGCTTTCGCTGTGCCTCTTTTGCCTTCCTCTGCTTCAGCGCTGCCTCTTTTGCCTGAGTGCTGCCTCCTTTTCTATCAATGACAATATTTCCAACAATCTCCCCCTTTGGCATTGATGGCAATCCACTTTCTCTGTTTGCTTTCTCTTTCTCTTGTTGCTTGCTCTTCCTGTTTGCCTGCTCTTCCTCCTGTTGTTTGTTCTTCCTCCCCCTTTGACATCAATGGCAAAGGACGACGTCTCATCTCTCTGTATGAGCTCTGTCGTTGCATTTCCTTTCTCTGAGTTACGTTTAGGTCCTCTTCTGGTGAAATTGTACTATGCTTCTCCAGAGTGATGTATGAAGCTTGTTGAGAGAATACTTTGGTATAGTGAGTCGATATGTGTTTTATAGTTGTGATTCATTTGTAGTGCCTGTAATATGTGCTAGAATGCAGACAGAGATGATGCATTTTACGATTGAAAGGTTCTTGTTGCTTCTGAATGATGATAATATTGATAATGCTGATAATACTGATAATGCTGATGCTGTGGACTTGTTTTATGCTTATCTTGTTGGCTGTTCTCCCCCTGGAATGATATCTTCATTTTGTTCTCCCCCTGAGACTGTACTTTCTCTTCATATTAGAGAATAGTATCTGCAGATACTACCCCTAGTTTGTCTCTCAAGTATTCGAATGGTTCTCTGGCAAGTGGTTTGGTAAATATATCTGCTATCTGTTCTTTCGTTGATACATAGTCCAGTTTAACTATCTTCTGAGCCACTTGTTCTTGGAGAAAATGATACTTGATTGGTATATGTTTAGTTTTTGAATGAAGCATAGGATTTTTAGATATACTTATAGCACTTGTATTATCACATTTGATTGAGATAGGTTCATTAATGCTTACCTTCATGTCTTGAAGAGTTTGCTTCATCCACATGACTTGTGTACAACATGCTGCTGCTGCTATATATTCTGCTTCAGCAGTAGACAAAGATATGGATGTTTGTTTCTTGCTTAGCCATGCCACCAGACTTTCTCCTAGATAGAATGCACCTCGACTTGTACTCTTCCTGTCATCCACACAGTTGGCCCAATCTGCATCTCTGTACGCTGTTAAGGTGAAGCTTTTGCCCTTAGGATACCAAAGCCCATATTGTGCTGTTCCTTGTAGATATCTGAGTATTATTTTTACTGCCAGAAGATGGTTTTGTTTAGGTGCTGCTTGATATCTTGCCACTAGTCCTACTGCTAGCATGATGTCTGGTCTTGAAGCTATCAAGTACAGCAGGCTTCCTATCATGGATCTGTAGAGTTTTTTATCTACATCTGCAGACCCATCATCAACACACACCTTGCATCCCGTGATCATGGGGGTTGTCACTGGTTTGCAGTCCTCCATTTTGAATTTTTTCAGCATTTCTTTTAAGTAATTTTCTTGAGAAATGAATGTGCCTGTGTTCTTTTGCTAAATTTGCAGTCCCAAGTAGAAACTGAGCTCTCCAATCATAGACATTTCAAACTCTATTTTCATCTCATCAGCAAACCCTTTTGCTAGTCCATCTTTGTTGCTTCCAAACATAATGTCATCAACATATACTACAACAATCATGAGTTCATCTTCATGGGCTTTTATGTATAGATTGTTGTCTACTCCACCTCTCCTAAAACCCTGCTTTTGCAAATATTTGTCCAGTCTTGAGTACCAAGCACGAGGAGCCTGTTTCAGTCCATATAGGACCTTCTTCAGTTTGCACACATAGTCTTCTTTGTCTGTCAATGAGAAGCCTTCTGGTTGTTCCATGTACACTTCTTCTTCTAGATCTCCATTAAGAAAAGCAGACTTTACATCCATTTGATATACCTTGAAGTCTTGGTAGCATGCAAATGCCAGGAACATTCTGATAGCTTCCATTCTGGCTACAGGGGAAAATATTTCTTCATAATCAAGTCCTTCAATTTGTGAGTATCCTTTGCAGACCATCCTGGCTTTATTTCTGATTACTTGTCCTTGCTCATTCATTTTGTTTTTGAATACCCATTTTGAACCAATGATATTTTTCTCAATAGGTCTAGGAACTAGCTCCCAGGTATTGTTTTTCTCAATTTGATCCAATTCTTCATTCATTTCTTTTACCCAATACTTGTCCTTGCTGGCTTCTTCAAACTTCTTTGGCTCTATTTGTGATAACATGGCTATGTATACTTCTTCTGTTTGTTCTGTTAGCTGCCTTCTTGTCTGGACTCCTGCTTTCTTGTCTCCTATGATCTGATCTTCAGGATGATTCTTCTGAGTGTATCTTGAGGGGGTTTTTGAACTCATCTCTGCATCTTCTATTGTCTTGCTGGTTTCATCATCATTCTGGTCTTCTTCTTCATGATTAACTGATGGACTGCAGCAGTTTGTATTTCTTGTATTGTTTGGAAATTCTTCATCAAATCTCACATCAATACTTTCAACTATTTTCCGAAGAGTCTTGTTATAGCACCTGTACCCTTTACTTTTGGAAGCATATCCTAGAAAAATCCCTTCATCTGCTCTTGCATCAAATTTCCCAAGGTTTTCATCATTATTCTTTATGTAACACATGCTACCAAAGACTCTGAAATGTTTTATTGAAGCTGGCTTTCCATGCCATAGTTCATATGGAGTCTTGTCACTGCTTGGCCTTAAGTGAGCTTTATTAAGGATATGTACTGCTGTGTGTACTGCTTCTGCCCATAAGGTTTGAGCAATATTATTCTCTTGCATCATAGCTCTGGCTATTTGTTGTACAGACCTGTTTTGTCTCTCTGCTACTCCATTCTGCTGAGGTGTCCCTGCAATAGTAAATTGTCGCTTTATTCCATGTTCATTACATAGGTCTACAAAGTCATAATCTGTGAATTCTCCTCCTCTGTCTGATCTGATACATTTCAGCTTGCATCCAGTTTGATTTTCTGCTAATGCTTTGAATATCTTAAATTTTTCCAATGCTTCTGATTTATTTTTGAGAAAAACAACCCATGTCATTCTGGAAAAGTCATCTATTATCAGCATGAAATAGGATTCTCCACTTGGTGTCCTAGTTCTAGCAGGTCCACACAGGTCCATGTGCACAAGCTGGAGTGGTCTTCTTGTTGACAACTCCTCTTTAGATTTAAAGGATGTGCGAGTCTGTTTCCCCAATTGACAAGATTTGCATATAGTACTTGAAGGCCTTTTTATTTCTGGCATGTCTTTGACAGCTTTCTTCTTGCTCAATTTGATGATATGGTCAAAGTTGAGATGTCCTAATCTCCTATGCCACAACCATGACTCCTCAAGTTTTCTAAGATGGCAGGCTTCATCTTCCTCTTTCACTATGTATACATTGTTCTCTGTTCGAACACCTTTGAGCAGAGTCTTTCCTGTTGTGCTTGACCTGACTACACAATCTTGTGCTCTAAAAATAACTTCACAACCTTTGTCACACATCTGACTGACACTCAGTAAATTTGCTTTCAGTCCATCCACAAATAGTACCTCTTGGGCTTTTCCTCTGCCATTGTCTATGCTGACTGAGCCTTTTCCCTTGATCTTTCCTGATTTATCATTACCAAAAATAACATTGCCATATTTATTTTCATCAAGAGTTATAAACTTGCTTCTGTCTCCAGTCATGTGTTTGGAGCAGCCACTGTCCAAGTACCACTGGCTTTTCAGATCTTGAGCAGTTAGATCCAGGTCACACTTATTCTCCTTCTTTTTCCACTGGAGGAATCCTTCTGTTTGATATCTTTTGTGAGGTGATGAATTGCATCCTTTCAGAGGACATTTGGAAGGCATATGTCTAGCTTGATTGCATATAAAGCATTTGATCATAGTTTTTGCAGAATTTTGAGTATGACCAAAATTTCTTTGATTCATGAACCTCCTTGAGGTGTTGAACATCATTATTTTTCCATACTTTCTAGATTCAATAATTTTATGGCCAAATTCCTTACAATAAAAACAATAACCATAGAAATTATTTGCATACCTGATGTAAGATTGTTTTCTCCATTTGTTTGTTTGAGATAGCCTCTTCACTGTTTGCATATTTTGCAGGTCTGAATTACTCTTCCTTGCATAACAATATGCAGCAATGTGTCCTGGCTTGTGGCAGACATAACAAGTGGCATTCTTCATAGGAGGGAAGAATCTCCTCTGATGACTTCCAAATTTGATATACTCAGGGGCATATGATTCTTTTTCTGCCATCTTAGTATTCATTATATTCCTTGTTACTAGAGATTTCTTCTGATCTTTGTCATCCTTATTACATGTTTCTTCTTTTGTATGAATTGTCTGGGCTTCTTCATCAGTCTTCTTTGCTTTTAAAAAAATTATATTTTTGTTTTCTTTTTCTTTGCCTTTACTTGATTCTCCTTCATAGCCTATTCCTGTTTTTATCATTGGGGATCTTTGAGCAACCAGGATATCATTCAACTTGCTAGAGCTTGTTGTTTGAGAAGAGTTTATAACCACTGTCCTTTGAGCATTTTATAGTTTCTTCCTAAGACATACCACTTCTTCCTCCAACTTCTCTTGTTCTTGGGTTTTATCCTTGATTTGCTGAAGTAACATATCTTCTATCTTCTTGGCTTCTTCAAGCCTTACCTTCAGCAGCATGAGGACTTCTGAATTTTGTTCTTCTTTAACACATTTGAGGAGAATATCTTTTTGTTTTCTGTATTTTAGTTTGAGTCTCTCAATCTCCTCCAGAGCACTTCTTAGCTCCCCCTCAAGGTCGACTTCCCCTTCTTCTTCTTCATCTTCTAGTAGGAGTCCCTCAAGATCTTCTATGGCCATCAATAAAAAATCTGAGGTTCCTTCTTCACTTGAGGGTTCATCTAAATCTTCAGATGTACTACTGTCTTGTTGAGCATAGAAAGATTTTCTGCTGAACTTCCTTCCCTTCTGCCAGTTCTTTGATTTATTCTTTTCTGACTCTTGAGCCTGATTCCTTGCTTTCTTGTGAGGACACTTAGTAGCATAGTGTCCAACTCTTCCATAGTTAAAGCACTTGAAAGGAAGTTTACCTTTGTATTTACCTGAACCTCTATCCAGTTTCTTGACAAATTTTTCTTCTTCTTCATCTGAGCAAGAGCATATTTCTTCCTCTTCTTCTTTCTTCTTTTCTATTTTAAAGGTTGCTTCCCTCGAACTTGGTTTATTCTGTGGGAGCCTCATTTCATAGGCTGTTAGATTTCCAAGTAGCTGGTTCATGGTCAAAGTCTCCCAATCCGCTGTCTCTTCTATTGCAGACACCTTGGGATTAAATTTGGATGGGAGTGATCTCAGAATCTTTTGCACAACTATACCTTCTGGAATGGTTTCTCCAAGAGCTTTCATATTGTTAACAATTTCTGCAACTTTTAAGAAGAAGCTGCCAACATCTTCATCATCATTCATTTTTAAGTTTTCAAACTGGGCTCTATATATTTGAAGTTTGGCAGTTTTTACTTTCTGGTCTCCCTCATGTGTGTCTTCAAGAGTATCCCATATTTTATTGGCAGTGTCTTTGTGCATTACTTTAATAAACTCTGCTTCACATAATCCATTCAGGATGGCATTCATGGCTTTTTCATTAGCCACAAAATCCTTTTTTGAGTCCTTTTCTGAGTCAGTTGCCTTCGGGGCATATCCTAATTGCACAACAGCCCAGACTTCTATTCCTAGAGACATTATGTATGTCTTCATTCTGATTTTCCAGAAAGCATAATTTTCACCAGTGAAGAAAGGGGCTTTATTGGTTGAGCATCCTTCTTTACTAGCCATCTTGGGAACCTAGGATCTCCTTTTAGTTGTTAGACTTGTACAAAGGAACCCGCTCTGATACCAATTGTTGAACCTCTAATTAAACTGAGAGGGGGGGGGGGGTGAATCAGTTTAATACATTCCTGATCTCTTAAAATTTTCATTAAACTTATTTACACCTTCATTTCAAACTCTATTTGATGTGAGAGTAATTTTAGAATGTAATCAGAAAGTATTAGTTTAATAGAGTAGTAGACTTAATATGAGAGCAGCAGGTATTAAGCAAATGCTACATATCAGATAAATACATAAATATCATGCACATAGACACCAGATATAAGTGGAAACCCATAAAGGGAGAAAACCACATCTTATTATTGTTGTGATGCAAAGGTAAGCTCCAACTCCCTCTCACCACTGTTTTCTGCAGGCACCAACCTACAGGAGGCTCCTACCTCAATTCTGCAAGCTACAACTTGCAAGGAAGCACCAACTCCCTTTAGTTTTCTGCAGGCACCAACCTACAGGAGGCTCCAACCTCAGTCAGCTACAACTGACAGCTATCAAGCTGCAACTTGATAGGGAAGCTCCAACTTCCTAATTTTCTAAAACTGAATGTTTACTGATTTACCTCAGATATCAGCTCTGTTCTGTAGCTTCTCTTAATCTTCTTTGCCTTCTATATTCTACATTCTCTCTATATATGCTCTCTCCCTTGCTCTAAAAAAAAAAACTCTCTCTGCATATCAAGATGATATTATTTATAGATTTCCTCACATGACTGTTTGTATTCTGCTTGGAATTCGAAATGGAAAGTCATGTCTCTTTGCCTTCTGCCTTCTCACTCCTTTTATCATCTTACTCAGAAATTATGACTGTAGGTGTCAATTTTAACATTACAGTGGGAGTTTTTTTTCTCTCGGAGACTTGCCAATGCATCACAAACAATAAAAACAATTAAAATATTTACATTCTTATTACAAAGTGAACTCTAGCTCAACTCATTTAGTCTTTTGAATCGATGCGCATGTGTCTTTTCTTTGGCTGTCTTTGTCCTTTTTGTGACTGTGTTTTATCTCCTCTCGGCTCTATTTGCTTTTCTGTCCTCTGTGGGGTTGTAACAGCTGCATACGTGTAATTCTGCCTTTTAAATAAATGAAATGCAATTGCTGACTTTTTAAATCAGGGCAATTTCAACCCTTTTCATGCCACGAGTGTCTTGTTGATGTGGAAGTTCTGCAAGCGGAACGAACATAGATCACAGTCGTTGTATATTAATAATCGCCCTCCCATTAAGCCAAGGCCCGAGGGTTCACAACCCATGTGGAATATTTTAATACAACTGCAACCGTGCTTTATATATATCTAACAACAATCCTTTTATATATAAACAATCGCCCTCCACCTTAAGCCTTTGGTCTTATTTTACAATCCAATGAGTCGAATCACAACCACTAATATATGAAAGGGTCGGGCCCCACATCTCCGGCGGCGAATCGGTGGTGTCAAACGAAAACTTGCGATTGCGATTGATCAAACGGATGTGATGACCACATAAAACATGTCTCATAGCGCAATCAGGTCCGAAATTTGAACAAATGCAATCGGGGCGCATAATAGAAAAGTTCCGATTGCGATCAGAACACGGATGCGATTTGCACATATTAACTCCCGCATATAGCAGGATTGGGTCCACCACTTCAATCGCAGCATTTTACAAAAGACTTGCGATCAATCGGAAAGTTCCGATTGCGATTAAGATCCCGGACGCGATTGAACTGATTAACTCCATCGTATAACGCCATCGGGTCCGCCACTTGATCGGAGCATATTACAAAAGACTTGCGATCAATCGGAAAGTTCCGATTGCGATTAAGATCCCAGATGCGATTGAACCGATTAACTCCATCGTATAATGCCATCGGGTCCGCCACTTGATCGGAGCATATTACAAAAGACTTGCGATCAATCGGAAAGTTTCGATTGCGATTAAGATCCCGGACGCGATTGAACCGATTAACTCCATCGTATAACACCATCGGGTCCGCCACTTGATCGGAGCATATTACAAAAGACTTGCGATTGAACCTTTTCTTCGATTGCGATTGGGTGAGGGGTCCCACCTTATAAGCCATTTCGTTTTGATAGAACCTTTGGTTATATAGATATAAAGCGCTCTGCTTGTATATAACTGATATATATGTTTATATATATATTTTGCTGCTGGAGTGAAGCGATTCCCGGAATAATGTTTGTGTTGTATTATATGTATAACGCCGATTGGAGTGTGCGATTCCCGGAATATGGTTCTGTATTATATGCATTGCCTTGCCGCTGGAGTTAAGCGATTCCCGGAATAGGGATTATGTATTATATGTATAACACCGGTTGGAGTGTGTGATTCCCGGAATTTTGTAACGGCTTTCTGCCTCTGTCACTTAGTCTCTGCCTCTGCCTCTGCTGCTTCTATCGCTCTGCCTCTGTCTCTACCTTTCGATAATGGTTCTTCACTGTGCTTCTATGACTGTTACATTTTGACTTTCTTCTTGCTGCCTCTATTGCTTTCGCTGTTCCTCTTTTGCCTTCCTCTGCTTCAGCGCTGCCTCTTTTTCCTGAGTGCTGCCTCCTTTTCCTGAGTGCTGCCTCCTTTGCCATCAATGACAATATTTCCAAAAATTTCTACTCGTCAAGAGGACGAGATTGATGTTATCAAAAGAAAACTTTAAGATATCCAAAACAAAGAAAAGAATGCAGAGAATTTGAACCCCACCCGTGTTGATACAAACCAACTCATAGCCATCAAAGTTTTGACTTGAACCAACCAGTGGATGAATACCCCCTCTTCCGTCTGTTATGGGAGCCTACAATAAATTTGTTTTTTTTTTCTATCTCAATTTTGCAGAATCTATGCAAGTCGAATTGATGTAGTTTTTTTGATTAGTAGCTATCTAGTCATGATAGATAGTTCCTCCCCGAAGGGCCCTATAAAAATGATGAAATGTAATTATTTACCGAGTATTTTTTTAGTCTGGGGATAGATTTAATGCAATATACTCATTACTATTTAAAAAAACATTCAAGGTAATGCTATGGTTTTCTAGATCTAGGGTAAGGTTTTAATTGTTTAGTATGGAAAAATATGAGGAAACATTGGATTATTCAAAAGATAGTCTAAAGCAAGATGACATTTTCCTAGTGTGCTTCCATTAAGGGTTTGTAAAAATTTGTTGTATGAGGACATTATGTCACTATAAACTCTTCAGGATATAATTTTTTCAACATGGGATCCTTTGATTCCATGCATTGAGTCAAGGAATTCCTTAATATGTGGGTTCTTTTGTGCTTAGAAAGTGTCAATATAAACATAATGGATGTTGTGTTAGGGAACATTAGTTTGTAGGTGATCTGGATGCCTCTTCATTAGCTATGGCCCAAAGGGGGATTTTAGATGAATTGTGCATATTTGATAAACATAGTTTGCAGTATATAAGGGTTAATGATTTTCATATTGGTAAGTGTGATACCTTTACTACTTCTCAAAATATTAGTTGAGTATTATTTCATTTTTCTAATTCTCTTTCGAATATCTTGGAGAAAGGCTTAATAAATAAGTAGATATGGTGTGGTTGTTAGATGTGTTGATCCATTAATGTTGAATAATCTTCTTCTTATCTTCTTCATTGATTGGTTCACACAGGTCTAAGGTTGGGTCAACAAAATAAGTTTGCAAAGGTATGAAATTACAGGGTTCGAGGCTCACATATGTTTTAGGGGTTTGGGTTACAATCGTTGGCTTGCCATAGGGAAAATTTTACCACGTTCACAGGAATCATAGGCTCAATGGAGTTAATAGAAACCTTAAATCACATGAAAATCTCCTCATCCATGCGACCAGGAAGTTTAACTGAGTTTTGATAGTTGATCGAGGTTGACCTAGTTGAGCGCTAACAGGAAAAGTCGTCTTTGATATATCTTGATGCCGAAAAAATATTTATGAATGTTATTGGGTTATTGGATGATATTTCATTAAGATAATTGTACTCTCTAATAAAAATTATATGAAAATATAATAGAAGAATATTTTTCAAAGTATTTTCCCCCTAATGGGGTTTTCCCCTAATCTTTGACCAAATCTAGTGGCTCTTGTTGATGTGTTGATTGTCTCCTTTGTCATTTCATTTATTTCTCTATCTTCAATTACTATTTATGATTAGAAATATTAATTGATATTGAAAATATTGTTAGTTGAAGTCTTGAATTGGGCTAAATTAATTTATTCAACATAGAACAATCTGAAAATTAACATGGTATCATAGCTAAGGTGAAGGGAAATCTCAAAAGGATACAAGCATTGAAGCAATCATCTTCAGAAAACTTGAAGAAGCTAACCTAGTCAAAGCCAAGCTATCTTCCTTCTTCAAGGAAAATGAGAAGTTGAGTGACTCATCAAATTTTGCTGCATGGAAAGTGAGGTTGGATATCATAGCTAAGAATAATGATGCTTTGGATTACATTCAAGGAAAGCTACCTAAACATCTGTAGAATGATTCTGTTGCTATTAAAAAAAACACAAGAAAGGTGAGTTAAGAGAAAATCAAATTATAGTTAATGGTTTACAAGATAATTTACTTGTTTTTTTCAAGATAAATCCCCTCTGCGGACATAGGTGATCTCTTTAGCTCTAGAGTGGGTCTAGCAACACGAGATTATTTCTAATGCAAAGATCTCTTAACTAACATTTACAATGCGATAAGAAAAGAGATAAAAGAACCCTTTTCTAAACACTATGTTTGATTATGTTGATGATGACCTTGATCCACGATACTTTTAGGCCCGCTCCCTGCTACTGATGGCATGCGAATACATGTGGATGATCAAGAGGAAACAACAAACATAATACAATACATAATAATCGTAAAAATTATCTATATAGTAGATCAAGGAGTACCAAAATATTTGCATAAACAATTAGACAAATATAAAAATAAAAAATCAAATGTTATTATTGATAAATATAAAATGAGAGCTTACAACCCAAGCCTTGATGTTGGGGGTCTCCTTTGGTGAAAATTCGAGTCCTTCACCGAAGCTCTAAATAATTCCTTATCCCGGACACTTAGGTGTTATCACAATGCTAGGATGCAAGGGAATGAGAGTTCAAATGAGTTTGAAAATGACCAACCAAGCTCTAAAATTGAGGGAATGAGGGATGTGAATTTAGAGGAAGGAGAAGAGGTTAGGATCCTGTTGTAGCTGCTACAACACCACCCAAAATTTTGGGTCCCCTTGTACTCTCTTAACCATTAGGGTTTCGACCTAGCCTTCAATTGGTGATATCCCCATGAGCTATTCCTGCCAAATCCTGTCACCACACCCACTTACCTTGATGTCTCATCAATTCACTATGGCTTGGGGGTTTGCTGCTTCAAATAACATTGAGAGTCCCTCCATTGGATTCAAATATAGGTTTCCCCTAGATTGTCATGAAAATTGACTCAGACGTGCTTGACCTATTTCCAACCCCTCACAAAACTTCTCACCATCATGACAAGATACTTGTGTTACAATCACTTCATGTAAGGAGGTACCTTGTACAACAACCGAGATCATGCATGTACTTGAGTGGAAGTTTTCTGTGTGTTAAGTACATGACATATTTTCGTTAAAAGCACTTCCACCATGGATCATTTTGGCATTGTATTTGGGTATTCTGCCAAGCTTATGGTCCCATGTTAATTATTTTCAAATTTGGGGGACATCATTCTCTAATGGTAACAATGTACTAATTGATATTAAAATATGCCACGCAGGTCAAGCCCATGAAGGATATACCCAATAATATCACTACTGCACTGAAGGAAATAAATTGAATTTAAAATTACAAAAGCTCGATTAGGGAATATGACACATTCATCTCCGTTCCATGTGGGGATGAGAACAAAGGATATGTCCAAGACCTTGTCAAGAAAGATGGCAAGGGTAAGAGTATTTCGAGCTGAAATATAAAAGGAAGAAGATATGTGATACCCATGAGTGAGGAACAAAAGGTGTGCTAATTGGGAAAACTTCTGATCATGGTTAAGCCACGTCTTTTCCATTTGTATGGCCTCATTCCTAAGGAGCTGCTTGTAGAAGGAAAATTGCTTGATTGATGTAGGAATCATATTTCAAAAAAAAGGGGCGTTAAAAGATATTTTGAGAACAAGGTACAAATCAGGTTTGGGTGTCAAGTGCGTCAAGTTGAACAACAACATCCACACTCTCAAGGGTTTGAACGAAGATCCAATCCGATTATAGGGAGGATCTGAATATCCTTTGTTTGTCGTGGAAACTATTAATGAGGAGCATATGTCATTATGAATTATTTTATCGCTTCACTCCATACACGAGAATCAAGGTGCCCTAACTCCGTGAATGGTGATATGATCAACAACTGAGAGAGGGGAGTTGCAATCTCCTCTCACTCACCATGTTTCCAAAATGCATGGTCTAGTAGGGACCACTCTTGAGCATAGGATGATTTTCAAATGCATTATGTATAACGCGCGTATAAATAAAGAGTATAAATGCCAAAGATGAAGTAGAACTAACCGTTGACCTAAAAAAGGTTTTGGAGCCAAAGTTGTCTATAGTTTAGGGTTATTTAAATACAACAACAGTTGTGCCTCAATAGAACATAAAAGGGGAAGTCGGTAGAGAGTAGGTTGGGTTACCTCAAGAAGCAAAACACATAGTTAAGTGGAGGACACTGAAAAACATGGCCACAAAAATGAACTTACATAATGAAGTCTTTAATCATGGTGGTTGTGTGTAGTCGATAAACTCAGCTACATAAATTAAGATGGGTGGAAAGCTTCCTTTTTGCATATCGCCCTTCTAGGTTGAATCAGTTTTCAGCTCTCGTACTTTGAATAGACCATCGTGGCATTCAATATTCATATTCATTTAATTGAGCGATGAGGTGGATGTGAGGCAATCATATTTCACCTCTACTGAATTTACAACCAACAATGCTCCTACATTGTGCTAAGTCATAGAATTCATTGCAGCATACACTGTGTCCTCTGTATTGCACCACAATCGAGATCCATCAACACTCTTGCCGGTTCCTTTCAAAATGTTTATAATTTTTGTGCTCTCAAAACCACGTTCTTCCAAATGAAAAGAAGAAACAGACTCATAACGAGCTATAATATTATATCTGAAAGGTGGTTCAACAACACGAACAGTCGCACCACCTCGAATTTTATGGTGAGGGCCTGTGAGACTCATCATTCACATAGCCCTATGCCTTATCCATTGTGCAGAATGCCCAAAAAACATGAGGGATGGTGGCTTTATCTGCGTAGCTCCCGTTGGTCGTGTCCCCCTAGCTTGTCGCTCGATCGAATCGCAGAAGTCTCAATTGGAAAAAATCTGAGGGAGTGCGACCTTTGGCCTGTTGCGACCAATCATTGAGTCAAAAAGCAGCCATAAATGTGCCCATTTTGATCTATGGCAAGTGAGACTAGTCATTGGGTCACAAAGCGTGTGGAGCAATCAAACAACGTGACTTGCATGAAATTGCGACTGTGTGACCTCTAGGAGGTCGCATTTCCCCTTAAGTCGCTAAGTCACATAATCAAACTCAGGAAAAGTGGCCAGAGTAAGAGACCTCCACGGTAACACGACTGTTCGACCTATTCACCATCAAAGCTGTTGACCACCATATTTGCATTGGATCCATATAATAGAAAACTAGTTTTGACCATTGAAAGGTGTGCAAGAGGGATTTGCATCCAAGATTGATGCATTTTACAGGAGTTGCACCCGAATACATAAAAAAGGGTAGCTATGAAATGCACACAAGGCTTACAGGTCATTCACGTAATTAATGAGGGAAATACTAAGAGGCTATAGGGAAAGCAGATCCATTCCCCAAGGAGTCATATTTCTATCCAATAAACTGGGCCAAGGAGACATGCATACGTACTTCCTAAAGTTGCGAGGGAAGATGGTTATATGGAAATGGGCCTATAGGTAAAACATGATTGAGAAATGTAGCCACATAATCAGTAAAGAGATACGAGGAAAATTGTGATCGCTATAGTTCCTGGGTTCATGGAAAGACATCACCATATTTTGATTTTGTTTTCAAGACAATGGAGTTGCCTTAAACAAGAGGAACATGGATGATAACCATATCAAGGAAACTTGGACAATTTTCACAAAGGCTACATGATTCAACAACACCATTATACAAGATGTGGAAAGTCTGCTCAGAGGTAGTTCCCAAGACGAGTTAAACTACACATATACATTCGAAACTCAATCCATAGCAATACCAAGGACAACAGAGTGTTTAAGGAAGTGCAGGGAGACCCTATACAAGTCATTCTCTCTGACAACATAGTGGCACAACACTTGACCTCATAGGGGTCTAAATTTATTATTTGATAAATCACTCTTTCAGCTAATTAAATGTGTTTCCAACATCAATTTTTATTATAAAGACGTTTGACCGATGTTATTTGTTTGCAGGAAAAGTCGCTGACTTGCGTGGTGAAAGCTAGGGTCTCCTCTAGCAAGCAAGATGGTTCCCCAAAAAACTTCGATAACCTCGCAACGAGCTCAAAATACATATCATGGAAAGATGGATGACTGCGAATGGAGCACAGTGGCAGGAGGGCTGGTTGTTTGCAAGACTTAGCAACCACATCATTGCAGCATACAAGAAACCAGCACCCGAGGGTTTCAAGAACCCTTGAAAACACCCCTTCTCCATTCTAATGTAAGCATTTCACCCATATTATAGAGGTTTTTAGTTTTCACAACAAAATTCGGGGTTTTCTTTGAAAAGCAAGGTGGATCCTTACAAAGCTCAAAGAATCTCACTATAGGCTCAATGGCACATCTATCACTAGTCCATTCACACAAGACTAATTTCAGGGTAATACATCATGTTCTGCAAGATCTGAGCTCTCGAAAAGAGAAGGATAAAAGGAATAGCCCTAGGTTGCAATTAACCTTAGGTCGTAGATGACCCCATGGCGCAGGTTGCAAATGAACCCAGGTCGCAGGTCTCAAATGACCCTAGGTCGCAGGTTGCAAATGACTTCTGGTCGCAAATGGCCCAAGTCACAAGCCAATCCAACAGTCGGGGAGGTCAAGAGTCAAGGGAAACTCAAGAGCCACTCCAACCTATATGTGCGGCTTCGGAAAATCAACAAAAGGACTTTTAGCACTTGATTTGAAGCTAAGACAAGAGAGTGAATAGGTGCTTGAGAGCTAAAGGCACTCAACTCTTGGTATAAAGTAGAGGGAGTTTTAGTGAGGCTAGGGTTTTCGTATCATGCATTGAGATGAATAGCTCAAGTTCTACCATTGGGTTTTGACGAGTTGCAAAATATGTATTTGAAGTTGCAGCAACATCAATAATATATTCTCTTTTTCCGACACCGATTCACATGCTTGCTTATGGTGCTAGTACTAGTTGTCTAATATTTCACTATGTTTGTACGTGTTATTTCATACACACAATTGGTTATGGACTGATTAACAGGGAGTGATGACTGAAATGCTTTCTGAACCAAGGCAAATAACGTAGACCACCTCCGGAAAACCTACCAAATCAAACATATTACAATATATGAAAGATCTAGTATGAATATTGCTAACCACATAATGTTACACTATGCATTAAATAACACATGAATCCATGACATGGTCGCAACCATCCGTCTAAAGAGATCATAGAAATGGATCCACGGTATGGACACAACCATCCGTATAGATAGGATCATATATACAATCATGAATACTCAATCACTCCCCACAACCTAGATCAAAATCAGACTTGACCCAGGGTCTTCAACGCGATATCAATTAACCAAAAGTACGAATACAACCATGAAAATAAATGTGTTGGTGTCGAACATGGTAGAAACCAATTGATTACCGGTCAATGATGAAAACCGTTAACAGACAGTGCGAGAGAGACCACCAATAATGACGATGGACCTCAAGGTACAACAACACAATCTACAAGTGTGAATGAATGTGTTGAAGTCAAACACTTGCAGAACCATTCGATCAAAGGATAATGATGTGAACCTGTCGTCGAACACAAAGAACTTGCCATTGAGGCATGCAAGCTCCAAGGTACTGAAATAAGTCTCTAAATCACCTTCCTAGATAATGAGCTGAAGTCGATAGGAAGTGATTCTTCAGAGGAGGGCCAAAATGATTCCCACATCATCGACACAAAACAACATATATCTTAAGATGATATGAGTGATTCAAGATTGTAACATATGAGGTTAGATAAGCAAAGGATGTTTGAAAAAAAGACTTCTCTTGAACATATTGGCAACACGAATCAAGAGTGTGGCAGTATTTGACTCAAATAGGATCAGAGGTCATGTTGGAAAAATTTTGTAATCAAATGAGAGGAAAACAGATTTCACAAACCCATGGAGGCAAAGTGATGAATGTTTGATGTCCCCAACCCGACACGAACTGTAGATGAGTATCCTGTTCAAGAGAGACAAGCTGCCCAAAATACACATAGATGTTCACTTTCAATTTCCCCCCATTATTTCTAATGAGTATCTCTTTATTTTTTATAGCCAACATGAAGAGGAGATCATATTTTAAGCATGTAAGTTCATTCTTCGAATGAATCTATCCTAGTAAGTTTAACGAGCCCTAATAAGGAGAAACTCAGTCTCGTCATGGTGACAAGTATTTCGTCGTTTAATATTTAACGAGTCCAACTAAAGGGTAACTCGGTGAATTTTCATGTTTAAGGAGTTTGAAAGAAACAAAAAGGAAACTCCATCATGTCCCTTTTCATAAATCATCTCTCAAATCCGAAATGGTAGAAAATAAAATTCAAGAGAACCTCTTGACCATGCTTGATCAAGGTATTCCTTTTTCGTAAATAGTAAATCTCAACCCGAAAAAGGGGTAAATGTATACTGAGATCATGTCAATTCATTCACTTTAACGCGTTCGAAGTGATAAGTAATCGACAATCTTTTCATTTTTCGAGTGTGAGAAAAGAGCTGAAATTTGACTATAGAGGGGTTCCTTTTTCGTAAATGTTTATTGAGCCTAAAAAAAGATATATAATACAACTCGTTTGCATCAGGAATAATCACCAACAATGTGAAAGTCCTGTTACTGCACAAAAACGGAAAACATCACAGATATCGAGGAAAAATAATAAAATATTGGCGATTTTTTTTCAAAAATATATAAATAGAACAAAAAACAAATTCATTTTCACCTTTCCATTTTGAGAAGAGAATTTTGTCCATTTTCCCTCCGAATTTCAAATCAGTGGTGCAGCCGATCCAGGACACCATTCCTCGATCCGTCAGCGTTAGGTAAGAGCCCTAAGCCTCCTTTTTATTTTAATTCCATTTATTTGTCATTTTATTTTATAAATATGGAGATTGGGGGGAGGATTTAAAGTCACAAAATCATTCGCGACCAATGCAATTTCGAGCTATCGGGGTCGCGTTGGTCACGTTTAGCCCATTAGGGCAGCGTGCCACCATCGCCGAATTAATTCGGACAGTCACTCTGGCCGCGAGAAGGATTTTGAAACAATAAATCCACCCATCTCCATGGATAATTTCTAAAATTACTTCGGTGAAAGCTCCTAAAATTCCATTTAAACATGTTTTGCAGGTGTTTTCCTCAAATATGTCGATAGAATGGAAAGACCGAGGCCACGAGGTGGAAGACCAATAAGCATTACAGGATCAAAATTGCATCAATGCATTGCAAAATTGAAGTTTGTTGAAATTATTTCAAACATTCGGGCTCAGAGCTCAGCTGGAGCTACTCCAATACTTGATTAGCACATGGGACGTGGACCGACATTTATTTGTCATCAGGGACCAAGAATTGGAACTATATGTGATGGAAATATATTTCATTATTGATTTATCTAGGAGAAGGGAGAGGATCCAACTCTCTAGAGTTCACGTAGGGGGTGAGAGTACTAGCATGCTCATCCAGAGACATTGTCGCAGGGCTCGAAAAATTGAGAGCGGGAAGGTAGATATTTATTCCACCAGAGTGCTTCCTCTACACACAATTATACATTGCATTACTAGAGTGGCAGAATCCCAATTGTTTCACGAGGCAATGAAATCTCAGTTCCAGTATGCGGTGGACTGCTTGGTCTCAACGATGTTTAACTGGAGTGAGGGGTTACTGGCCAATATGAAGATCCATTTGACCAAGTGCAAGACAGGGCCACTGAAAAAATTTGCGTACGGGTCCATTCTGTTGAACTTCTTTCTAGAGAGAGTACCATTGTTTTAGTACCAGTGGTTAGAGATCCATGATCTAGTCCCGAGGGACTCAAGGCTAACGAGATGGTGCGATATTATGCCTCGATAGGGTGAGGGCCAACAGATGCATTTCTCCATGGAATTTTTCAGTTGGTTGCGTCGTCTACTCATTATGGTTGAAGACTATGCATATGCCGACATAGAATTTAGAGGAGATCCAAACCTTCCTATTCCACAAGGCACACAGTGGACCGAAGCAGGTAAAAATTGTTTTCTAACATTTTTTTTTTTTCATTTTGAATGTTTTTGTTATGTATTCTAAAACTTAAACTTATGATGTTTTTTCATATATGGGTCCTCAGAGATTTCCCGTTATGTCACTGGTTGCGCGGAGGGTAGCCCACGCGACAGAGGATGCTCCTTATGAGGAGGGATCATATACATTAGACAAGTTGGAGTGGAACCTGGTTGGTATTATGAGAGGCATTCCATAGTATGCTACTTTCGATGAGATTCCTCTACGCCTCTAGAGGAATACGGTTGGAGTTTTGAGAAGACTGCGTCGATTACTCTGGCGAGTGATTCGAGTAGTCATCTGCTACCATGAGCACCATGTGAGCGGATAGGAGCCCTGTTTTTACATTTTTGTACTGATGTAGGCTCAGAGAGCCATTTTTGTAACATAACACATATTTTTTGAGATTTTGGATTCTACTTACATGACAATTCTATATATATATATATATATATATCTATATATATATATATATATATATATATATATATATATATATATATATATATATATATATATATATATATATATATATATATATATATCTATATATATATATATATATCTATATATAGATATATGTATGTCTTAGTTTTTTATAATATAAATATCTAATATGATTTTATTATTATATATTAATATATTTATGTGTAGAATATGTTGATATGTAATAAAATAAAAATGTCTTTCCAATAATCTATCACAAAAAAATTTGAGTATTTCACACAGAATAATGACCATTTAATTGTAACACAACAAGTTGTGAGCCTAACTTAATAACCAAATCTCTAATCCCGAGATCAATGGTATTCGATAATAGCTCGATCACGACACTATATTCAACAATATTGTTAGTTGTTCGACCCAAAAAAATACCTTGTAAATTAATCAAATTTCCATCAGGGGCAAAGAGTTCCCACGCTACGGAAGACGGGTTCTGTGTGCTACAACAAGCGCTGTTAGCAAAACCAATGTAATGATTCGAAGACATCTGCAAACCAAGTAGAACACAAGGTGAGCAGAGAAAACATGTCTGCAAAGAAAACAATCACACCAAAAATCCACTCAAATCACACTAATGAATAAAACACTAATGTATACAGTATCACACTTATGATTAAGCGTAATATATTTATTTATTTATTTTTATTTTTATTTATTATTATTATTATTATTATTATTATTTTTTCAGATAGAGTTTAAGTATGAAATCAGATGACTGATTTCCATCATGATTAACAGAAATAGACCTGCAATTCTACTGTTGATACTGCATGTCGGCATTACCTCGGCCAATTTTGTGAGAAAATTCACAGCCGCAGTGAAGTGCCCATGCCCCCTGGCCGAGTAAGGGTTACGAAGCATGGAAATAATGTCCCCGAGGGGAAGTGACCAAACGGTAAGAACATGGTCAAAGGGAGTGGGTGGGTCATGCTTTTTGAGGAAAGTAATGTAAATCTTGAGCTCATAGTGAGAACAAGAAACCAAAAATATACATTCTCAACAATCACAAAGATGTTGAATGGAATGGATGGAGTGATATTTCCTATGTTCTCTTCAGACATCAGTTCATGAATCAAGATAATATTATGAAGTGGGTCAGTCAGTACTGGAAAAGCATGGGATATTGACAGGTGGAGATGTCACCTGGGATTGGGAGAAACAAGGAACGATGATGTCCATCATCCCACAGAGTTTCTTTGAGAGACATTACATCCACGATAGTTTCGTCGGTGGGGAAAGTCTCATTCAAGGAATCATCACCAAACTAGGGAGACTACACATAAGTGTCCAAAGAGGAAACCAAATGATCGTTGGCTCTGGATGTAACCTCAGAAGCTATGAGAATAATGTGATACATTTTCTCAGCCGAGATTAGAGGCATAATGTCACCAAAACTCTCGAGTTGTTTGGGATTGGGAAAAATCCATGAATTGTGACCATATGAAATCATATTAATGGAGGCGACATTCAGAGTTGGGAGTGGAAAAACTCCCATAAGGGACGAGTCTTTGAAAAGACTTGGCTTGATTTTATCATAGGGAGTAACGGTCTTCCCAACATATAGAATGTTTCCTGCTAAAGAATCAGAAGGGAAGAAAGCCAATTGATCGACAATCACAATCTTTCCTTGATGAGGGAAACATAGGAAAAGGGTGGATGCCACTCACACCATAAATTTTGTCCAACTGCATCCAAGAAGGAGATTATAGTTCAAGTTGGCATCTACCACTTCAACTTCCATGGTTACTTTTTTCCCCTACAACACGATGGGAAATGCCTTGAGAATATCGTACTACTGAGAACCTCTACTGTCGAAAGCTTCCAAGGTATTTGGGGACTGACTCAATGTGGGAGAGCCGATGGCTTTCTAACATGTGAAATACATGATGTAGGTCGAAGCACCTTCATCAACAACAAACTAATGAATATTATTTCCCATGATGGTAACTTGAATCATAAAAGCTACTTGATATGGGAGGCGCGAAAGGAAATTCTCAAGATCGAAAGTAATAATATTAGAATCTATGGGATCAATCCCTCAAAAAGAGGAGAGTAGTGCCTTCCTATGTGGTGGATATGACTGAAGGACCTCCAAAGCTGACATCACCAATTTTTTTGAGATAGATCTTCTACAATATTATAGTGTTGTGTAGCTCTCGCATTCAGATTGTAGGATGATTTCTGAAGAATACCCTTTAGAGGTGGTCGAATGATGGAGTCATTACTCGGTCTCTCAATCTAGAGAGGACCAGAGGTAAGGGGCGTGGAAGAGTATTGGTGATTTGTAACTTCTGATTCCGCAGGAGCCTTAGACGGATTGGGGTAGTCTTTCATTCTCATGGTGATGGTAATAGATTTCATTCTAGCCATGAAGACCTAAGAGCTTCTATATGATTAAGCTTGATCTACCATTTACATGTGCAGAGAAGGGAAAGGTTCTTTCAAAACAACCGGAGTCTCGGGTGCGCCCTTCAGAAGACGGGTAACTTCGGCACGCCAAGGACAATCCTTGGTGTAATGATCATCATCACATATCAGACAAGGATATTTAGGCTTTTGTGTTGAAGAATTTTCAGAAGATGATTTCTTTGAATCCTGTTTAGGGTTTTTGGATTTAGACTTTCCTTTACCCTTTTTCTTACCTTTCGAGGATTTGTCTGTTGTGGTAGATTGAATAGAATTTACCTCAGAGGTTTTACCAGGACTCTTCTGGTTACTGGAAGGAGTGGAGGGTGCAAAAAAAAGTAGTGGATTGGACTTCAAAGAATTTTTAGGCACACTACTATTAGTATGAGACACTGTCCCAATAAAACCATCCACTAGAGGCATAACAAGAGACTGAGATGATGCGGGATCAGTCGAAGGTCGTGACGCATAAGGAAATAACTCATATAGAGTCCCAGGCTAGGAATAAACCAAATCAAGGTACTGAGCTCTGGCGATGACCTCCTCTTCCATGACACACCCACCCATGGTAAGATCTTTAGCAATCCTAGGAACGAATGATTTCGTAAACCATTCAGTCAACAAATGATCAGGGATCTCAAATTTGATGAGGCGATGGCGACGCCGCCATTCATGAATGTGATCCGAAATATGCGTAGCAGTTTACTGCTTCAATTAAGTGAGAAGTTGGGTGTCAGTTTCATACTAGAGAGGTAGCTGGAAATGAGTAAGAAAATCCATAGCCAAGGAATTAAAACCGAAGAAAATTCCTTGAGGGAGCTCAATATATCCCTTGGCCACAGTAACGGTCAAAGTACGCTGGAAAACATGAATACAAATGGAATTGTCAACCCAAGCATTAGAAGAGCACCATAAGTGGTACGTCATAACATGGTTTTGGGGGTCTTCCAAAAATTTTCCTTCGAACTTTGGACAATCTCCTGGGATTTTAGTCGGAATTAGCATCCAATGCAGCTAATGTTTAATGGGGTAATTTTTAAGATTTGAAACATTCGACACTTCCAACGTAACCATGAATGGGAAGGGAAGATTCTGAGCTGAAAAAGGTCAGGGGTTCCAACCTGATTGATATGGATTCCCCCCCAATAGGGAGGATTATGTCTTGGATACGTATAATGTCCCCATGACTGGTAAGGACCTTGTTGCAGATATTTCTGGTAGGGACCATGCTGGGATTGTCGATAAGACCCCTGTAGGAACTAAGGTTGTGGACCTTGATGGACGTAGGATCCAGGGTAAGGTCCCTGCTGAACATGAGGTCTAGTTTGTGGTCCCTACTAAACGTAGGGTCCAGCCTGTGGTCCCTATTGAACATAGGGTCCAACATGAGGTCCTTGCTAAACATAAGTTTCAACTTGAGATCCTTGCTGAACATAGGGTCCAACTTGAGCTCTTGATTAGGCCTACACGTACTAAGGAATCTTCTGATATTGAGCATGAGGTTGAGGCCCAGACTGGGGTTTCTAGTAGTGACCTTGAGGAAACTGTTGGTATTGAGTACCAGGATGAATGGGGAGGGAACTAGATTTACCCAGAAGGAGATTCAGACCAGCTTGGGTGTAAGAACCAAACTAAGGGTTAGTCGCAACAACACTCACATAAGGCTGGGGTTGTTGGAAATACTGCTGAGATGCGTTCGATCGAGGAACATAATGATATTGTACATTTGGTTGTTGAACATAAGGGATGTTAGGTGGATGAGCATATGAATACGATATGTTTAGTGGCTGAAGGGGTTGTTGAACCTGAGAATACTGAACGTGAGGTTGTCCTGCCCCAGGAATAGATCCAAAACTCGGCTACCCCCCACCCAAAAGGGGAGGTACTTAAAGAGGGTTAGACTCCCCCCCGAGGCCATTTCATCAAGAAATAACTGACGAACAATAGAGCAAGATGATACTGAAGAAGCACGAAAGGGGATTTCAGGTTGATCAAAAGCACTATGAGAATGTTGAGGCAAGACCACAATCGAATCAAATAGCATATTTTCAGGAAATACCATGAATTGTGAAGATGGTTCAGGGCTTTTCGGCTTAGAGTATCCTGATGTCGTCCTGGGAGGATCGTCAGGAGGTGGTCGAGATGAGATGGGTTGAACACTAATGAAAATACTGAGTTCAACACCGTGTGCTTCAAGGACCCCAAATAGAAACTGATGGACCTCAGGAGGAGGTTCTTTAGATCCGTCAGAGGAGGGAAGAGGCAAATTTGACGATTCAACCATGATGACCTTTCAAAGAAATATCTAAGAAAGAAGAGGTGAAAAAATTCAAAATTTACCAAGCAATAATGAGGTTGGATAACTACACGTGTAAGATGTTTTTGTGGGCAGCTACTTTTAGAATTAACAAAAAATAAATTAAAAAGGATGTGCTAGGCTTAAAGGTTTACCAAGTATTCAGGAACTGCAATATACACCTTGGTGATAAATGATAGAAAAAATTACCAATGACTTAACGTACTACAATTGATCTCCCTGAATGTTGTGTTCGGTGTATCACGTTTACAACGCAGCTGAATCGATTACCTATGGTAGGCTTGCAACCTAGTGGTGTCTCTCCAAATATACGCGACGGTACGTGGGAGTCCAGTCTATAGTAGTGTTGTCTAATGTGTAATTGTTTGATGAGAGTGCCCCAAATATACTAATCATACATCAATATACTTCCATACGTGGGATGGGATATCCCCCCTGGGCTGTAACGTAGACAGTTAACAACAAATCCTACGTTTTACAACGTTGGAACACATCTCTAGCCTAGACTGCTAAATGTTTTCGTTAGTTCCAATGCTCCTTAAGTTAAATTGAGTGAATTTTAATGTTGATCTTGAGTTAAGTTTTAGTTTTGGCTCAAAATCAATGTCACCTAAATCCTTATAGTGCAGACTATGTAAAAAATAAAACTTTCCATTTCGATGAAGCCTAAAATATTTAGGGAAGAGATACAAGAAAAGTGCAATTAATGCAAAAACAATAATGCCCCCCTAACTAGCTCAAAGCTACTAAATGAAATTCTTTTCAAATGAAATCAGTTTTCCCAAAAAAATGCAACTTATTGAAAAAATGAAAATACTTTTCTTTTCCACTAAGATGCACAAATAATTTTTTGTTTTTTTGTTTTTCACTTTGAAATGCAATCAAAAGCAAAACAAATGAACGAAAGAAGAAATACAAATCCTTTCATTTTGAAATGCAATCAAAATCAAAACAAATGAATGAAAGAAGAAATGCAAATCCTTTCACTTTTCTTCCAATCGAGCAAAAAAAAAATCACTTTAAGAATGTACAAATGAAATTCTTTTCACTCTTTTTAAAATGACAAAGATAAGCTAAATCAAGACTAAAATGAAAATCACTTACAATTTCTTTTTAATTTAGACAAAAGACACACTCTTCTAGAATTTTGAATCAAAAAATTTGTGATCCTATGTTTGACACCAAACCGAAGGTAACATCAAAGATGCAATGATGAATAGGGCATACAACAAATCACTTTGAATCAAGTCAAGAACAATGCGACAAAATGTGTTTGAAATGGTGAAAAATCTCCCAACTTACCAACAAATCAAAGAGACGAAAACACTCGCTTAGAGAAAACAAGTAAGTCAAACACACAACAAGGAGGTCACTGAGATCCTACAAACTTGTTTAAGGGACCATGAAATACTGGAAAATCAAGGGGAAACCCTAACTTTACCTACGTCTGAGATCAACTCTTCTGTGATAAGAAGAAGGGTGTTGAAAGGAAAATATGTGTGGCTATGCTATATAGATAGCGTTGCCAACGCTACTGTACAAAAAGAAAGCGCATTGGTTGCTAAAAACAAGGAAAAATAAAAAAGAGTCCCACACAAACACCAAACCTGACACAGTGAAGTGACTATCAAACCTTACACAAACTAACAGAGGCCTAAGAAACCTTATATTTCAGAAATCGGTGAAACTGATCCATGATCAGTCGGAGGAAGGAATACTAAGAGGCTAAGCTCCCCAGTGGAGTCGCTAGTTTTTTTGTCAAGCTAAAGCCCCTCTGCAGACAAAGGCGATCTCTCTAGCCCTAAAGTGGGTCTAGCAACACGAGATTCTTTCTAATGAATGTTAGGGTCCCGTGATTTGGCCGATTGTCTAGCCAAATGACGATGTAACATCAAACCAAGCTTTGGAGCCCAAGGACCTAGCCTTCCTGGACTCAGAGAGGGCTCTCTCTATATGTGTAAAAGATGTCGGTGTGTTTACTTGCGGTGTTCCGATATTAGGCTAGTTATGAAGTGTGTTTTTGGTTTTTTTTAGTTTTTAAGTTTGTGAGGGATAAAACTGATCAAAAACATAAACTGGATAACAAGATGTAGATAAATTGGGCTATGGGGTCAAACAGGTCAAGGAAGCTATGAGGTGATGATGTAAAGCTGCTGTAGGGCCGATTTGATTCACGGTAGAAGGGATCTTTGGGCAAAATGGATTGAATGGACAACAATTTGGTGAAAGACAAGGGATTTCAAGTGTAACTAGTTAATATCAGACAATAAACATGTAATAGCAAGCCATTAATCATGCTAAGTATAACTATAAGCTAATTAATACATAGAAATCAAACATTCCAGCCATACATAGAGGTATAAGACCCTCTAACTTCGGGAAATGGCTATCAGACTTTGGGGAAAACACATAAGACAAACTAACAACTCATAAACTACGCCGGAACGCCTAAAAATAGTCTCTAAGTCATTGGGCACTTTGACAAACAAGCTTTCATAGTTTTAGGCAAAGGGCTAGATCGGGACTAGGCCTCCTTGGTTCAACAAGATGATCAACAAATCAGTCAAAGAGAAAGTTTTATGGATAGAACTATGGGCAGCTAATAGGTAGGTAGGGCAAACCATACATCCTACTCAACATACATAGAACTTATGAATAAAACTTAGCAACAATACCTTAGGTTACTAAAGAGTAGCTAAGAATTCTTTAGCATAACTAAGGGAGAAAGAAAACATCAAGCTATGAAGATTCAGGGATTTTGAGGTGCCTCCATGGGCATATCTCAAAATCAATCTTTACTGATCTATAGCAGCAAGAAATATGGATTATGAATGAAAACTAGAAGACAAAACATATAAAGAGACCCTATACCATTCTACCATGTCAAAGAATCCATCAACAATCCTTCATCATTCCTCAAAAGCATCCAAGAGGCAGTCCAAAAATCATAACTCAAGTGTATTCTTCAAAGCTCATATGACCAATGTATTAATTCTTCTCTCAAGTTCAGCCTCTGATTTACAATGAGAACCATGGAATAAATAGGCTTGAGGGAGGAAAACCTCATGGAGCAACTAGCTATCCCATTGGCCAAGTCAAAAATATCTAAACTTGTCCTTGAGGCTTTGCAAAGCCCAAGGCACAAAATATCCCATAAAATATCTAAAAAACTGCTAAAAACGGAAATTATATTGACTTTAAATGATTTCCCAATGATAAAAATAGCTTAACGCACATTTGGGAAAAGCAGATTTTTGGAGTTCAAAAATTACAAAAATACTTCATATTTATGCCTGAAAAAGGTCCCCTGACTTGCTGGATGCAAATGGCAGCCTTCCCGATGTCGAAATGAGGCTCATGAGGGCTTGCTGGAAAGCTTTCTGTGTCTATTTTCCGGCGCAAGTGGAATCACCTCAATCTGATCTCTGAAAGTCCCTCAAAACTGTACCTGTGCGCAAAAACCCAGAAAATAGCAGACTGCTGATATGGCGGGCAGAACGTGCAAAATGAGGCTGTTTTTCGCCAATTTGAGGGGGCGAATGATCTTCAAATGCCATGAAAATCGCTGGAGACCTGCTCATGGAATTATGGCATCCATTGGTATCATCCTCCTCCCTTGACAACTCATCAAACTGAAATGGCGAAATTATGAGTTTTTGTCCAAAAACCCAAAAAATGCCAAAAAACAAAAAGTTGCCGAAACAGGCCCAAAATTGGCATGCATGACCCTCAAGGGTCCATAGAAACATGCTCTGAAGCTGAGGCCAAAATATCAAGGGATGATATGCCTTTCCCTTCCTTCCGTGCTAGGCGCTTCCCCTTCACCTTCTTCAGCTTTTCTTGTGCTGCCTTTAGTTTGCGCCGGGCAAACTGATTTAGCTTTTGGAAGTGGTGTGTCCTCTTCCTCTGCAGCTCAAGATCCCTATTTGCCTTCTCAAGCTTTAATTCCAAATGCTGGTTAGCTCTCTCAAGCCATGCTTCTTTGTTTTCCTTAATTTCCTGCTCAAGGAGGGCAGTGAGAGGAAAGGCTTCGAAATGAGCTTGTTCTTCTGCTCTCTGTTTCTCCAAGGCTCTTCTAAGCCCGATGGTTCTAGGCCTCTTCCGCCTAGGCTGGTCTTCCTCCTCTTCATCATCAAACTCGCCAAGGAGCTCTTCAATTCTTACTTGCGCCTTTTCTGCCTCTTTCTTATACTTGATTTCCCTTGCCTCATGAATAGCTGCATGAAACTTCATTTGTTTGTTTTCAACCTCCAAGAAGTGGTTGAAATTCCTCGCCCTTTGAAGGTCTTCTTGCAATACCTCAATTTTCCCCTCTTTGTGAATGAGGAGGTTTTCAAGGAGGCGGGCCTCGTTATCACTGTCATCGCTCGGGATAGGGATGACAGCTAATTTACCTCCATTCTTGGCACTTTCTCCAACTATGCTTTTGCCTTTGAAAGCCAATCTGGTGCTTTTCCTCCTTGGCAAGCTAGAAGGTGTCTTTTTGGGAAATTTCCTCTTGCTAGGAACAGTCTTGGTCACTATTTGGATGGCAGCCTTAGCTTGCTGTTCCTCATCAATGTTTTGTCCAATTTGTGTTTCAAGAGGTGTTTCAATTTCTTGCCCAACTTGCTGTGCTCCATCAACTGTCTGCTGCTGTCCCTCAACATCCAAATTCTGCTCATCAATGTGTACCTGTGGCTGTTCTTCACTTTGTATCTTCTGTCCTTCATCATCTGCCTGCTGCTGGCCTTCATCCTGTATCTGATGTTGTTCACTGCCTTCTCCTTCTCTCTGTGGTTCACTGCCCTCTCCTTCTCCCTGTTGACTTGGCTGCCCAGTAGTCATTTTGAGTTTTTTAGGTGTAGGCCTACTAGACAGAGGCACTGGGCGATGGACAGGCTGAGTAGGAGACACATGAACATGAGGGACAGTGGCAAAATCTGAATGGCTAATGAATGAATCCCATGAAACCCCCTTCTTCTCTAGCTGGTATAAGAAGATAATCTTGATCAAGGAATGATGAAAGAGAGAAGGGATTTGCTGAGGTGGAGCCTTCTTTTGGACAGTAGCTGCCATTTTCTCTATGCTTTTGGACAAAAAGTACAGAAGGTTTAGTTGCCTGCTTATGGTAAAATGCATCAACAAGCGGACATGGTAGGCATAAATTCGATTAAACCTCCCTTCACAAGTGAAATATCTCATTATGGCTTTCATCAGTGGAGCATAACTGTCAAGAAGATAGGAAACAGGGAAAATAGCAGTGATAGTTTCCCTATGTTCGGGCTTGATGAAAGGTTTATAATCCTCTAGATCAAGATGAGCTTGTTTAAACCACTTTTCACCATGATACGGGATCTTGGTAGCCTTGGACACATACCTTGGAGAAATTTTGAAGTCGAGATCTGCCAATTGGAAGTGCTTGTCCTTGAATCTCAAAGCGCACAAATGTGTTAGTGGCGAAAAACTCTTGACTTCTTCTATCTTCTGACAGAAATCAAGACAGCCTACTTCATGGAAATTGAAAAGCACAGATGGGTGAGCATTGATTTCTTTTGTGGAGATAGGCTCATATCTCTTATGTGGACCGCTCCTGTGATCTTGCTTTGGAGGCATTCTGACTTGAACAAGCTTTGGAAGAGGCAAACTGCCTTCACTGTATGTAAAAATGCTCTGCTGGATTGAAACTGGCCACTATACTGCTTGGACAGAATGGACAATGTGGTTAGGATAGATTGCAACAATGTTTTCTTTGAATAAACCACCTCTGCACTCCTTGAAACCAGCCCTTTCACCTCTGGATGCACCTCAGCCAGGCAAACTTTTTAATAAGGCACCATGTGTAAAGATGGGACAAACTGCTGTGTAGATTCCCTGTGCACAGTTTTGAACAATCACCCTCCTGTGAGTTTTTTAGAGGCCAACCAACACTTGTATTTGTGTCTTCAAAACAAAACTCAAATATTAAAACCCTGCTCTTCAGGTCATTCACCTTGAAAATACCTCTGTCAACAGATTTCTATAAAAGAGACCATACAGTGGAAGAGAAAGGAGACTTTAGGTTAGGTGAAATATTAGCACACAGTCTTTAGGAAAAACACCTCTTTACTTGTGAATTTCAAAGGTCAACCACCACACTTGCACCTCTGTCTCCAATGTTAAATTCAATCATCAACAACCCTGCCCTCTAGAAAATGGCCCTATTCACCCTTAGAATCTCTCTGTCAACAACTCTTCACAGTAGTGAAAAAATACAGTGAAAGAGGGGCAGTCTGCTAAAAGAGTGTGCTGTGAGAAAATGCTAAAAACACTCTGTTTTTTGAAGTCTTAGATGTCAACCAATACACCTAGCTCCTTGCTCAAGGAGGCTTTCAGTCATTAACAATTTTGCCCTGTATAGGTGTGCCCACTTTCCACTGATCTTGCATATGTGAAATCATCCCTTAGTCTTTAGACAGTCAATACACAGTATTGGAGCAAAAAATGACAGAGTTTTTAGAAGACTGTAAAGCTTTTAGACAGAGGTTATATGAGTTTTCTCTTTCAAACAACAAGAATGTCAAAACCCCTCTTACTAAGTGCACTTCACTGTTTTAATGGTGTGGAAATGTTTGGATGACAGTGTGAAAGGTTCCTCTTCAGACTTAGGCCTGTCTTTCCACAACAAAATATCTTTTTAATCAAAACACAGCTCTTTACAGGAAAACCTCTTCCTTTCGATTGATTTGAAGATGAAACAAACTAGCTCTTAACCTCAGAACCCAGTATCTCTATATGTGTTCTTTGAATGACAAATTCAGCCCTTTATCATATTGCAATACTTCAGCTCACTGTGTAGAAAGGACTGTTTTTTTAACTGTAGTGACCAGTTTAGAGGGTTTTGCAAGTTTTTTGAAAACTCGGACAAGCCACCCTATAATTTGATGTCGACCTTGCTCGACACCTTTCTCAGCACATATGTTTGATATATAAACAAGGCCTAACCCAGCAGATTTGCTCTAACCTTTTTATTTCACACCTTAATTTCGATTTCAAACTTCCATTTTCTTTAGCAATTGTTTTGGCACCGAGGGAGAAAAACGTGTGAAAATACCTAAAGAGTCGATGAACAGCCGTTGGGGAAGGCTGGAGCAGCTCTGGAGTCTTTACACCTGCGCGGCACTCTTTTGAAGCCAGCACGTTGCTCATACAACACCTGTCGGGTCGGCCTGTCGGGTGGTCGGGCGGCCTGTACAGCCGCGTCGCGCTGACAACGGTGGCCCGTGCAAATCCTCGCCCAGGCACATCGCGCAAAAAAGCAGGCACGTCGCGCAGTGCAAGAACGTGCAAACTGGGCTATTTTGACCAGAATTGCCCTGTTTGATGCTATGGAGGCAGGGAAACTTAGTTTGAAATTCTGAACATGAAACTCTTACTCTCACACTTACTCTTTTATGTCATTTCAAACCCTTTTCAACGGTCACCTTCATTTTTAAACGTAAAGCAGAACTTTGGTTTGACTTTTGCGAAGTTTTCACAGTCTTTGATCATTTTAACCCTTGGAGCATTTGTGAAACTGAGCTTATAACCTGTGCATACATCTGAAGGTTCTCGATGCCTTTGGATTGTCTAATCAATGGACCAATCCTTTATGAAAACAACAAAAAAAACTTAACGCCAGAACTCTGTTTTGTACACAGTGATTTCAAAGGGTGATTTTTTTTTTAGTTTTGTCCTTTGGGGGATATTTCAACACCGAGCTTTAAACTTTGAAAAATAACCCAAGCACTTCTACATCATCTCTGCCACTGTTTTTAAAGATGTTGGTGCTGTTTATGATGCATAACAACCCTCTTCAAAACTGTCAATGAAATAACTGAATACTGAGTTGTTGCTGAGAGGACAGGATTTTGTAAACCTGTTTTGACAATCTTTGGTCTTTGACTGCTTTCTCCAATCTTTAAATACAACAGGTGCCAAGTTTACTGACATAACTTGGATTTGGTTATGGTTTCTCAATTTCAAAAGGCGCCCCCTTTTTGTTTTAAATAATTTCCTGCCTTAAGGTACATTACTTATGATATATCTGTCTCTTTTGAATGATGAAAAAGATGCATTTATTCCAAACTCTAAAACTGGCAACCTATCAAACCACCTTTTTGTCCATTTATGACATTGTACACCTATTTACCAAGTCCATCTAGGGAGCTAAACTTGAATAACCTCCCACTGTTTGTAATGTATGTCTGAAAGGATAAACTGGTGTAGCAGGAACAGCAGGGTTCTTTGAAACCTAGTTATTGTTTGACTTTGACCAGGGTATTTTACCTTTTGTAATAGAACCATTTGCAAAGGTCAACTTTGTACACTGTTTTACCTTCTTAGTGACAATCTAAAGAAAATCAATCAGAATGTATTAAAGAGCATTTTGACAAACCTTGGCGACTGTTTTGTCATTTAACAGGAGATGGCCTGTGTTCTTCCAATGTATTTGATAATTGCTGCTTCCAGGTGATTTATAAGTTTTCTCCCTGGACTGTAAGCGCCCTCTTGTGGTTGCATGCTTTCACACTATACTTCTCTGTGTAATGACTTCTATTCAATTTCTTTGTATCCTTCCACTGCATTCTTATATCAATCAGTTTCAGCAACCTGCAATGGCTTTGGCCATCTTCTCATACATGGAGGAGGCTCTTCATCAGGTAAGGTATCTGAAGGTGTTTTGACAACTCTGTTTGACACAGCTTTTCTCCGGATGTGATGGTAAGTAAACCACTTGAAAAACATCAATATTAGCATCTTTACCTGTAATTATCACTGTGTTTCAGAAGAAACCCTAACCAAAGTGACACTGTTTCTCTGCACTGCTCTAAGGGTGACTGAAATATCATCATTTGTTTTGGTCATCTCATGACAAACTATTTGAAGGATAGTCTTTGTGACTATGGAGGTCAGTGCTTTTTGAAAAACAAAGAACTTTCTTCCTGCCTGTGTAATGGCATTTTTGTCAGCATCTACTCCATTTGATCTTGTGGACAAACAGGCTTTTTATGATTGGAATTTTTACTAATGACAGGCCTTTCTAAAGTTCAACAATTCACATGACTTGAAAGCTTCAGATGACCTCCTTTATCAGACCAGACTCCCTTTTCTTTTGAGCTAGCATATTTCAACTCTATTCCTGTTATGATCATCAGTCACATTCATAAAACCTGGAGTCCCTGTTTTATTTGTTTCAGTTCAAGGCAAACCTGGACTTTTGCAAATCTTCAAAGTCAATATTGGCCAGCGCCCTCTGCTTGTGGATGAAGGAGGCGCCCTAACCCTCTTCTTGTAAATGAAGGAGGTTCTGGGCCATGACCATTTGCCAGTTTGCTGTGGCAGTGGTGTCTTTCTGTGATTTTCATGATGGAAAGAACTGTAAAGTCTGGATGAGTAGCTTTCTGTTTTGCAGGCATATCTCAGGCTCAAGTTACATTTAGAAGCAGCTGTTCCTCTAACTGTAAATTCAAGCATTTCCTCCTGGGATGAAGTTATATTTCCTGCCTTTGTAGAAACCATAGAACACAGTGAAAAACCTAATAGTCAGCTTGAGATTGGGGTTTATGCAGTGCTGAGATCTAGGGGATGTGAGTGGCGCGACTTAGGGTTGTTTGTCAATTTCATTTGCAAAGTAAGAGGTCGGTCATGGTAGGTCTGTTGCAGATGGAGGCTTTTTGGCTTTTTGATGATTGCCAAGGGTGAAATGTCTTAAAGCGCCACTTCCTAACATAGGGGAGACTTTTGAAACAGATGTGGATTTGCCTTTTAAAGCTGATGGGCAGACCAATAAGGTTGAAGCTAGATAGGATTGTGATAATGAGGTTTTGATTTCGACATGGGCGAACTGAAAAGGTAGAAGGGCGAAAAAAGTTTTTTAGGAGGGTTTTCTGGATGACATATTGACATAAGGAAATCAGTTTCTAGAAAACTCAGCTGTAGATATAGTCATCACTAACATGTAAAAAATATTGATGGCTAACAGTGGCTCCATTTGGGGAGGGCAGCTCCTCGTCAGGAGGTGTCCAGAATTCAGATCTTTGGCTTATGAAGACCAGTGCCTTATCCATTGGTGCAAAATTCACCTTTCTTTGATGTTATTTCTGAAAAATGACAGCATGATTAACATCAATGATACTTCTACCTACCCCACTATCTTTCCTAACATTTTTTCTTCTCTTTGGCGCATTTGAACTAGCAGCCTTTTGACAATGCATATTTTTTTCTTTTTGCAAAATGAACCTATCTATTTCTACTCTTATATCTGTCGGGAGTTCAGATTAAGCTGATGAACTCCTTCATTTCTCTACCTAAAACTAGATCGACTGTCAAGATTAAGCAGTTTGACAGGATTTCATTCTCTAATCTACAACATGAAATTCAAAAATGATCAAATCAGGATTAGGCAGTCTGATTTGTCATGCATTTGCGGCATAAAAGACAAGATGCACACAAATGTTATTCTGCAATAAAAGGAAACTAGACAAGCGGGGCTAATGTGTTTTTTATCCCTCGCTTCTCTCTTTGGTTATGTTTTAGGCATGTGGAACCAGAATCTCTCCCTAATCTAAGCTCTGTGATAAGTCAATCTTACACAATGTTGACTATCTTGGCACTCACTAACTCATCAGCAAATAAATTTAAACATGCTCAGCTATGATTAGGCTAGATAGCTGAACAAGACATTGAAGCACTAGTAGCGGCATTTAGACTTGCTCGCTTTCTGAAAGACTGTTTTTTTTGGAACATGGGGCCTTTGTTCTATCTTCACTTGCCCTCTTTTCTGCTTTTTACTGTTTTTGACTTTTCTATCTTTTACTGTTTTTGACTTTTCTTATTTTTTCAATATTTCAAACAATGGTATGTACAATGACTGAAAGTGTTTCAAACTCAAAAATGGAGCTCCTGACAAAAATAGTGTTTTAATGTCCTGTCATTCACAGGACCCCCAAAAATTTCAGACCCATCAGGTTCTTGCAAGAAGAAAGCATTGTTTCCACTGACTGAGCTGATGATGTAAGGCCCTTTCCATAAATTTTCAAACTTGCCATGTTTACCTTTGTCTTCTCTTCTAGAATCCCATTTTAAAACTTTATCTCCAATTTGAAAATCATTTTCCTTAGTTCTTCTGTCAAAGATCTGTTTTATTTTGTCTTGTGCTAATTGAGCCCTCTGGTAAACTTCTTCTCTAGTTTTTTGTAAATGGATAGTCTGATTTACTCTCCTTTGTATGTCATTTTCTTCTATTTGGACTTCTTGTAATAGTTTCATTACCGGAACCCCTAAAGATGTTGGGAAAATGGCATCTATACCATAAACTAGCTGGTAAGGGGACATACCTATGGATTTCTTGGTAGTTAATCTATCAGCCCATAAGGCGTGCACTAGTTTCCCATGCCATGCTTTTTGATTTTGTTCAAGAAGTTTTTTGATGATGTTGACTAGGCTTTTGTTAGAAGACTCGGCTAAACCATTACCTTGAGGGTAATAGGCTGTGGAATGCCCTAATGAAATATGATACTTGTGATAGAAGTCTATCATTTTCTTGGAAGAGAAGGCAGCGGCGTTATCTGTAATGATTTTCCTGGGACAGCCAAATATGGATAGGATATTGGTTTCTAGGAACGTGATGATGACTGAATCAGTGGCGTTCCGGGATGGTATGGCTTCTATCCATTTGGTAAAGTAATCAGTGGCTGTGAGGATCCATTTATGTTGAGCGGAGGAGGAGGGGTGAATTTCCCCAATGAAATCTAGACCCCATTGTTGGAAGGGTCCTTCAACTATGATGGGATGTAAGGGCAAAGGTAAAAGTTTTTTCTTGCCATCGAAAATTTGACATTTATGGCAGGTCATGACCAGTTTGTGAGTATCAGGGAACAAGGTGGGCCAATAATAACCGGCTCTAAGGATTTTGTTTGTAGTATTTTTCTAGTAGAGATGACCTCCACATTCCCCTTCATGCATTTCCCGCATAATTTTCTCTGCATCAGACTCAAGCAAACATTTAAGCAGCATACCGGTAGGATTTTTCCAATACAGAGAACTATCTATGATGCAAAACTTTAAAGATTTTTGTTTAAGGAATCTTGCTTTTGTTTTTGATAAAGTCGGAGGAGCATTCATATAAGTTAATACATAAAGAATGTCTGCATACCAAGGTGAATCCAAAAATGTTTGATCGATAGGGGGAAGTGTGCACTCTTCCTGTTCTTCTAAGGCATCGACAAAATTTATATCTAAAACTTGGAGGTTTGTTTCAGCCATTAGTCTCGCAAGTCCTTGTCCTTTAACTAGTTTGGTAGGTCGGATTTCTAAGTCATACTATAGGATGATAGCAATCCACTTTCCCCTTTTACCATCGGGATCTTGGTTGAGAATGTCCTTGACAACAGTATTAGGGACGAAAGCTATGACATGAGAATGCAAGATGTAAACTCGGAAATCCTTTAGTGCCTTTACCAATGCAAATGCTTGTTTTTCCATGATGTTATATTTCAAGGGAGCATCTCTCAGGGATTTGCTAAAAAAGGCAATGGCAATTAAATTTTTTCGAGTCCATTGATGATGACCTGGATCCACGATCCTTTTAGGTCCTCTCCTTGTCACTGATGGTACATGAATACTTGTGGATGATCAAGAGTTAACAAAAAATGTAATACAATACATAATAATCATAAACATTAGTTATCTAGAAAATCAAGGAGTACCAGAATATTTGCATAAAAAATTATACAAATATAGAATGCAAACATCAGATGTTATTATTGATAAATATAAAAGGAGAGATTACAACCCAGGCCTTGATGTTGGATGCCTCCTTTGTGTTAGCACTCCACTAGTTCTCCGAAGGCTGAAAGGAGGTCAGTATAGGTAACCATAGACCGCATTGACCTAGTAGCTAGCCCTACTAGGCTGAGAGGGATCTCTCAATGAGATCACAACCAATTGACTGGATCATGAAAGATATTAAGCTAGGTATGTATATTAGGGTTTGATTTTATTTGAAGGTTTGTTCTTGATGGTGAATTACGTCTAAGAAATACTAGGTCAGGGCTCTGAAAATCAGATTTGCAGAGATGTAATGGGGCAAGGTAGGCACACACTTTAGTACTTTAGAGGTATCCTAGTGAATATGGTAGATTGATATGGTTTCAAAATGGGCATGAACATCATGAATTCATTTATATCAGAATATAATGGACATAAATGTGAAAGCTTCTCCAAAATAGGGCATTAAACTCAATGAATTATGTTTATCAAACTTAGAAATCAATCACATAAGACATGGAAATGGAAATGGAAGGTACAATACATTAAAAAATATGATGAAAAAAGAATAAACACTACTATATCACATAAAACATGAATCCCACCACAATAGTTGCAAATTATATCTATTAGTTCCCGCCAAAATCAGAAAGTACACTAACGTTCCAAGCTAAATTCCACAACATCCAACCTTTCAAATGACTCTAAAAATGATAGATATAGACCATAAAAACATCTCCCCTCTCTTAAATGTTGAAATTATATTCAAACCCCATGATAAATTCATTTGATGAGTCATCACCTAAATACTAGGATAGTTGAAACAATTTCCACAATTTAGACAAGAGTTTAGGAGAGCATATCTCACTCATTAATTACAATTTTCCTCATAAAGAGAGGAAAAAACTTAATATACTTAATAGATCACAAAATATACTCAATAGATCACAAAATATTGAATTTACCACCATATTTTCTCGATTATTGCTCAAACAACTAGCATGCCAGATGGGTCGTGCCAGGAAGCAGATGGGTCGGACCAGCCAACGGAAAAATCAACATTTTTAGCAGAAGAATCGTGTCGATTGAGGGTTGTTTTTGGCCAACTTTTACGAGTCCATTTTTTTTTCTAGAACCTATGTCAAGTAACCCCACGTGTCTAATTTCCAATGAGATATAAAACTCGAGAAAATACCCATGGGAAGGCCTCCAAAAGCTGAATTTTCCAAGCTTACTCAGAAGCGCCACGCCTTTGCTAAATTTGTGGCAGAAGTATGAAAAATGTGAGGTTTTTTTATTTTTTCATCAAAATTAGAAGCTATCATTAAAACCAAAGTTCATATCTGGAATTTTCTCATTAAGATACACCCATCCATGTAGAAAAACTTTGATTTGGATGCCCTGGGAGAAAGCATCGCACCTCTTCGCAATGCTTTTGTGCACCAATTTTTGCAAAATTTCAAAAATTTTCAAAATGCTCCAAAAATTTCAAAATTTATTTCCTTGACTGCTATGGATATTAGGCTAAACATCCAAGGATGTTTTAACCACCAATTTCACTCCTTTACCCCTTTTTATTGACTTCCTTTGCTTGTCTTGGATTTCTTGCAATTTTCTTTTTAATTGCCCAATTTTGTTTTGTAGAAATTATAAAAATAATATGTACACCAATGGCTTCAATCCAATCATGCGATATGCTAAATAAAGATACTTAATTCGTCTACAAATTGATTGCGGAAAATAAACATGATCGCAGAATCAAACCAAGTAAAGAAAGAAGAAAATCAAACCATAACACACATATTTTTCCTAGGGAAATCTTGCTGCTCAAAACCCCTCTATCTCTATTGTATAATGAACCAAGGAATCATGAAAAAATACAATTCACTCTTCTCACAAGAGTCTGTTGCACTATCCCGACCATCTCACACTGATCCAACCAAAATCAGGCTAGTAATTAGCCAATTCTTAGCCTGTCTTCAGCTTGCCTTGCTCATGCAATTCATGTGGAATGAAATCCCTATTATTTAGGAATTTCAGCCTTCCTTGATTGCACAAAAATCATCGGCAATCCTATGGTGCTTTAACTGCATCTAGGGAATTTTCTAAAAATATAACTGATAGTTAACTTCCCTTTAACCTTTGTCTCAACTAGGTCTTCATCATAACTAACATGCATGCAACTATTAAGAGTAAATCATCAATCACTTGACATATCACTGCACATGAATTAAATCTGATTTAATTCAATTGGCCTCTCACTAGTGCAACAATCAATTACAACTAGTTAAACTGATTTTAAATCACTTAATTGAGTTAACCGATTTCTCATGCATTAAACAAATACACTAACTGCAACTTGGACTCTAAAACAAATAGAATCACTCTACATGCCTCACCAACCACCCTCAACTCTAATTTCATGAGCTAACTAAGGCTATCACACTCAATTAAGTATTACAAGTGTTTATGAGATAAGATTACAATTTATTGTTCAATTTAATTAAGGGAAAATTAAATTAGAAAAATTTACAATTTATTTAATAAATTGGCTTGCAAAATAATGTATCATTGGGATCCATCACTGTGTGATCTATGGTCCCACACTAGTGTGTGTGCTGTCATGTTGTTTCTGGATGCCAATTTCACTGTTTATTGTTGCACATCTCAACACTCCCTCTCAACAAGAAAGGAATCAATCTATTCCGATTCGGTACTTGTGGAATGTTCTTGCATGCACACATGCAACTCTTGCATGCAACACTTCTCTAGTGTTGTTTTCACTTGAAACTATTGCATGCCACAGTTCTCTGGTGTTGTTCGCACATGCAACTCTTGCATGCAACACTTTTGAAACTGAATAGCCTCCAAAAAATTGAATCAATATAATGGATCTATCATAAGAGTTTCTGACTACTGGTACCTACTACACATGTCTACTAGACTCTCTGCGCTGTTGACATCGACATCCATTCACTCTAAACTGCTATCAAATCTGATCTGTGCTCCAATATCTGACACCTGTCACTCTGATTTCTGTCTTCCTGACATGTGACTACATCAATCTAACCAATCCTTCCTGCTACTGTTGTATTGTGGGCTCCTCGTAGCCAAGTTCGATCCATGGGACGCACCATCTCAATGAATCCTGCCCAAATTTATTCTTGGGATTAATTACACACATTGCCCCACCTCTCACTTGGAGGTATAACTGCATGTACTCCCTCTGCCCATTTGGCTCGAAATTTCCCCCTCCTGGAGTTCTCTGCTTGAGTGGACTCTTCCACTCATTCTCCTCTATTCTTACCCAATTGTGGCTTCTCCACAACCTTCTGAGACTACTTCTGAGGTTGCATGTTGAGATATAATTTCTCCCTCTCAACCACCAAGTCATTAA
The DNA here is from genome assembly GCA_034641835.2 of Pinus albicaulis. Taxonomy (NCBI): domain Eukaryota; kingdom Viridiplantae; phylum Streptophyta; class Pinopsida; order Pinales; family Pinaceae; genus Pinus; species Pinus albicaulis. Next base: position 89,148,053 of record CM076584.1, on the reverse strand, counting down.
TCACTAATTTTATCCTCAAAGACTTGCATGAATCCTACACCTCAAGAGCATACAGGTTCTTGACTCTTACATCGATCTTCTTCACTTGTCCCGTGGCTATGTGTTTAAGGAAAAAATTTCCTTTTCTAAACATTACTTCATAACCACGTTCTTCTAATATTGCTATAGAGACAAGATTCTTCCTTAGGCATGGATGATTAGGGTAAATTTCGTTACCCTTTTAACCAAGACCTTTTATTTCGGCTGATGTGTTATAATTTTATGAAATCATTAATGAACATAAAAGAACATATCTACATGTTGTAACGAAAAGGAACATAACAAGAATTAAAAACATACGATATTGATAACGGAGTTCATCCAGGAGGGACTACGTCTCTGGGCCTCAGTGTCAAGATGGTGTAGGTCGCTGCATTAAGTGCTGGAAAGAGTGATGATGTAAATGGATGGTGTTTTCTCTGTCATACAAGGAAAATTCCCTCACACAGAAGTGGCTGGACCTCTCCACGAGATGTTCCACTATAGGAACTCTCATTCACAAAAATTACTCCTATTGGTATGACAATAACTCACACATAATGACTATGAGTATCCCACCACCATGGAAACAAAGGGATCTCAAACAAACATACATGTGACAATGAGTATCCTGCCAACATGGAAGCAAAGGGGCCTCAAACATAATACAAATCCATGATGGAAATCACATCTCACATCAAGAACAAACAAGATACCACATCAAACATCAAACATCAATCTATACAGCACAATGCATCTCATAGCAAAGAGACAAAGAAGTACATGATCACACTGCATATACCTCACATCTTGGAGCTATCTGAAGAAAAGGATGATAAACTGCTAGATCTAGCTGTACCATCAATCTCATGGTGTCGAATATAGTTAAAATGACTACTCACACATTGAATGCCGAAACCTGCAACTCCAATTTGAAAAGTGGCTGAAAAACATAAGGCTCAAATGGAAAATCTGACTGCACCATTGAACTCCTGTTGCCGAGAGGTGTAGGATCGATTGTCAATTCACTGAATTATGACACTGTCGAAATTTGGGCCTTAGGGAATCTTTTAGATTCCCCCTATATTCCTCAAAGATGTTGCTCCACAGGGAATATATAAATATGCAACTCAAAACAAGAATCTGATCTCACCATTGAGATCCTTGCAAAATTTTGAGAAGAATGAGTATAAGGTTGACTTCATTGTGACAATGGTGAATTTCAGCCTCCAAAGAAGCTGAAAGATTCCCTCAAGATTCCTGAAGATTCTCCTCCCCAGGGAATCTGCAAAACCACTGCTTAAAATGAAAATCTGATCTCGCCATTGCATTCCTTGTGAAATTTTTGTTAAAATGCATATAAATTTCAATACATTATGACACAGAAAAAATTTACCTCCTTGGAATAAAAAAGATTCTCCAAGCATCAAAAAGGGTTCTGTCTCAAAATCCATGCACCATCATGCCTTGAAATGTGTGTCCGTCTTCATTCCAACCTACTTTGTCTTTGCTCATGGCTCCATTTTCCTCCCCGTGCCCTCATCTCTCATGTATTCTCCATCATTCTCCATGGTTTCCTTGAACCTTTTGAATGTCATTTTATAATAAAGTGTGATAATGAAAAAGACAAAGTGTGAGGTTGGCACCTTGTTTGGCATAATCATATTAATATATTTGTTGTTGGGAGGTTTTGAGTTCAAATCCCATTGAGTCCAAATATTGTTTTAAAACCCAATTTTAGTTTTAATATAATTTTTGCAAACTATATAATATATGGAATTCGTAACTCCATATTGTAACGACTCCCAAAAACAAAAATGGAGGTTTTGTTTAATATGGAATTTAACCATACTTAATACGATTTATGTTACATAACAATTTATCATATTTAAATTGATTTTTATTGATTAATAGCTATATTTAATATATAGTTATTTTTTTTAATGATTTTTTTGTTTTTATGTGGGAAATTAAATATCATTTTGTTTTGTATTTTCTGCAGGGGCAAGTGTAGGAATTTATAGGGTAAGTTCCTTAGATCAAGAACCAAAGGTCACCTCTCACAAATAGATCACAAATCAGTACAACAGTATAATCACGTGGTTAAAACCCTCAAAGAGGGAAACGGTCCATGGCCTGAGCCAACGCGACCACTTCAGGCAATTTATTAATATAAAAAGAAAAGGTACATATGTTTCTCTCATAAACTGTTACCGGACAAATGACCCTCCATGCTCTTTAAATGTAGATCATGGACCAATCAGGTGTTAAGCCACAGATCAAGTGTCGTTAATACCGAGGAGAGAGATAACCGTTGGATCACTACAAATTGTGATCGTCGAATTATTAGTTACAAATGTACATGGTAAAGAAACACACTTTAACTAACTCTACACTAGAATAAGTTATTCTTAACTATTTACTATGTGTCGGAATATCCTAACATCCCCCCTTAAGAACAACTTGGGATAGGATTGATGGATTTATAAAGGTGACACAAAAGGAGCCTATTTCCTATGTATCGAAATATCCTAACATCCCCCCTTAAGAACAAATTGGGATAGGATTGAATGATTTAAAAAAGTGACACAATAGGAGAAGGAAGGAGGAATTAGAGCCTATCCCCCCTTAATGATAACTTTCCTGATCTCCAAGCATGGATCAAAGTTTGGTAAACTTCGCTTCTGTGAGAGCCTTCTTAAAGATATCGACTACTTGATCATTGGTTTGACAATACTGCACTTCAAGAACATGATCATGAATGAGATTTATGATGAAGTGTATGTGGAGTTCAATGTGTTTCATATGCTGATGCTGAACTGGATCTTTACATAGTTGAATGGCACTCTGATTATCACACCAAAGTGTAGTTGGATGCTACTGATGAAGGCCAAATTCAGATAGGATCTGACGAAGCCACATGGCTTCCTTGCCGGCTTCAACTACACCACGATACTCTGCTTCTGCTGAAGAAATAGAGATGGCACTTTGTTTCTTACAAGACTAAGTAATAGGTCATAAACCAAGAGTGAATACATATCCTACAATAGACTTTCGATCATCAGGGTCACCACCCCAATCATAATCAGTGAAACCAATCAATAATGGAAATGCTCCTACATTGTAATGAATCCCAGACTGAACTGTACCTCTAATATATCGAAGTATTCTTTTAGTTGATTTCCAGTGAATTTCATGGTGTTGGTGCATAAATCAGGCGAGAAGACCAATGACAAAGGAAAGGTTAGGATGGGTATGGGTTAGATACATAAGTTTATCAAGAAGTTGACTGTATAAGGTAGCATCAACTTTAGGAGTAGTACAAGTGATTGAAAGCTTGACTCTATACTGAAAGGGAGAAGGGGCTAGCTTACAGTCTTCGATGTGAAAGTGGTGTAGAAGATCACAGGCATACTTGGACTGAGAGAGGGTAATGCCTTCCTTGGATTGCAAGACTTGAAGATCAAGGAAATAATGAAAGTGTCCTAAGTCTATCATTTCAAAATTATTTTTGAGGCTAGAATTCACATGGTTTATATAGTTTGGATCACTACCAGTAAGGATAAGATAATTAACATAAAGAACAAGGATGGTGAAGGACTTACCCACTTTCTTGGTGTAGACAGTGTTGTTAGAATAACACCTAGAAAAGCCATTATCTAATAGAAATCTATCAATTTTTGCATACCAAGCCCAAGGAGCTTGTTTGAAACCATAGAGAGACTTCCTAAGGCGACAAACAAGGCTAGATTCATTTTGGATAATGCCAGGGGGTTGTTCCATGTATATTTCTTCATGTAAATCTCCATGTAAGAAGGCAGATTTAACATCCATGTGATGGAATTCCCATTTATAGGAGGCAGCAAGGGAAAGAACAAGGTAGATAGAATTCATTTTGGCAACAGGGGAGAAGGTTTCAGTATAGTCAATGCCGTCAACTTGTGAAAATCCTTTAGCGACAAGATGAGCTTTATGTCTATCCACTTTTCCATCTGGTCCAAACTTTTTTTTGTAAACCTATCTGCATCTAACAAGTTTTCATCCTTTTGAAAGAGGAACAAGATCCCAAGTATCATTAGCCAATAAGTAACGATATTCTTCATTCATAGCTTCATCCCAAGTTGGATGACCAGAGGCTTCTTCAAAGGTTTCTGGATCAGGATTTTTGGGAACTTGGGCCAATAAGGAAGAGGCTCTTTCGAAATGAGAACGTGTACGTCATCGATCGACAGGGTCCCCTGCAAGAGAACCTACTGCATCCTGAGTAGAGCGAACCCATCTTGGAAGCTGTGGAGTAGAAAGAATAATTTCAAGAGGTGGAGGAGGATTGTCATCCTCGCTGTCATCATTTGAACTAGAAGGAATGCTATTAAAAATAAAAGAGAGAGAGAGAGGTGGCACATATGTCGAATTAGGCTCACAGGCCAAAGGTGGCTGTTAAGCAGGTAAATCATCTCTGCGAACAGAGATGATCCCTCTAGCCCTAGAGTGGGTCTAGAAACAAAGAGACATTCTAGAGTGTAGGTTCCTAATTAATGAACGAAAAGAGGACACGGTAGATCGACCTACCTGGAATCCAACGCCGTCGTCATGGTTGTAGTGGTGGTGGCCTCTCGCTCCTGCGTCGGCAAGTCACAATCCTTCTACAGTCATGCTTAGATACCTGCACATAGAATAGTAAACAAGAACAACATACAGCATAATAATTTTATTCGTAATTACTAGTTAGTCAAAGAGGGCTAAGCATATTTCATTAAGCACACAACATAACACAAAATGGGAAACCAAACAATAGTCACGTATATATTGATAGAAGGAAGAGGTACAACCAAAGCTTTGATTTCGAAGTCTCCTATAGCAGGGTTCAACCGAAGCGCATCTCAGATACTTGTCAGGGGATTTGAATGGGATGAGGGCATGGACTTAAACTCTCTCAATGAAGTTCCTTCTTGTTTTATCTCTTCAATAATTCAGCTATAGTATGTTCAGTTCTCCATGTTCAACTAGCTTATGAAAGAAGAGATAGCTTCCTTTTATATAGGAAAAGAGGAGGCTAGGATCCCTACAAAGGTGGGAGGGAGGCCTATCCTTTAGGAGGTTCCCATAAGAGGTGGAAACCATAAACTAAAGGAGGGAGTCTGTGGTTATTCAGTCCAACCACTCCCAATGACTCATCCTCGAAGTTGTTGGAGTGGAATTTCCACCTCTATTTTTAAAAAACATTCCATAAACATCTCAGAGAGGGTGGCTAACTGAGACAGAGTGCCCACTGGCGCAGGGCCCAGTGTTAATATTCCTCATTGGTGGGAGGGCAGAACTGACTACTCGCGCCAAGGCAAAAACAAGGGTTTTTGAAGCTTTGCTCAGGGAGTTGTCAACAGAAGGAATATTTCTCTCATGTAAAGGGATGCAATGATGGTATTTTCAAGGCATGAAATTGCTTATTGATCATAGAAATGACCCTCCAATGGGTGAGATGGGGATTGCAAGGACAGTGAAAAAATGTTGTGTAACATATGCCCCTTAAAGCATGAGGTCCGAGGGAGAGGAAGGGGCGAAATTCTTTATGAGAATGCATTCAAACTAAACACTGCAGTCAGAAAACCTGCAATTACAAATATAAATGATATCTATGATACATGAACATGTGGTATGGGCACAACCATCCAGAATAAAGTACATAAAAACTGAGATCTAAGGTATGGATGCAGCCATCCAGCAGTAAGGATCAACAAATAGACTCAGGTATGGTCGTAGCCATCCAATCAAAAGAGTCATGCAATAAGTCATAATAATCCACAAGAATATGTAGCCTAAATTTTATCAGACAAAACCCAGGGTCTTATGCTCCATCTTGACCCGAACAAGTACAATCTCAAGCATGTGAATATATGAGCTGGATTTGAACATGCAATAAAATCGTCTGATTACCAGCCAATAATGAAAGCTGTTAATAGACGCGAGAGAAACCACCAATAATGACAATGGCCCTCAAGGTATGAAAGGTACAATCCATAGAATGTGAATAGTGATCTGACGTCAAACACCCGCAGAATTACTCGATCGAAGGCCAATGATGTGGACCTTGCGTCGAATGCGAAAAAATTGCCATTGAGGCATGCAGTCTCCAAGGTACGAAAAGGGAGTCTCTAGATCAAATTCCTAGATAGTGAGCTGAAGTCGATAGGAAATGACATGGTTAAAGGAGGGCCATTATGTTTCCCACATCATTGACACGAGATAGAGGAACATGATGATAGTGAATTAGGACCAACAGAGAATAAAAGGAAGGTTGAAAATTGCAGAGGCAAACTTCTGTTAAACATATCAACGACACGACATTGGATTTGGAAATATTTGACATAAAAGGATTTGAGGTCATGATGACGTGGTAGAGAGAAAATGAGAGGTCACAAGAGATTACCCAAACCCATGGAGGCAAAAATGACAGAATGAGATGTCCCCAATCTGACACAAATGCAGACAAGTGCCAATGTCAAGATCGACATACTGCCAACATAGCTAAAATGTGGTTCCATTTCCCCCCACCATTTCTGGCGAGTACCCCAATTATTTTTTAACCAATCTTGAAGGGTATAGCACATGCTTGTAATGTAAGTTTGTCCTTCAGCAAAATCCAACCTAGTACATTTTACGAGCTCTAGGAAGGAGGAACTCGAGTAACGTCATAGTGACAAAGTCCGATGTCATCAGGGTTTAACGAGTCTGACAAAGGGAGAACTCGGCATCTTTTCATGTTTAGAGAGTTTGAAAAGAAGCAGAAAAGAAAAATCCAGCATGGCCCTTTTCATAAATAGTCTCTCAGATCTGAAAAGGTAGAAAAAAATATCTGAAAGAATCTCTTAGTCGCAATAGGCTAAGGTATTTCTTTTTCGTAAATAATCCATCCCAACCCAAAAATGGGGTAAACATATACTGGGTAGATATCATTTTGCAACCATTTAACGAGTTCAAAACGAAAAGAGTCTCGACAATATTTTCAGTTTTTGAGAGTCATAAAAGAGCTGAAAGATGACTCCTCTTGGAGGAACGAGTGGTATAAAGGGTAGCAACTAGTTCTGGTGATGGTGGAACTGCTCAGAACAATTAAAGGTCAAGAGGATGGCTAGCAAGTCCACTCATTGCAGCGGTTCCTCAGGAATGGGTAAAATAATCAAGTGAAGGTGTATGATTGGCCAAGCAGATGGTGGAGATGGAATGAGAAAACCAAGGTTCATCTGGCAAAACAGGATGATAAAATGGAAATCATGAGAGGTAAAATAAGAATCGTTTCATTTTTACACAAGCTTGAAATCAGGAAACTTTTCTTGAGGTTGGTTTCATTTTTACACAAGCTTGAAACTTTGTAGAAAACTATTCTTGAAACCAGTTTCATGTTTACACAAGCTTGAAACGGAAACAAACTATGCTGAAAAAAAAATGGCATGCCCCCAACATGGTGACTCAATTCGAGATACATGCCCCCCAAGATTCAGTCCAACTGCAGTTAAGGAATGAAAAGTAGAGGGAGTTAAGTTTCAAATTGCGATATCAGAGAAATACTCAGTTGGAATTTTACGAGATTTGATCAAAGACTCGAATTGAACAGGAACGTGTTTCATTGTTTTAACGAGTTTGACACATTAAAAGAACTATCCTCGTGAGATAATTCATTTTTTAACGAGGTTGACATAGAAGAAGAACTATCCTCAAGACCTAATTCATTTTGAAATGAGGTTGAAATATAAGATGAACTATCCTCGAACGAGCTTGTTTCATTTTTTAAGGAGCTTGACACAAGAAAACGAACTATGCTCTAAAGAGCTTGTTTCATTTTTTAAGGAGCTTGACACAAGAAAACGAAATATGCTCCGAATAGCTTGTTTCATTTTTTAAGGAGCTTGAAACAAGAAAATGAACTATGCTCTGATGACAACTCATCATATTGAATGAGAAGTCATGGCGTCCAAGAGGTTCTTATCGGATGGAGAACAATATCTCGGAAATCAGGACCCAATTCCCCCAACACACGATGCACAACGACACTATCACTGAATGTGGGCATGGGACAGGTAGCCACATAATTAACCTACAGCAGGGAAGATACAACTGGTGGATAAAAACCTAAAAGAGACGATGTTGGACCAGATGTTTCATCAGGACCAAATAATGAAAGCTAATCAATGGTTACAATCTGACCTTTGTGTGGAAAACAGATCACACGAAAGAGGGAGGAGACAAGTGCACCCATGGCATAAGCATAGTCACACCCCAAGAGTAAATTGAAATCCAACGGGCTTGGAACAATCATCACGTCTATATAGACGGTTTTCCCTCCCAAAATAATAGGCAACTTCGGAAGGATCCCTAACAGTTGACTAGTTCTTCTGTTAAATGCCAATAGATTCTGCGTAACAGGCACAAGCGGTGGAGAACCAAAATATTTCCAAGTAGTTGAAGACAGAACACTAACAAAAGAACCTTCATCTATAATTGTGCTAGGTACGACCACATTGAAGGCCTGTACCGTGATATCAAATGGCACATAAGAAGGAAGGCGGTATCATACAAATCGACTCCAATCAAAGGAAGCGAACAAACTACTTGGAGGGGTACCATTGAACTAAGATGGTCATCCCCTGGTGTTACAGGAGCAAGAGGAGCATCCTCTAGGACCTTCATCATGGGAGCAGGAGGAGCATCCTCTGGGACCTCCATCATGGGAGCAGGAGGAGCATCCTACGGGACCTCCATAATGGGAGCAGGAGGAGTAGCATCTTGAACCAGAGAAACGAGATAATATTTCTCCAAGTCCAAGGAATCTAAAGAAACAAGAAGAGCGTGAGAGGGATGTGATCCACTCTTAACGGAAAAGACCAGATGAACCATGGGTGGGATCAGATCGACCGATTCCTCAACGAACGGTTGGTTGGGAATGGATTCTTGAATTTGAATTTCCGAGGGAGTGGGATCGACCAAGGATGACTCTCGACCGATCGTTGAACCAACTAGCGGAGGACTCAAAGAAAGCTTCTGGTAACCAGCCAGAAGGTAGGGTGTAGAAACAATAGGGTTATCCATCACTATCTTGGCTTCATACATGTACAGACAAAGGTGAATAAGATGATGCCCTTCACAAAACTTACAGGGATTGGTAATCTTACCCTGTTTCTTATGAGTCTTATCATGGCTAGTCGAAGATGTGCCACGAATATGACTTCCAGAAGCCAAAGGCAACGGAGCATTTCCATCGGACCATGCTTCAAGCACTTTGGTAATGCCAGGGCAGTCTCAAAGAAGGTGGTCTCCTTTGCACAACATGCAAGGTAATTTGAATTTCCGTGGAAGTTTGGATGGTTTATCAATGGAGGGTGTCTGAGGCACAATAGCCGCATAGCTAGCCTCTCTCTTATCTGACTTCTTCTTCTTCATCTTCTTCTTCTTCTTCTTAGCCACCAGGTTACTAGAATCCAGACTTTCACCAGGCGAAGTAAAAGAGGAGGACAAAGAAACAGGAAAAGAAGGGGAGAGGTCCACCTTAGAATCAACATGATGTTTTTCAGGTGGAGGAGATGGTTGTATAGAGGGTAGAATACTTGAGACCATCGAGGTCAAGAATAACCGAACAGGCAACCCAACAGTTAACCCAGGAAGGGACAATGTTGCCATATAAGGAGCACCAAAATTCCCAAAAGTAGGAAAAGGACTAGGATTCCCTTCAGAGGGGATTCCTTGTTTGGTAAACTCCGGAAATGTTTCCATCAGAAACAACCCTAAAACAAAACACTAAGGAAGATAACTTTAACTAGGAATATTTCGTCGGCAAGTAATATTTTAAGACATCGAAGCAAAACTCTGTCGTTCCATATTTCAAGAGTCTAGAAACAGGAAAAAGATGGCTCTATCACTTTCAGGTTGAAACGAGCATGAAATGACAATCACTCAATGATATTTTCACTTTAAGAGAGTCATGAAAAGACCAAAATGACTACTATGGTAATATAAGCAAGAGGGTGTACCAAGTTTCCGTGAACTGCCATATACACCTTGGTGATCAAATGAAAGAGAAATGACTAAGGACTTGACGTACGTGCAGGTAGTCTCCTCGAATGTTGTGTTCAGTGTATCACGGTTACAGGGCTGCAGACTTGGCTTCCTATGGATAAAAGGATTTCAACCTAGAGGGGTCTCCCTTTATATACTCAACGGTACGGGGAGCACAAGTCCGTATTAGCGCTGCCTAAAGCCAGATGGAAAATGACAACTACTAGGTTTTAAGACGTTGGAACACGTCTCTAGCCTAGACCACTAATGATCTTGCATTAGGTTTCAATGCTTCCTTAGGTTAATTGAATAAATTTTAAAGTTGATCTTGAATTATGTCTCAGTTTCAAGGCCTTATCGAATGTCATCCGAAAATCTCCTATATGCAGCTATATGCAAATGAACATCATTCTTGATTCAATGAATGCTAGTTACGAGAAGGATATAGATCTTTCAAACAATAGCAAACAATGAAATTATGCGAAGATATACACTAATGCATCTAACACAATCAAACAAAAATGAAACTCTTTCCTAGACTATCAACAGTTAGTTGTACATAAGAAGTTTTCACTTTCGATGCAAAGGAAAGAATGAAAAATATATATATATTTTAAATTTTTCAATGAAAAGAAGTACATAATGCACTAATTACATAAAAAATGAAAACAAACACTAGCTTGAGTATGGAAATGTAAGAATCGAAATTGGATGACTCAATCAAATGCAAAACAATCACAAGAAAGCACTCAAACTAATGTCGCAATCTTCCAAACCAAAAGAAAGTTTTCAAAATGACCCAAAACAAGTAATGTAATCCATGCTTGGAGGAACAAGGAGAAGAATCAAATGAAAACGAATGATCATTCAACCATAGAAAATGCTCAAAAGGATCAAGAAAACTTAGCACAATCAACCCGGGAATGAGACCGACAACAAACAAATAGACTTGACTTCCAAACAGAAGGCTCAGTGCACAAAGACACTCAGAAACCCTAAGGGATTAATCTACACTGATAGGAAAATAGAAAAACGACTGAGGAAAACAAGGCTACATAAGTTAAAACAGTCCCAAAGGCTTAATTACACACAAAAAATAACCCAGAGTCAAGCACAACTGACCAAAAGACTCATCAAGGAGGGAAAACCAAATATTAGAGGATTCGACGCGACTGTGAGGCGGTACTCAGTGCCAAACAGGGGTTGGCGCGACTGCACCAAAAGAAACCTACGCCAATCGGCGCAAATGTTCAAACGAAAAGCGCACCAATCCAGATAACTATGGGAAAAGGGAAAACCCAATGAGCAGAGGTCAACCTTAACACTCTGGAACTGAACAGGAGATGGAAAACAAGCAAGCAAATCAGAAAAAGACAAATAAGCAAGCCAACAACTAAAGTCGACCCAAACAAGCTAAAACGACAAACTCACACTGATTCCCCAGTAGAGTCGCCAATTTTTTAAGCAGGTAAATCCTCTCTGCTGATAGAGATCATCCCTTTAGCCCTAGAGTGGGTCTAGAAACAAAGAGACATGATAGAGTGTAGGTTCATAATTACTGAATGAAAAGAGGACACGATAGATTGACCTACCTGGAATCCAATGCTGTCATCACGTGTGTAGTGGTGGTGGCCTCTCACTCCTGCCTCAGCAAGTCACAATCCTTCTATAGTCATGATCGAATACCTACACATAGAACAATAAACAAGAACAACATACGCATAATAATTTCATTCGCAATTACTAGCCAGTCAAAGAGGGCTAAGCATATTTCATTAAACACATGACATAACACAAAATGGGAACCCAAACAATAGTCACGTATATATTGATAGAAGGAAGAGGTACAACCAAAGCTTTGACGTCGCAGTCTCCTCTAGCAGGGTTCAGTCGAAGCGCATCTCAAATACTCATCAAGGGATTCAGATGGGATGAGGGCATGGAATTAAACTCTCTCAACGAAGTTCCTTCTTGTTCTATCTCTTCAATAATTCATCTATAGTATGTTCAGTTATCCATGTTAAAATAGCTTATGCAAGGAGAGATAGCTTCTTTTTATAGAGGAAAAGGAGGAGGTTAGGATCCCTAAAAGTGTGGGAGGGAGGCCTATCCTTTAGGAGGTTCCCATCAGAGGAGGAAACCATAAACTAAAGGAGGGATTCCATTGTTATTTAGTCTAGCCACTCCCAATGACTCATCTTCAAAGTTGTTGGGGTGGAATCTCCACCTCCATTTTTAAAAAACATTCCATAAACATCTCGGTGCGGGTGGCTATCTGAGATAGAGTGCCAACTGGCACGGGGCCCAGTGTTAATCTTCCTCATCGGCGTGAGGGCAAAACTGACTACTCGCGCCAAGGAAAAAACAAGGGTTTTTGAAGCTTTGCTCAGGGAGTTTTCAACAGAAGGAATATTTCTCTCATGTAAAGGGATGCAATGATGGTCTTTGCAAGGCATGCCACTGCTTATTGATTATAGAAATGACCTTCCAATGGGCGAGATGGGGATTGCAGGGATAGTGACAAAATGTTGTGTAACAGTGGCACACCCGCTGAACTAGGCTCACAGGCTGATATATTTTCATCAAATTTTAAATCTCTTCTGATGATTATATTTTTGGATTTTGGTTGAAGAAGTCTATATCCTTTGACATCTTCAAAATATCCAACAAAAATGCATTTTTCACTCTTAGTTTCTAAGGATTTATGTTTCGCATTTGGAATATGAGCCCAAGCATCACTTCCAAAACACAAAAGTGACTTACATATGGTTTGATTGAGCTCCAAGCTTCTTCTGGAGTTATATTCTTTAAAACCTTAGTAGGAGTGCGATTTACTATGTAATTTGCATAGTTAATGGCTTCTACCCAAAAATTGAGACCAAGTCCTTTAGATTGAAGCATAAAATTAGCCATTTCTTTTAAGGTGCAATTCTTCCTTTCAACTACACCATTTTGTTGTGGAGTATATGGAACGATATGTTGCAATTGAATGCCATGCTCAGTGCATAAGTTGATAAATTTTTTGTTAACATGTTCTCCTCCATTGTCTGATCTTAATTTAAGAATTTGATGTCTAGATTGTTTCTCAACAAAGGCCTTAAAGGCCAAGAACATGTTAAAAACTTCACTCTTGAGTTTTAAGAAGTATATCCAAGTGCGTCTGGAAAAATCATCAATGAAAGTTAAGAGGTAATTGCAACCAGAGAAAGAAACAACATGAAGTGGACCACATAAATCACTATGCACAAGTTGCAAAGGGGTTGAAGCGTGCCAAGGGACACATTTGTCAAAACTATCCTGATGATGTTTTCCGAGTACACATCCAGAGCAAACACCATCTCTGCAAGATACCATAGGAAGGCCCATCACCATATTTTCCTTACATAGAGTTTGAAGAGAGCGATAGTTTAAGTGACCAAATCACTCATGCCAAATTTTGCTCACATCATCATTATGAGAAGAAAAAATAGAGGGAAGACAGGATGACCCAAAGTTGTCAAACTTATACAACCTTGTGGAATCATCAGCAATGCCAATAGCTAAAATATGTCGAGGATCTTTGAGGTCCTTGATTACAACATCATGAGGTGAGAATTCTACTATTTTCCCTTCACCTGAATGAGTTATCTGATAAACAGAGAGAAGGTTGCATGAAAAGGTAGGAACACATAGTACATCATTAAACTGATCATTATCGAGATGAATGGTTCCAGATCCTACAACACTAAGAGATCTATCATCACCAGCATAAATATGTTTGGTGTTACAGCCATTTAAAGAAGAAAACATGGCTTGATTGTTGGCCATGTGGTAAGAAGCTCCAGAATCAATGAGCCACTCATGAGAATGAGAAGAAGAAGACACATTTAATGCATAACTAGATCTTGATGCTTGACAACCACAAGTAGAAAGTACCATTCCTGAAGATGAAGGTGAAGAGTGCTCCAAATTGATGTTGTGCTTCTTCATTGTTGCTTCTAAGGCTTCCATCTTCTTAAAAAATTTGGACTCTATATGGCCATCACGATTGCAAAATTTGCAATGTCTATCTATCTTCTTCCCTTTGTTTTTATTTTCCTTATCATTTTGGTGAGTTTTTTTTTTTTCAGTTTGTGGCTGGAATTGCTTAGGACCCTTGTTTGGTTTCGGACCATACTTCTTAGGACACTGCTTCTTGGGATTCTTTTGATATGATTGTTGCTGGGCTGCTAAGGATTTCTTAGAAGCATTTCCAGAAGTGATAAGACCAAAGTGTAAGAGTTTTTCTTGTTCTCTTATCAAGGATCACAAAAGGCATCAAAATATGGGTTCTTGTAGGTGGTTCCTGAAGAAATGATGGCTTCTCTAGTGGAATGGAAGGCAAAAACAAATATAGAGTACGCAGGGCCAAGCTTAGTAAGAATGCAATAGATGAGGCTACCATCTTCCTTTTTGACCTTACAAACTTCTAAAAGAACTCTAAGGGTCTTGAATTTGGACAAAAAATCCTCAATAGAGGAGAAATTATTGGGGTCCAAAGTAAGCAACTCATTTTCAAGTTGGTGGGTCCTGATTTGATTTTGAATGCCAAAGACAGTATTTAGCTTATCCAGGGCTTCATGATGTTAGGATATTTCGACACATAGGAGATAGTTAAGAATAACTTAGTCTAGTGTAGAGTTAGGTAAAGTGTGTTTCTTTACCATGTACATTTGTAACTTATAATCCGACGGTTATCTCTCACCTCAGTATTAACGACACTTGATCCATGGCTTAACACCCGATTGGTCCATGATCTCTATTTAAAGAGCATGGAGGGTCATCTGTCCGGTAACCGTTTATGAGAGAAACATATGTAACTTTTATTTTTATATTAATAAATTCCCTGAAGTGGCCGCGTTGGCTCTAGGCTCTAATGCCTCCTTCCTTCTCCTATTGTGTCACTTTTGTAAATCCTTCAATCCTATCCCAATTTGTTCTTAAGGGGGGATGTTAGGATATTTCGACACATAGGAAATAGGCTCCTTTTGTGTCACCTTTGCAAATCCTTCAATCCTATCCCAAGTTGTTCTTAAGGGGAGATGTTAGGATATTCCGACACATAAGAAATAGTTAAGAATAACTTAGTCTAGTGTAGAGTTAGGTAAAGTGTGTTTCTTTACCATGTACATTTGTAACTTATAATTCGATGCTCACGATTTGTAGTGATCTAACAGTTATCTCTCACCTAGGTATTAACGACACTTTATCCATGGCTTAACACCCGATTGGTCCATGATCTCTATTTAAAGAGCAGGGAGGGTCATTTTTCTGGTAACCGTTTATGAGAGAAACATATGTAACTTTTATTTTTATATTAATAAATTCCCTGAAGTGGTTGAGTTAGCTTAGGGCGTGGACTGCTTCCCTCTTTGAGGGTTTTAACCACATGATTATATTGGTGTAATAATTTGTGATCTGTTTGTGAGCAGTGACTT
The DNA here is from genome assembly GCA_034641835.2 of Pinus albicaulis. Taxonomy (NCBI): domain Eukaryota; kingdom Viridiplantae; phylum Streptophyta; class Pinopsida; order Pinales; family Pinaceae; genus Pinus; species Pinus albicaulis. The sequence goes on along the minus strand of CM076584.1, from coordinate 89,132,535 downwards.
TTGGTTCTTGATCTATGAAACTTACCCTATAAATTCCTACATGGTATTAGAGCTATTTTGAGGGCCGCGTCCGTTGTTGATCAAAATCCGAAGCCAGTTTGACTGCATGCGAATGCTGTTTTGTAGATCTACTATTCTGAACATTTTTGGGCTTGGAGAACTGCTCAGATGTGTTCGGAGTGTCTGTTACAATGAGGAATGCCTTTCGTTTCATGCGAAAAGGTTTCCGGCTGCCCAAGTTATGAAAATTTAGATCTGGAGGTATAAAACATCTATTTTGCAGTTATATTTGTTAATAATTCTGCTTATTTCAGTTTTTTTTTTAATCTGTTTATTTTCGGTATTAAGGTTTTATTTATTTGTTGGATCTATACCCTCTTCTCTGTGTATGCTCTTTGCTGTGTGCTCCGTGCGATCTCGAAAAATCAGAAACAAGAAAAAGGGATTTTTTTTGCTACATATGCTCTTTCCCTGCATCTTTGTGCGATATCGAGAAATCAGAAATAGTGAAAAAAGTGATAGTTTCCGGTAAGGCTAACCGAAGATCTAACATTCTACCGTAATACTTTGCATTTCGTTTTTTTTGCTCGGTTCATACAATAATGTGATCCTTTTACTATCTCACTTGGTGAGGGGTTAGTTTATGAGAATACAGGTCTTGGGTTCAAGTCTCCTTCTCAAGCTTCTTTTGTAAAAAAAATTTGTTCAAAGGGGCTGATTTAAAAAAAAAAAAACCGCACTTCGTCCCGTTCCTGTAACTATTCGACATCTATAACTCAAAATTTTCAAAAGGCATAACTTATTCATCCGAAAGCCGTTTTTCGAGCCATTTTTTTTTAAACGGCCTAATTTTTCGAGATCTTTCCATTGGAGTAGTTATTTTCAACTTTTCTCATCTTTATTTAAAAAAAAATGGAAAGTGCATGCCCGGTTATTCTTAACAACACCAATTATTTCAAATGGCTACCTCACATGGTAGATATACTTAGAAGTAAAGGGCTTTATAGAATAGCCACAGGTCAAGAAACTAAACCTTCCGATGATGATAAAGTTCCTAAATGGGAAAATAAACAAGATCAAGCACGAGGGTTGATAGGAATGTCCATTGCTCAAGATCTTTGATTTCACATCCTTGACATTGACACCCCTGATAAAGCCCTAGAAAAAATAAATAATGTTTTTTGCATTCAAAATCAAATCAGGGCCCACTAGCTTGAAAATGAGTTGCTTACTTTGGACCCTAATAATTTCTCCTCTATTGAAGACTTTTTGTCCAAATTCAAGACCCTTAGACTTCTTTTAGAAGGTTGTAAGGTGTTAAAGGAAGATGGTAGCCTCATCTATTGCATTTTTACTAAGCTTGGCCCTGCATACTCTGTATTTGTTTCTGCCTTCCATTCCACTAGAGAAGCCATCATCTCTTCTGGAACCACCTACAAGAATCCCTCTTTTGATTCCTTTTGTGATTCTTTGATAAGAGAACAAGAAAAACTCTTACACCTTGGTCTTATCACTCCTGGAAATGTTTCTAAGAAAGCCTTAGCAACCCAACAACAACCATATCAAAAGAATCCCAAGAAGCAGTATCCTAAAAAATATGGTCCTAAACCAAACAAGGGTCCCATCTAATTTCAGCTGCAAACTGAAAAATAAAATCACAAAAATGATAAAGAAAATAAAAACAAAGGAAAGAAGACAGATAGACATTGCAACTTTTGCAATTGGGATGGCCATATAGAGTCCAAATGTTTTAAGAAGATGGAAGCCTTATAAGCAGCAATGAAGAAGCACAACATCAATTTGGAGCACTCTTCATCTTCATATTCAGGCATGGCACTTTCTAGTTGTGGTTTTCAAGCATCAAGATCTGGTTATGCATTAAATGTATCTTCTTCTTCTCCTTCTCATGAGTGGCTCATTGATTATAAAGACTACTTTTGTAGTAAAATGGAAATCTATTTTCTTCTTTAAATAGTTATAACACTGATGGTTTTATTGGCGATAATCAAATTTCTGGTATTGTAGAATGCGTAACCATTCATCTAGATAATGGTCAGTTTAATGATGTACTATGTGTTCCTACCTTGTCATGCAACCTTCTATCTGTTTATCAGATAACTCATTCAGGTGAAGGAAAATAGTAGAATTCTCACCTCATGATGTTGTAATCAAGGACCTCAAAGATCCTAAACATATTTTAGCTACTGGCATTGCTGATGATTCCACAAGGTTGTATAAGTTTGACAAATTTGGGTCATCATCTCTTCCCTCTATTTTTGTTGCTCATAATGATGATGTGAGCAAACTTTGGCATGAGTGATTTGGTCACTTAAACTATCGCTCTCTTCAAACTCTATGTAAGGAAAATATGGTGACGGGTCTTCGTATGGTATCTTGCCGAGATGGTGTTTGCTCCGGATGTTTACTCGGAAAATATCATCGGGATAGTTTTTACAAATTTGCCTCTTGGCACGCTTCAGCCCCTTTGTAGTTTGTGCACAGTGATTTATGTGGTCCAATTCCCGTTGTTTCTTTCTTTGGTTGCAAGTACTTCTTAACTTTCATTGATGATTTTTCTAGATGCACTTGGGTATATTTCTTAAAACTCAAGAGTGAAGTTTTTAACATGTTCTTGGCCTTTAAGGCCTTTGTTGAGAAAAAATCTCGACATCAAATTCTTAAGTTGAAATTAGCGCAGTAGCGGAAAGAATATGTGTTCAAAAATTTATCTAAACACATGAAGCATGGCATTCAATTTGCATACTATTCATATACTCCACAATGGAAATTATGTGAGCTGCAGAAGAATCACGAAACCAAGTCCAGTATTGTATGCTTGATCTAAAGTCCTGAGTATCAATTTTTGTAGGAAAAGCCATTAAGCATAAAATTACATAGTAAATCGCACTTCTACTAAGGTTTTAAAGAATATAACTCCAGAAGAATATTGGAGCTCAATCAAACCAGATGTAAGTCACTTTCATGTTTTTGGAAGTGATGCTTGGGCCCATATTCTAGATGCAAAACATAAAGCCTTAGAACCTAAGAGTGAAAAATGTATTTTTTTTGGATATTCTGAAGTTGTCAAAAGATATAGACTTCTTCAACCAAAATAAAAAAATATAATATTTAGAAGAGATGTAAAGTTTGATGAAAATATATCGGCTTGCGAGCCTAGTTCGGAGGGTGTGCCACCTTTGGCTTGCGAGCCTGATTCAGCATATGTGCCACCTCTCTCTCTCTTCTATTTTTAATATCATTCCTTCTAGTTCAGATGATGATAACAAGGATGAAAATCCTCCTCCAACTCGTGAAATTGTTCCTTATACTCCACCGCTTCCAAGAAGGGTCCGCTCTACTCGGGATGCAGCAGGTCCTCTTACAAGTGACCCTGCCAATCGACGACGTACACATTCTCAGTTCGAAAGAGCTTCTTCCTTATTGGCTCAAGTTCCATAAAAAATTGATCTAGAAACCTTTTAAGAAGCCTCCGGTCATCCAGATTGGGATGAAGCTATGAATGAAGAGTATTTTTCCTTATTGGCCAACAATACTATGAATGAAGCTATGAATGAAGAGTATCATTCCTCCAATGGAAATATCTCAAAAAATTATGCTGAAGCTATGAATGAAGAGTATCGTTCCTCACTATAAAAAACACTCCGGACAGAAAATATCAGCTCTCCAAGCCCAAAAATGTTGAGAAACAGTATATCTACAAAACAGCAGTCGCATGCAGTCAAATCGGCTTCAGATTTTGATCAACAATGGATGCGGCCCTCAAAATAGCTCTGATACGATGTAGGAATTTATAGGGTAAGTTCCTTAGAAAAAGAACCAAAGGTCACCGCTCACAAACAAATCAAAAATCAGTACACCAGTATAATCACGTGGTTAAAACCCTCAAAGAGGGAAACAACTGACGGCCTGAGCCAACGCGGCCACTTTGGGAATTTTATTAATATAAAAAGAAAATTTACATATGTTTCTCTCATTAAAGGTTACCGGAAAAATGATCCTCCATGCTCTTTAAATAGAGATCATGGACCAATCAGGTGTTAAGCCATAGATCAAGTGTCGTTAATACCGAGGAGAGAGATAACTGTTGGATCACTACAAATCGTGATCGTCGGATTATAAGTTACAAATGTACATGGTAAAGAAACACACTTTACCTAACTCTACACTAGACTAAGTTATTCTTAACTCTTTCCTATGTGTCGGAGTATCCTAACAACAAGGGGCCAATGAAGGAGTGCCATGTGTCAACAACTAAAGGGCTTTCCATGTGGGCCCCACGTGCTTACTGGGATGCCATGTGGCATGTTGTGGGTTCCACTTCCATTGTCTTAACAAAACTTCAAACTGCTCTAACTTTCTTATACAAACTCGGTTTGACAAATCGTTCACACTGTTGCGATCAGGATGACGAGATCTACGCTCTGGTCTTAGTTTGAAAGCAATTCAAACAAATTTTTTTTTGAGTTTTCATAAGCCCTCTTTTTCCTTTGTGTGTCTCTAGAGCCACCTAGATCACTGGAACATGCAAAACATATGATAGTATGAAATGGGATCCATTCCCCCTTTCAAAGGTAACTGTACCTATGCTGGTAGCGCTATACCTCTCGTCATCTCCAAACTCTATGCTTTGCTGGAGGTCCTTCTCCTCCAAGTCGCTGAAGAGGTCTCTATTCCCTGTCATATGGAACGAGGCACCATTGTCTAAATACCACATGCATCCCATTACAACGCTAGCCACGCATTCAATGAGAGTAAAATCAAGCTCAAACTGTGAAGCCAATGCTTCACCTACTGCAACTACAGGCTCCTTCTTGCTTTTCTTTTGTGGACAATTTATAGCATAGTGCCCATGCTCATGACAGTGAAAACATCTGATCATAGACAAGTCTTTCTTGCTCACTTCACCTTGGGATTTATTCACCCTGGCCTTCTTTTCCTTACTGGTGAAGGCACAATCTTCCTCATCATTAGTCTTGGATGAGGATCCATCCCTGATGTTCCGCCTAAATTCTTCTTATACCAAATCCGACCAAATCTGCTCCCAATTTGGTAACTTCTCCCTTGCATTGACAGAGTCCTGATAATTATGCCAGCTCTTGGGAAGGCCTAGAAGTGCTAGGCTCACCAAGTCATCATCTAATACGGTCACACCAACACTTCCAAGCTCATATCGACATCGAGTGAACTTTGCCACATATGTTGGTACCATCTCTTTCCTTCTTGATTTTCCTAAGTTTTTCCTTTAGCATCAACTTCCTGTTACACGTTATTTTGTCACCATGACATTTGGCTATCAATATAGGTTCATCATTACCTGTATTACACTCCCTTAGAAGTCAAAAACCCTAATGTTCCTAAACCAAGTTTTGGAAATTGGAGAAAAGCTCATTAAAACCCTAAAAAGTCTAATTCCACACTTTTTCTAGCACTTGCCTGCGGATTCACATATATTTTCTCTATAGACTGTGACACATCCTACACGTTTTGCTTATAAAACCTATGGACCCTCGTAAACAGTCAAATAAAATAAAAAGTGAGTTCTAGAATCCCAACTGGACAAATATTCTCACAACTGGAAGCTTCTAGAAGCACATTCAGTTCGAGCGTTATCCTATACTCATGAGTTCTATCCCTTCATGATCCGGATTTATGCAGGAACGCAACAGAATACGTTTGACGCGTTCAATGGCTCGTTAGAAAGATCTATCCGAGGACTACAGCTGTCGGGACGAATTTTATCAGAAAATTTGCTGTCGCTTTCATACCCAAAAAACGTCGTTTAGGGCCTCAAAACGGCTCCGGAAGTTCAGGACCCGAAAAACTGCTAAAAATAGTAAGTTATGCCGAAACTGAAAAACTGAAAGAGACAATGGTGGGGAGCCAAGTGGAATAGGTGGGTGGCCACCAATATCCACCTGGATCATTAAGCCCCCAAAACGGCTCCGAGAGTGGAGGACCCGAAAACCTGCTAAAAATAGTAAGTTGTGCTGAATGTGAAAATCTGCAAGAATTGATGGTGTTGGTCCAAATGGACTAGGTGGGTGGCCACCGATATCCACCTGGATCATTCCTCCCTCCTTAGGAAGCAATGGTCCCCATTGCGTTGAGATCCTCCATGAGATGAGGCAAATTCTGTTGAACTGAGTATTAGATGTGTTGAAGATGTCATGGACTTGCGGGTGGACATGCTGGATGCGTTTAGTAAATTTGGTTTCTTTATCAGCCTCATACAGTACATGTTTGGATTCTGTATGTGTAGTTGCAGGATGTATGGAAACATCGGGTGGTGGTGCATTGGGAG
>CM076584.1:88976978-89126113 GCA_034641835.2 Pinus albicaulis | reverse complement strand
AACACTTTTACATGTTTTTTTAATTGCTCCGGGGGCTTTTTAATAGGCGGAGACAGTTATTAATTAGTCCAGGCGACTTAATTAATCCTGTATGCAAAAGAAAGGGGTTGTGGCGGGGGTTTGCTTAGGTGGAATGCCACGTGGACGGACCACGGTGGCGCGAGACTTTTCGCAAAGTTTTATTGGTGTTTTTGGTATTAAACACACATATTGTATGTCTAACGCTTTTTATATATATTTTATTATATGATGAATTAATTAATACAATTATTTCATTATAAGGGCGGGATTAATGTTATAAAGATATATTTCACCAAAGGGTTTATAAGACGGGGTTTTATTTTCAATGTGCGGGGATATAATACTTTGGTAAAACATTATAATAAAGGGTTTTGGGGATATTTATAGAAAAGGGAGTTATATACTTAGGAAAAGGGATTTCACTAGGGATTTAATATAGTAGAATTAAATGTTAATATGGTAAAGGACAAGGAAAATCAAAACATCTTTGTACATCTAAGAAAGTGATAGCTTATGAAGTAAATTGCAACATTTTATCTTCAACACTTAACTTAGAATAACAAATTATTTTGAGGAACTTCTTATGGAATTTTGCATCAGTTTCCTAAGTAAAATAGGATTTTACTTAGGAAAAGTTAAAGATGGAAGATAACAATGATGAATTATTTCAAGTGCTTAGGTCTTTTTGATCATTAGGCCGAGGGTCCGGTCCCTCCAGAAGTCAAGGAAATGCCTTGAGCCCCTTTGATCTCCAATTACCTTAGTACTTTTTTGGGGGAAATTAGTAAAACTCTTGAGGGGGAAAATGATGAGGGAGGTTAATGAATTTGACTTTGCTTGCTGTGATTTTCCAGTGTATTTTCTGCTTCAGTACTTTTGATGAAAGTAAATGATCAACAACATGTAGCAGCATCATTCATCAGATAACACTTTGCAGCACCATCTACCTACCCTATCTACTTAACACTACCATTTTCTCTTCTTTATTAGGGTGCATTTAGACTTGCAAACCCTTTTCAATCTTTTCCTTTTTACATGATAGATCTATCTATTTCTACCCTTATTACATCCAAGGGCTCAGATTAAACTATTGAGCACCTTTTATTCACTCTACCTAGCTACTTATCTGCCAAGATTAAATTGTTTGGCTAGATATTTATTCTCTAATCTATAACATGAAATTGAAATATGACTAAGCCAAGTTTAAACAGTTTGACTTATTCATGAATTGTGGCAAAAGTTCACAAGCTGCACACAATTGATTTATTACAACAGATGAAAAAAGTAGTGGCATTTGGACTTGCACACTTTCCTTGGTCTATTTTTGCTTGGGGTTCATTTCTTTCTCTTTTTTGACCATTTTTATTCTTTTTACCCTTTGATTTTTCTTTTAGGGTATACCCTCTTTACATTTTTTAAATTTTTGATTTTTTGGTTTTTCAAGAATATGGAACACCTTTGCTCAAGTAAGAAGGTTTGAACATATTCCATACTTCCATCAAGACAATCATGAAAGATGAAACCTATTGATATAGGAGGCTAACACTGGCTCCACTTGGGGATGGCTTTTCCTTGTGGAAAGTCAAGAACAACAGGTGAGATGCCTCAAAATGTCTTCAAACTGAAAGTATGAAATCTTCCTCCTTCTGGTAGCTTTATTTTACATATGATAGTGAAACTTTTGGAACTTAGGGCCTTCACTTCGGGCTTCAATTCCAAGAAGTCACCATCCAATCCAAACTGCATTAACAAAAATAAAACAAAAACAATATATTATGTACAAGTTAGAAACATTAAAACATTCTAGTAAATTGGATCAAAATAATGCTTAAGCATTCGACCATTGACTGGTCCTTCTTCAACTTCTGAATTGTCCAAGTCCTTCAAAAAGTAAGTGTTGTTTCCCTACAAGGCATGAATGATATAAGGCCCTTTCCACAAGAAATCAAACTTTCCATGTTTCCCTTTTTCTTCTCTTCTAGAATCCCATCTTAGGACCTTGTCTCCTAACTGAAAATCCTCTGCTTTAGTTCTTTTATCAAACATTTTCTTTAGCTTTTCCTGTAAGACTTGTGATCTTTGGTATACCTCTTCTCTGGTTTGTTGCAGGTGGATTTTTTGATTAATTCTTCTTTGAATGTCATTTGGCTCCACTTGAGCCTCCTGAAGTAATTTCATGACAGGGATTCCTAAAGATGATGGGAATCTTGCTTCCAGACCATAAACTAACTCATGTGGACTAGTCCCAATGGATTTCTTGGTTGTAAGTCTGTCTGCCCATAATGCATAGGTCAGTTTCTTATGCCAGTTCTTTTTATTTTCCTCCAACAATTTCTTAATGATATTGATCAAACTCTTATTGGAGGATTCTGCTAGTCCATTACCTTGGGGGTAATAGGCTGTTGAATGGCCTAAAGTAATATGATATTTATGGCAGAAATTTATCATTTTCTTTGATTTAAATGCAGCAGCGTTGTCTGTTATAATATTTTCTGGACATCCAAATCTTGAAAGTATGTTGGTTTCAAGAAACCCTATGATTACAGAATCATTGGACTGTCTACATGGGATGGCTTCAATCCATTTGGTGAAATAATCTGTAGCAGTTAAAATCCATCTATGTTGCCCTGAAGAAGGGGGGTGAATTTCTCCAATAAAATCTAATCCCCATTGTTGAAAGGGTCTTTCTGTGGAAACTGGTTTTAAAGGCAAAGGTAACAACTTTCTTTTACCCTCAAATATCTGACATTTGTGACAACTTGTTACAAATTTCTTTACATCAGAAAATAATGTTGGCCAGTAAAAGCCAGCCCTTAAGATCTTGTCTGCAGTAGATTTCCAGTAGAGATGTCCTCCACAATCTCTTGCATGAAATTCATTAAGCACTTTATCAGCTTCGTCTTTTAAGAGACAATTCAACAAGATTCCTTCATGATTTTTCCAAAATAAAGTACTGTTTAAAATACAATATTTCAAAGATGTCATTTTTAAAAATCTTTGCTTGGTTCTGGACAACCCTGGAGGAGCTTGCAGGTTTAATAAAACATGAATTATATCAGTGTACCAGGGTGAATCTAAGAAAGCTTGACTGATCTGAGGAGTCGCCATCTCCTGCTCGTTATCGAGTTCATTGATGTCTAAGGCTTGGCAATTGGTTTCTGTCATAAGTTGTGCTAAACCTTGGCCTTTTATCAGTTTGGTTGGCTTAATCTCAATATCATATTCCAAAATGGTAGCTATCCACTTACCTCGTTTACCTTCAATGCCATCTTGGGTCAAAATATCTTTAACTACTGCATTAGGCACATATGCTATCACATGAGAATATAATATGTAAACTCTGAAATCTTTGATTGCTTTTACCAATGCAAAAGCCTTTTTTTCCATAATATTGTATTTTAGAGATGCATCCCTCAGTGCTTTACTAAAAAATGCTATTGGCTTTTCACACCCTTGGTCATCTTTTTGAAGTAAAACATCTGCAACAGTATGTTCAGAAGCAAATGAAAAAATGATAAAGTCTCTATCAAATTTAGGACTGGTCAGAACTGGTGTCCTTGTTAGAGCCATTTTAATTTCCTCGAATGATTGTTTGGCTTCTACAGTCCAGTCAATGCTTGAATCTTTCCTCAACATGTTAGTCATTAATCTAAGTAACTCTGCTAGACTAGAAATAAATCTTCTCAAGAAGTTGATTTTTCCTATAAATGCTTGCAATTCTTTTATGTTTCTGGGGTGGGGTAGTTGCAAAATTGCTTGAATTCTTTCTGGATCAATCCTAATGCCATCTTTAGAAATGATATGCCCTAAAAGCTTTCCTTCTTCCAAACCAAACAATGACTTCTTAGGGTTTAAATAAATTCCATATTTTCTGCATTTTATAAATACTTGCCTTAGGTGATCTAAATGTTCTTGATCTGTTTTAGAAAAAACAGTCAAATCATCTAAGTAAATAACCAGAAAATCATGTATCTCTTTGGCAAAAGCAATGTCCATTGCTCTTTGAAATGTAGCTCCTGCATTTTTAAGCCCAAATGGCATTTTGACATATTTAAACGTACCCCATGGTGTGGTAAATGCTGTTTTATCCTGATCATCAGGATGAACCAGAATCTGGTTGTACCCTGAAAATCCATCCAATAATGATATTCTTGAAGATCCTACTACCCTTTGCAGAATGTGGTCCATTTTAGGCAGAGGATAGTTGTCTTTTAAAGAAACTTTATTCAAATTCCTTAAGTCGACACACAGTCTAATTTCTCCTGTCTTTTTTCTTGTTGGTACCAGGTTAGAAACCCATTCTGAAAATCTGATAGGAGCTATAATCCCTGCTTCAAACATTCTTTTGATTTCCTTTTCAATTGAGGGTAATAAAACAGGATTAATTCTCCTAAGCTTTTGTTTAAAAGGTTTATGGTCTGGTTTCAAAGGTATAGTATGTTGAATGATGGATGTATCATAAGATTTGAGGTCTTCATAACTCCAGGCAAAAACATCCTGAAATTCTTTTAATAGTTCAACATATTTCACCTTTTGTTCTTTTGGGAGGGATTTGGACAACTTAACTATTTTAAGATGTTCTGGTGTTCCTAAGTTGCATTCTTCCATATCAGCCTTAACAGGTTCCATTTTAGGTCTGAATGGAATATCATTTGAGTCGAATAGATCTTCCAAAGGTGTTAATCCTTTGGGTAATTGATTATCTTTTAAATTGATGATTTCTGTTTCATCTATGATCTCATCAAATTCCATTTGTTTCAAATTTTGCATGTCTTTTTCAGTGAATGTGGTTGGATGCAGCATATGAATTGCATTTTCTCTTGAAATTTCTATTTTTTGTTCTTTTCCTTGATCAAATTCATCAACAGTTATGTCTTCATCTATATTACAGTTAGAAAACTCATTCTGAAGTGTCAAAAAATTATTGATTTGATTGTTATTCACAAATACTTGCCAATTCAAAAGATTGTCTGGTATTGCAGGCCTGTGCCTTATCTCAGCTAAAAACTGATGATTAGGATCAAAAGGCAACTTGCATGTACTAGCAAACATTGCTAAACTGTGAGCATGCAAGTTTTGTTTCCTGGGAATCTTGGCAAGTTGGGCTTGTAAAAATGTGTTGAGAATCTCTACAACTGTTTCTCGGTATTGTTTCAGTCTCATGTCTTTTGTTGCACATTCTCCTTTAATCTATTGGATGATTAGTTCAGAGTCACCTATGATTGATACCCTAATGCATCCTAACTTCTTGACATGTTTAAGCCCTAATAAAAGAGCTTCATACTCTGCCATGTTGTTAGTGCATTTGAAATTTAACCTATAAGCATGACCCTCTGCATGATTGTTCTCCACATTGTGTAACCAAATCCCAGCTCCTGCCCCTAGTCTGTTTACTGAGCCATCAAACTCTAAATGCCATAGAATTTCATGTTCATAATCTTCATCAATTGTTTTAACGTATTTTCTGACAGGAACTAGTTGTTTAGTTTTTTCAGGTATTTCTTGGTCATCTGGTGTTTCTTTGTTTTCAGAGATTTCTTCAATTTTAACAGTGGTTTTGTTTATGATTTCCATTTCTGGAGCTTCTATTTCAGTAGGAAGATCTGACTCAGCATTGTATAAAATAAAAGAATCCATGTCAGAATGTACAGAATAAACAGGAAAGTTTTCAGGCTTCTCATGGCTACTCACTAAGTACTTCATAAAAGTTTCTCTATATAATCTTTTAGGCTGACCAAATACTGAAATAGTTGCATAAGACATGTCTAGTTGAATAGATCCTCCAAGTTTAGCATCCCAAGACGTAGACAATAACATACCATATTTAGGTGGAATATCGGCAACTACTATGTCCATTAAAACATACTTAGCAGGGTATTGGACCAAAGTGACACACAGATCTTTAATTAAACCTAAACATTTTACCTGACTGGAATCAAATGAAAACAAATCTTTGTACGGTCTGGTAATATCTAGATTCAATCTTTCCATTACTGCTTTTGGCATCAAATTGTGAGATGCTCCAGAATCAAGCATTGCATTATGGAGTATCTTGTCGTGAACATTCAGGCTTACATAAAATGGAGGAGTGCCTCCACTTTCTGGTTTGCCATTAACCTTAGGGCCAAAAATAAGTTTGGGTTGATCATCAAGAATGTTTACTGAATCATCCAATCCAGTAATGTTAATGTTTAAAGACTTGGAAATCTGACTCCTATAGACATCATGTTTAGCCAATTCTGATAAAGGAACAGCTATCTTGAGTTTGCCTATTTCAGCTTCTAGATTAAAGGGTTTTTCTGTTTGAGCTTTAGTGTTTTGCACAGTTGGGTTTTCTCTGTTTATTGGGTCTTCAATGTTTTTCTCTTTTTCATGAATGAAGTTTTGTTTTGAAGATGTTTCAGGACTAACTTCTATTGTTTCTTCTACAGTTCCTACATGAGGAGATGTATTGGATTGTTGTTTGTTGATTGGTTGGTTGTCAGAGACATCTTCAATTATTGGATTTGAAAAACTGGGAGTTATCCTAGGCAAAATTTGTATTTGGGGAATGTTTTGTACAGGGGGAATATTTTGTACAGGGGGAATGTTTTGTTTACCTTTGATATTTTGTTTTGTGGTTTTCTGTTTATTTTTCTCTGGTACATCTATCCGTCTACTTCTCAAGTTGTACTGTTTATGAACCTCGTAGATTGATGTGTCATAGCCTTCTTTGAAATCAAAAGTCTCACCTGAATGAGTTTGGAATGTTTCAAGGATATGATTTTCTTGATCATCCTGGGATAGGAAGACTTCTGGTTCATCTTTATCCTCATTGACATTGTTTATTTCTATATCTTCTGTAGGTTCTTCTGAGGTTGAACCTTCAACAAAGTTTTCTTGGAAAGGTGGTCTAATGTTTTGATCAGGGACATTCTTTCCAATATTTTGGTTCAGATTCCTCCTAAAGTTTGGGTTTCTTGCAACATTCTGGTTATCAGTAGCAGACTTTCTTTCAATGGTTCCCACTCTATCACCTAATCTTTCCATACCTTTAATGATTACATCCAGCTTCTTTTCAAAAGCTGAAGGTTCTTCCTTCATAGGCATTCTTCTCTCTGCCCTATCTCTGGCTCGTTTTTCTATCAGATTTGCTTCTACGCTCACCACTATGCTTTGCATTTCCTCTAGTGTTTGTGGAGCTCTTTCCCTAAGAGAATAAGCTATATCGGAATCAAAACCATCTGGAAATTTGACCAACACGTTATTAGGTGGGGGCCTTAGGTTTAGAGGAACTGCATTATATGATTCATTGAATCTTATGATGTAATCTTGTACGGTTTCATTTGGTCTTCTTCTTAATTTTTCAAATTCTGAAAGGATCTGGAGAGGATCCTTCTTTTTCTCCCATCTGTTCAAAAATGCCCTATATAAAGCTTCTAGATCAGCAATACTGTTCGGGGTGAGAGCCCTAAACCAAGTTCTAACTTCTCCAGTAAGACTCTGTACAAAAATTCTCATACGGATATTATCAGTATCAATCTCATAAAACTCAAAGTAATCTATCATTCTTTTGGTGTGTTGTTGAGCTGTGTAGGTACCTGATCCATCAAAAGGTGTGATCTTACTTTGGTAGTCCTGTGGTAAAGCTGGAGGGTTGGCTGGTAACTGTAAAGGGGCATATCGATTAGCCATTGGAAGATAAAGTGGAGTGACAGGAGTAACCGGTCTAGTAGGAGGAGAAGGTGGTCTCATGGGAGGAGATGGAGGTCTAACAGGAGGAGATGGAGATCTAACAGGTGTTTGAAAAGTGACTGAGCTCGGAGATGCTTCAGTTATCACAGAAATGTTTGAGCTTTCTTCAAAGGTTTGCTCAGACTGAATGGAGTTATGAAATTCTCTGTCAAGATGATGTGAAACAAATCTGTATTGCAAATCTTCAAAGAACAAAGGATCTGGAATTAATCTAGATAATTCAGTCTCAGAGAAATTCACAAACAAATATGTTTCAAATCGTGCATCAAAAGGAATGTCATCAATATAAATAATTTTCACAAGACAAGATGCAGATCTAGAGAGTGGTCTAGAACTACCTGTACTTTCCTGACTTCCTCTTTCAGAACTTTCTTGACTTCCTTGTCTTCTAAGAATCCTAGGGATCAGGTTTGGATTTTCAAAAATTGGTGGTGGATTTGGGTCAGGGTTTGACCTAGTATGTCGAATCCTTTCTGAAGCCAGTTTTCTTAGAATATGTGTTTTGGATTTTGGGTTTTAATTGAAAAATAAATACAACTTCTACAAATTCTTTAAGAAATAATGATATGTGATTAAGATTTCCTCAAAGATCTGTTTAAACTAGAGAATCTGATTGAAAAATTTGAAACTAAGATTCAACATATAAGCTAAATCAGAGATAGACTGAAACAACATTTATTTACTTTTGCATTTGCAGAGCAAAAACAATTTCAAAGGCTACCTGACTGATCTTCAGACTTTGTCTATAGCTTATATTTGAACAATACTAACAAGTAAAATTGATTCAGATCCCCAGTATGGTCGCCACTATGTTATCACTCAGGTTTTCCTAGAAGTTGTGTAAGAGGAAAGTATACCCGAGGTAACCACAAACCAATCTTTTAGATGCAGAATCTAGCCAATCTACATCCAGAGAGGGCTCTCTCTTTATGATTTATCTTTGTTCTGGGAAGGTTTTAGGCTAGTTATAGATTCAAAGTTTGTTTTGGGAAAATGGTAGAATCCACAAACTAAGGGCAAGGTTGAGAGCTTTCAGTCCATTGGGCTATGGAATCAAAGGATGGCTTTACTGGATTTCTATTCTAAGCACAAGATGGTATTACAGGGCAAGATAGCTAGACAGAGAACAATCCTTAAAATTTAAAGTGGATGGGATGATCTTGAAGGGATGAAAGGCAGCTAAGAATCTTTCACCATGTTCAAAAGAAAAGAAGTGAAATGACTACAAACAAAGAGCAATGAAGAATTCTTTATTAAAGTAATCAACAGTGTTTAAATTAGCAAAGCAGGAGCATTTAAGAATTCATGCTTATAGCTAATTTAGAAGAAAACATTAAGAACAATCACATTTGAAAACAGAGTACAATTAAGCAAATTATGTTTTAAACCTTTATGTAAATTATTCAGATATGGATATGATGGTATTATAAACTAATATAAAATTTCAGACAAAGGGAAGAAACACTTATTGAACTGTAGTCCAACACATGAATCCTGCAACAAGTCCAGTGCTTCAAATCGTCATCCAGTAAGCCACAAGTAAATTTCTCCAAAAGCTTTTATTCCGAAAATCTCAGTGTTACAGCAGAGTAATAGAATCCACCCTCAGCACTCTCTTTGAGGGTTTATTTATACACAAAATAATCCTAACAATCTTACACTATCTTAGCCAATAATCCAGGCTGACTTAAAGCATATTTACAAACAAACAAGAGACACATGGTCTCGTAAATAGAATAATGGGTAACGGCTGATGTGTTGTTCCTTTCTTCATGGACGTGCTAGAGATAAGTG
Source organism: Pinus albicaulis (assembly GCA_034641835.2). Taxonomy (NCBI): domain Eukaryota; kingdom Viridiplantae; phylum Streptophyta; class Pinopsida; order Pinales; family Pinaceae; genus Pinus; species Pinus albicaulis. The sequence continues at coordinate 89,116,564 of CM076584.1, read as the reverse complement.
CTTAAAATAGGACTATGTGCTGTCCCTTGCGTATTTCTTTGACTTGTTGAATACTCTTTCTTCTCACGGATACTCTTTAACCTTTCATCTGATACTCTTTCATCTGTCTTTCTGTTTTTACCATTTACTTGATAGTAAAGATAAAATCTCATCCTAAAAACAACTTTTACAGAACTTCCAGCATTTCCTTCCACCATTGATCATCTGGTATCATAGTTCTTCTGAGTTTCCTTAAAGTTTCATCTGCTTCAGTAAGTTTATAAAAAGTGGGCTCGTTCGGAAATAGATACTTTATTTCATGCTCCAGATGAAATAAATTCCTCACTTTTTCATAAATAATTTTCCCAGTTGGTAATGCAGGTTCTGATGAGCTAGTAGAACCTATAATTGTATTTTTAGCATGAGCTTTTATTCTTTTCTCATAGGTTTCCAAGTCTACTATTTGATCCTCTGTGAGCATGGGACTTGGCAATTCACTGTCCAGCAAAGCTTGAAACTTCTCTCTGAAAACATTGATATCAACCAAAATGTCAGTACACTTTCTTTCTAGATTTTGCATGAAAGTCCTCTTGGTGAAAACCCTCTTTGCTTCCAAAACTGCACCTGTTCTGTCATCAATTCCTAACAATGCAAGCTGTTGTTTTGTTCTGGAATTCAAAAATTGAATGAGCTGCTGGGCCTGCTCAGGCCTGCCTCTTAATTCATGTCTGGTTTTATTTATTTCTTCTTGTGCTATCTTGACTAACTCATTTTGCTCAAAAATAGCTTGAATGGAGGGCCAAATATCTCTTATTAATTCAATGATGTTGCACCAAAGAATATCATTTATTTCGTTCAGAGGCTTTTCCAGTGAAAGATCTTTTTGCAAAGCCTCAACCAATTTTTCCAATCTTTTTATTTCCCTGAGGTTGTCAGCAGCTGTATTTTTGGATGTGTCATATTTTTCCTCCAATTTTGTTTCTTGGAGCTCTGTGACCCTTAACTGCAAACTCTCCATCTGTTTAATTAAATCCTCAGAATTCAAATTAGAAATGTTCACCTGAGATGGTTGTTCCTGCTGTCCTGTAGTTGTAGTACCTGTTGTTGAAGTCTGCTTGATAATTTCCTGTTCTTGCAATGCTTTTTCCAACTCTTTCTCTGTTTCATTTAGTCGCTCTGTCATATTCAAGAGCAACTCCATCATTTCTTCCTGGGAATTTCCTTTTATAACTTCCTGTGTCTGAGGGTGCCTCGAGGCTGGTAGTTTCAGCTGTTTTCTGAGTGCAGCTATATCATCCTCTTTCTTTTTACCAATGCCTCAATACCTTTAATGTCTTTGGGATTGTGACCCAAACCAATGATGATCTCTTCTAGAGACTTTATTCTATTGTCCTTGGCCTGTGAGGAGGCCCTCTCAATCTTCAATTGTGCAGTAGTATTATTCAAGGAATCTTGCAGCGTTAAAGCTACCATGGCTTTGTTGGTGAGAGTAGAATAAACCATTTCCCCTGTTTGTCTATGAAGCTCTATCTGATCCAGGGGATGGATATCCTTTGCTAAAACTTCAAAATTTGATCTGATGTAATCTGTTGCTGAAGTTGGCTTTGGCACCTTTGCTTTGAAGTGGCTCATTAGCATTTTACCTTGTGAAAGATCAAATGCAGACATCAGCCTTTGCTGATTATGAGGAGCCATCTTCATATACTGATCGTATACCTTCATTTTCAATGGTTCATTCTTTGTTTTGATATTAATGAAAGTCCCTTTGATGTCTCCAGTATCTGTTTTTGGCGGTCTGAAAGAAGATACTTCAGTGCTTAATTGCTTTTGTATCCCTTTCTGGCTTATGTTTGTTTCACTTGCTGTGCATGTTTGCTGACTATCTTCCCTACCATCATCAAATACTTCATCTATAATTTCTACATCTGGAGGTGGATCAGACTTGTGTTTTTTAGCTTGATAAACTTATGGGGCTCCTTTTGAGGGTGTGGTATCTGGAGCTAGCCTCTTTTTCCCTATTTCCACATTCAGTGGAGTTTGCATCTCTGGAACTTGGATTTGCTTTGCTGGTGTGGGTGAAGCCTGAGATGGTTCTGGTGCTTTGGAACTCTGTGGTTTTTCTGCCATGACCAAGGTTTCAATGATCTGAACTACAGGTTCTTTTCCTTTACCCTTGGGTTCTGCTGCTACTGATGGACTATCTTCCTGTAATGCTTGCTGTAGAGTGGCTGCTGAAGACGTGCCAATGTAGGGTACCTGCATTTGATCATATTTTTCTAGGTCAAAATTCTTCTCAACATCTTTCATAAGTTTATTCAATTTGTCAGCTCCACTTTCCTCTTCAGCAAGTGTTCCTTTAACCCATTCATCTTGATTTGCATACTGTTCTATGTCAGGAATTCTGTGATGTACATAAGGAGATGACTTATTTTTTAACCTCTTTTCACAAATGAAACCAAAGGGGTCATAAGGGACCCAACGGAAAGATGTCTGGAATTTTCTCTCTAATAAAAGTTATGCTTCTCTCTCAGCTTCCCTAGAATTGCAAATGAAAGGACCTAACTGGCTTTTGATCCTTAACTGTGCTTTCTTCTTTACATTGCAGAAATGGATCACATCTGAGTTATTCATTTGTCTAAAGTATTCCAAAGTAAAAATTCTCATTGGTACATATCTGGGTAACTTGAATGGACGTAATTCACATCCATAAATCCTGATGATTGTATGGTTTTGGTACAAGTACCAATCTCCAATTTTATAACTCTTAGACAATTGCAAGGTCTTTCTAATTTCGGTACTAAGCCTGGGGGGAGAAACTCCTGTTAACAAAGTTGTAGCAGGATGTACAAACTGATCAATGAATTCTGAATAGGAGTAGGGAGAATCAGAGGAAAAATGAATGATGGGGGACCAAAAAATGACAGACCTGGGATTACCTTTAGCATCCAGTTTCTGAACAGGGAAAGGGAATCTGTCTGACTGATAAAAGATCATGAGATGATAGATAACTAAGGAGTACTTAAAAACCTTTTCAGTATCTAGCCTTAAAAATTGATCATGGATTTTGTTGGCAATGAAGGAAGCATAATCATACTTAATCTCAGGAGGCTGCCCAGGGGTAAAGATGGATAGCAAAGCTAGAGTTATCTCATCTACATACTCACTGGTATTGAATCCTAAAACAAAAGATATTACATTCACAATAAGCCTTCCCAATGTATTGAAAAAGTAAAAACCAGAGGGGGGAGTCCCTTTTGGCTGATGCTCAGGTAACATGAAATACTGACACATTGCTTTTAATTTCTCTGGGGTTAATTGTCTGGTTTTCTCAATCAACCCTTCCATGGATAAAGGTGCTAATTCTTGCTCTGGCTCAAAGTGTAACATAGCATTGATAAAATGAGGTGTGATAGGGAACAGAACACTTTGATCAGGAGCTAATACAACTCTTTGTGCGGGATCATAGTTTGCATGACAGTAATGAATGATTTCAGGGAAAATGTGGACTGTAGGAATAAAATACCTTGGGAGATTGGATTCCCACAACCCTATAAGATCTTGCCCCTTTGAGTGTTCGTCTCTGCAGCGACAGAAGCTCAAACGGGGACTTTCATCAAAATACAGGTCTTGTATTTGGAAATATTCATCTATCAGAGGTAAATAGTCCAAATCACGGTGAGGAGCATTCAATGGAGTGATATTAAGAGCTGCCGGGGCCTCCATTTTGGTTCTTGTGGATTCAAAATGGAGGTTTTTGGTTTTCTTCACGGGCCGGGCGGGATTCTTGAAATGAAGGAAATTAGAACAATTTGCAGGTTCGGGGAGCAATTTCACAGGTTTAAAATCTTCAGGGAGGACTCAGCAATGATTTTTAACCACTTTCTAAGCGAAAAAACAAAGGAAACTGAGTTTTTCGTGCAGTCGGGGCGTAAAATGATAAATACTTGTTTTTAGACGGAAACTGGTTCTTTGACAGGTAATGAGCAATGGCAGGGACGTTCTTCAACACGGGCGCAGCAGAATTTTGGGGCAAAATGGTCAATCACAGCAGAAATTTCGAAAATCGCAGCGGGAGCAACGTTCTTCTCAGAATAATGAAAATAGCTAAAAAGCACGAAAAAATGGCTTATTTACAAGTTAAAAGGTTTTTTGTTTTTTTCGAGGTGTGACGTCAGGGTAGTACGGGATGACATGTGCATCGTCAGGCGGTAAGTGGTAAGCGGGAAGTGCCCGCACCGCTTTTGGTCGAGGGCGGTATTAATCGCGGGGGGAGCGATTCCACAGAGCAGTTGCCACGTGGACGGTTGACTTTTCAGAAACCACCCATCCCCCGCTGGTTAAGTTGCTGACAAGGGATGGGCAGCGGGATCAACGCTGGCCGTTGATCTGCGGGAGGCTGATCCGACGGCTAGCGCAATGGGAAGATGAGCGGAGGTTTTGTGTGGGCCCCGTCGTACATTTAAACACTTTTACATGTTTTTTAATTGCTCCGGGGGCTTTTTAATAGGCGGAGACAGTTATTAATTAGTCCAGGCGACTTAATTAATCCTGTATGCAAAAGAAAGGGGTTGTGGCGGGGGTTTGCTTAGGTGGAATGTCACGTGGACGGACCACGGTGGCGCAAGACTTTTCGCAAAGTTTTATTGGCGTTTTTGGTATTAAACACACATATTGTATGTCTAACGTTTTATATTTTTATTATATGATGAATTAATTAATACAATTATTTCATCATAAGGGCGGGATTAATGTTATAAAGATATATTTCACCAAAGGGTTTATAAGACGGGGTTTTATTTTTAATGTGCGGGGACATAATACTTTGGTAAAACATTATAATAAAGGGTTTTGGGGATATTTATAGAAAAGGGAGTTATAAACTTAGGAAAAGGGATTTCACTAGGGATTTAATATAGTAGAATTAAATGTTAATATGGTACAGGACAAGGAAAATCAAAACATCTTTGTACATCTAAGAAAGTGATAACTTATGAAGTAAATTGCAACATTTTATCTTCAACACTTAAACTTAGAATAACAAGTTATTTTGAGGAATTTCTTATGGAATTTTGCATCAGTTTCCTAAGTAAAATAGGATTTTACTTAGGAAAAAGTTAAAGATGGAAGATAACAATGATGGATTATTTCAAGTGCTTAGGTCTTTTTGATCATTAGGCCGAGGGTCCGGTCCCTCCAGAAGTCAAGGAAATGCCTTGAGCCCTTTTGATCTCCAAATACCTTAGTACTTTTGGGGAAATTAGTAAAACTCTTGAGGGGAAAAGTGATGAGGGAGGTTAATGAATTTGACTTTGCTTGCTGTGATTTTTCAGTGTATTTCCTGCTTTAGTACTTGTGATGAAAGTAAATGATTAACCAACATGTAGCAACACCATTCATCAGATAACACTTTGCAGCACCATCTACCTACCCTATCTACTTAACACTACCATTTTCTCTTCTTTATTAGGGTGCATTTAGACTTGCAAACCCTTTTCAATCTTTCCCTTTTTACATGATAAATCTATCTATTTCTACCCTTATTACATCCAAGGGCTCAGATTAAACTGTTGAGCACCTTTTATTCACTCTACCTAGCTACTTATCTGCCAAGATTAAACTGTTTGGCTAGATATTTATTCTCTAATCTACAACATGAAATTGAAATATGACTAAGCCAAGTTTAAACAATTTGACTTATTCATGAATTGTGGCAAAAGTTTCACAAGCTGCACACAATTGATTTATTACAACAGAGTAAAAAGTAGTGGCATTTGGATTTGCACACTTTCCTTGGTCTATTTTTTGCTTGGGGTTCATTTCTTTCTCTTTTTGACCATTTTTATTCTTTTAACCCTTTGATCTTTCTTTTAGGGTATACCCTCTTTACATTTTTTAAATTTTTTGATTTTTTTGGTTTTAAAGAATATGGAACAACACTTCATTTCATTAATATCAAAGAACTGAAATTTGCTTACAGACAGAAAGGAAATAAAACTAGCTAGGGCACTGGTAGATATCTCTGAGAAGAGATGTGGCGGCTACAGGCCTCTGAACTGTGTTACAATGAGGCTCGAGGGCCTATTTATTGTTGAGAAACAATGTAGAATTTAAAACGTCCAAAAACCTACTTAGTAGGAGGTGGCGCATGGCAGGCGCCGTTTGGGTAAATTGGTGGTTCAACTAGAGGCCATAACTTTGCTTTTAGATTCTCCGTTTGACGCATTCGATAGCTCGTTAGAAAGATCTGTCAGGGGAGTAAAAATTTAGTGTCGGGCCAATTTTATCAGTAAATTGACTAAAAGGCGCTTCATACAAATACAAATTAAGAGACTTAGCAGCTCTGAAGTGCGAGCATGCTAAAAATAGTAAGTTATGCCGAAACTGAAAGACTGAAAGAGACAATGGTGGGGAGCCAAGTGGAATAGGTGGGTGGCCACCAATATCCACCTGGATCATTAAGCCCCCAAAACGGCTCCGAGAGTGGAGGACCCGAAAACCTGCTAAAAATAGTAAGTTGTGCTGAATGTGAAAATCTGCAAGAATTGATGGTGCTGGTCCAAATGGAATAGGTGGGTGGCCACCGATATCCACCTGGATCACTTCACTCATGGAGTTTATGCCTTGGTATTGGAGCTCAAATCCCTTCATGAGAGGAATCCATTCCCCTCTTCATGGAACTGAAACTACCTCCATTTTCCTATAAATTGAGCTCATGTTTCAGTCTCAAGGGTAGAGATACATATGTGATAATTGCTGAAGAAATTCTTAAGAGAGCATACTCTCTATACTAGCCATTTTTGATATGATAATGATCATACAATCATGTCCATAACTTTATGCTTGTTCAGAAAGAAGAAGGCTTGTCTATATGAGAGAGGACGATTGTTCAGGACCTCAGAAGAACTTGTATAACATCAAGGCGAAAGGTTGTAAGGTTACTTCTTATTATACAAGTTAATACAAATGGATTCCATTTTCTCATTGAATTATTCATGTTTCTATTTGAGCACTTCAATTATTGGATTCCTTGATCACTGAGATAGATTAGTGTTTTCTCAATTATTATATCTTGTAGGTGCTTTTTGTTGGGGTCCTGTGATTTGGCAGATTGGCATGCCAAATGAATAGGCAATATGCAAACCAAGCTTTAGAGCTCTAGGATCTATCCCTCCTAATCTCAGAGAGGGATCTCTCAATATGTTTATAAGGATGTGTCTTGAATAGTTTAGAAGTTGATTTTAGGCAAGTTATGGAGTGCAGGGTTGTTTTTTTATTTGGTTGGACAAATATGTTTCATGCAGTATAGATAGAGCATGGGAATCTACAAGCCATTGGGAAATGGAGTCATGTGAAATTCCAAATGGTTCTGATTGAGAAGGAAGGGAAACCACAGGGAAAATCTAGCCTGGTCAAGGATCTGTTGAATAATATAGGTGAAATGGGATGAACATTAAGACGAAGAGTGAAAAGCAAACTAGACCCTTTCAAAATTACTTAAAGGATTTGGGGAACACCTTATTTCTTCCAGTAAGCTCACTATCATGGACTGATTCAATATAAACACTCAAAGAAACGGAGAAATTCAGACTAAAACCATCTTAATGAATTATAGGATTCGGGGAACGCCCTATTTCGTCCTATAAGTTCACTATTGAGAGCTTAATCAACAAAGACATACAGTTGCATTCAAAGAAGAGGGAACACCTTAGACATCTAGGACTGCAATTATAGGGAAATTTAACACAATAATTACAATAATGAACAGAGGGTATGATTGAAACAATCCTCTCTGTCAAACTGCAAGCATTAATACCTAAAGGGAGATTTCAGATACAATATTCGGTGGCAAAGAAAGAGGGAACGCCTAAACAATCCTTAGCACAACTGAATTAACCATTTCTGAAATTAAAAAAACTGAATATTCAAGAGAGCTATTAGACTGCCTTGTCATGCTCAGTAGCAGAAAACATATAAACAATGAAGGATAAACAGGTCAGAGGTGCTTCTAAGGTACATTTCTCTGCCTAAAATTTTTATCCTACTGTAAGTAAAAGCATAATGGAACAAAGTGATAAATGGGAATAACATTAACAATAAGAGATTACTTCACCAAAACCAGGCTTAGGGATCCAATGGTCCAGCCTCCTTCATTCAACAGAGAAAACAGAGACTTCCACACTCCTTCAGAACACCAATTCTTCTTCAAAGCAACAATCTATGTATTACTTTGAAATCACCAAATGCCAACCTTTTACAATGAGACTTCAAAGAGTCTTTATAGAAAAAATGAGGAAAAGTAGGTAAAGAAGGTTTTAATGATCATCAGAGATTGGAGAGGGCATTAGAATGCTCCATCCTGTGTCATAAACATAACATTAAATTATAGACAGATTTAGGAACCTTGTTGCTTGTTGGGACTATTTTAATATGACAGAAAACACCCTACAGGATGTCCTTTAGGAGAAAACACTACCTGCAGCAGTACTGTCATTTCCTAGTGCAAGTTAAGTGCAAGCATGGGTTTTGAGGCCCCCCATACTTCCAAATAACTGCTCTGACAATTTTTGGTATTTTTCATTGATGTGGTAACTACTGGGATGTTTTATGTGCATGGAGATAGGCTGTATGTGTCAGTCAACATTCTGCGCCAATAACTGCTATGCCCCTCTGTACTTCAGCCTGTTTTAGTTTTGTTATGATTTTATTTTGTTGATCTGCATGAACTGTCTATGCCTGCTGTTTCCAAGAATTTCTCTATTCTTCTGTGTATTCCTTCTTCAATGTGCTTTGTCCTTGATAATTCCTTTGACCTTCGATCCTTTGTTTTGGTCCCTTACTGCCTCTAGAGCTATGGAGGATCGTCATCCCGAACCTTTTTGTCACCTGTCTGTGACTGTAGGAAAACTTCTAATAGATCTACTCCTTTAAATTTGCAAACAAAAAAAAATTCGTTATGAAATCCTGCGGGCTTGGTTTAGACTGCTTGCAGAGGCTCTGGGGGTGGAGGAGAAGTGAGGAAGAATGTGGATGTAGCAGAAAAATGGAAGAAACCCTGGTAGAGCAGCTGATCATGTGCAAATGGAGGTTTGGGCGTGACGACGAATAGGATCCGTTGGATTAGGACAATTGACGCTCGAGATTACTTGGTGAAATATTTCGGGGGCAAGTTAGGTGGAGAATAAATGGGGGCGAGATTAAATCAGGACCGTCCGATCTCAGAGATCGACGACTGGGATTAAAAATGAAGGCAACGTTGCGAGGGGTAGCGGTATGGCAGAAAACCATGAATGGTTTTCGCAAAATAAAATCGGAGGAGGAGGTTTTGAGCGAATGGAATGCGAACCCATACACCGGGCAACACGTGGATTCTCAAAAACCACCTATTTCGCAAAATTTTTGAGCGCTAATCCTCGGTCATAGAAAATTTGCAATATAGAGTGTCAGCCATCAGATCATGGGCGGTAGATCTGACGGTGCGGAAAGAGCGTGATAGTAGGTGAGGTGCGAGGGCGGAAGGTGCGATGGGACCCCTGGTGACGTTGGCCCTTTGTCGTGGAGCAGGGTAGTTGAAAGGAGGATGAGAAAATTTGGATTAGATCCTAGCCGCTAGATCTGCGGATTTGATGGTTAAGATTAAAGCTCGGGGGAGGATGAGAAAATGGAGAAATACGAAGGGAAACGAGGTTTTGCGGAAAAAAGGTAAGGGCTTAGGGAAAAGGGCGCGGACGTGGTCCCATAGATAAAAATGGTGACCAGGTGTAAAAAATAAAAGGGCTGAGGACTTATGCACCTGGTCACGGCGCATGGTCCTATGATGGGGAAAGGGGCCAGGCTAAAATACAAAAAGGGGCTTAGTACCTTAGTGAAAAAGTGGGTTTTAGGAAAAAAATGAAGGCTTTTAAGAGGATTTGGGAGTTCTGATAGGGTTGAATAAGAGGTTTAAAAGTCAAATGAAGGGAGGGAATGGATCAAGAAAGGATTTATGAGGGATGAGAGGATGAAAAGAGGCCTTCAAAAAAGGTACAAAGACTGCTTTTCAAGAACGGGAAACAATAGAATAAGAAGGAAAAATTGGATGAAAGAAGCCTTAGGAAGTAGTTCTTTGGATGATCCACAATATTTATATGAGGTTCATGATGAGGATTATAGTGAAACAGTAGTGAAGATTAATTCAGAGGATAAATAATCATCATAGGAATTCAAAGATGATGGATTTTCAAAGGAAATATATCTCTTGAAAGCTTGAGAACAAATTTAGCCACCACTAGGTATATCAGAATTTATAGGTGGCTAACACTTTTAATCCTTTTATATGTCTTTGATCGCGGGTTTCACATGCTGAAGTGACCTCTTTTGGAGTGATTGGATAGAAGATTTCAGCAAGCGTTGGACTTCAGGTAGGGTCATGTCCTCTTACTTTGTTATTAATAATTATGAATCACAAATGATCTAGAGAAAATGGTTTTCATTTGGTTGTTTGTTTCTAGATATCCTTAGGATACTAGGGAGATCATTCTTGTCTGCAAGAAGGATTTATTCGCATAACAAAATGGCAACTCTGCTGGGGATTAGAACTTAGTTTTCCTCTTTATTTTTCAGTTTAATTTTTTGATTTTTATTAGTCTTAAACTGGGTTGGGTAGATAACTTACGAAAATCCCTGGAAAGTAAATCTGAATTTTTATTTTTTCTGTATTTTCCTGGCCTCCGCAGTTTTTGTTTAAAGACAGTGTGGTAGCCTTCGCAGTTTTTAGTTCAGGATAGTGTGGTACCACACTATTCTCCATTAAAACCTGCGGACTTGTGGAAATGTTTTTAAAAATTAAGAATTCTCTTTTCAGGAGTCATATTATCAGATTCTCTGTGTTTGCCCCATCTTGTCTTGACTGTCAAAATCTTATGTGTGAATTTCTTTTAGCAATTCTTGTGTCTGAGTGGTTTTTCATCTGATTTGCATTTTACAAGCGAGTGCTTGCTCTACTTTATTGCTGCTCTATATTAGAAACCATCATATACTTTATCTTATTGGTATGCTGTTGTTTTCTTGTTGAGCCATTGAATTTGTTGCAACCCTCACTTTAATGAAAATTGAGTTTTATTTTCATTTGAAAATTTAGAAGAGTCTTAAGCTTGATAAGACCTGAATGTCACATTAAACCATTGTTAAATGTTTTGATTTTTTCTGAAATAAGCAAAAATTCTTCTTGGTTCGATCACAAACTATGAAAAACATCCTCAAAAATTTCTAGATAGGGTTCAAACTTAAGTGTTTTCTTTTGGTTTTGAATTTTATGTTTTTAGGAGTTTTCGATAAGGTTTTCTTTTTGCAAAGAGTTTGTTTAATGATTTGTCATGTTTTGATCTGATCGATAAAGGATTTCATTTATAACGAGTAATTTACCATCATGTGAAATTGAGCTCTCAAAGAAATCGTCTTCTTTTAAAGGATTTTTTTTTAAAAGCGAAAGAATTGGTGTTTTGAAAGTTATCTAAATCTCTCAAATATTTCCTTTAAATAGATTTCATTGAAAAGAAAAAGAGTTGCACTCTCATATAGATGCATTTAGCATATTTTTGAGTCAGGTCATGAAACATCAACAAAGTTTCACTTCCATACCTTCTGTCTTAAGAAACAGCCAAATTAAAAACAACGCTTTAATTAAAAAAAATCTAGATATTTTTACATTTTCTAGGGCTCTTTTCCACCAACATAGCTTAGGCTAGTGTCTTGGAATAGGCTGTGATTAACATTCCGAGACAGTTAAAACAAACAAGTAGCAATCTTGCGGTAGGAAAAATCCAATTGTAGCATGTATGCTTTGGGAAGCTCTTCTTAAAATAATCAAGCACGAGATCATGTCTGAACCAGTGAGGTAATCGTACCTATCTCATTGGGAAAGATACAGATGTGCACGTATTAAAAATGGTGAACCTCAGATAGACCATTGTCGAGGAGCCTGGGGTCACTTGTCGATAAACCTTGGATTATATCAAGGAGGCTTCAAGGGGATTCATCTAGTTACTCGACTAGACTCACTTGGACTTTCCGGAGGGTTCTCTTCACTTCGAGATGGTTTAAGTGGAGAAACTTGCACCAGACTTTTTCATTAAATAGGTTTTCGGGGTAACTGTTCCAATCGCCATTTCTGCATTAAAATTATACGACATTGGATTTCATCACCAACTAGTGTTTTTAGTGCAAGAATCTACTATTTATGTGTGGATTTCTCTCTTAGATTTTGTAGGCGTGTGATCAATTTTATTGTTTCCATATGTTACACCATTTTTTGGTCATCTAACCCACTATCACTAGATGGACCAAAGTACACCATGTAAGACCAATTTTACCCTGAGTAAAATTGCCTTCACTATGTAAAATAACTTAATAAAACACATTTATTAGGTTGTTTATGGTCTAAACAGGAAACCCCAAAAGGAAATATTAAACAAACCTATATTTGTTTGATTTTCCTGGTCATATTTAACCCAAAACAAAGAAATTAATTAGATAAATCTTTATTTATCTTATTATTTTCTAGGAATAATTATTTAAACCTTATTTAAATAATATTCCTTGTTAAATATAACTAAATCACCCATAAATAATTAAATAAATCATTATTTATTTGATTATCATCCAACTACTTCCTTAAAATGATAAATAAATCATTTATTTATTTATTACTTACAAATAAAGGGATTTGACCCAAGTCAAATACCTTTTCCCTCCAACAAATATAATAAAATATTCCATAAAAGGTGGATCTAGATTTGGTTAACATTATTTTAATCATGCACCAAGATCTAGAATGACCCGATATTTTGTTATAAATAGGAGGGTTTTTCCTACCATTCTTCACCTTTTGTTGCCTATTAGATCACTCTGGATCTATACACTTGGTCACATTCTACATTATTCGCTGTGTGAGCTCCCTTTGAGTTCTATCTTTGTCTGGGTTTTCTACACCAACAAGAGAAGGAGATTCTAGATCTGAAGTGCTGAGGACTTCCAAGAACCCATCCCATTGAGGAGAATTGGATACACCTTCTTGTTTTCCTCCCAGGTGCCCTTAATACAAAAATTCTTTCAAAAAACATTGTTCTTGTCTTGTCTATTGGATGTATGGAGCAAACTCTTGATTTTTACTGCTTAATGTCTTTCTATGCATAGATCTGGTTTTTTGCAGCACTTGTCTTGATCAAATAACTACAGATCTGAAGATGTTAGCAGCCACATTTGATGTTAGGGCTATAAGTTATGCGTAGCTAAAGTGGTATTTTTTCGTACGCTTCGACAAAAGATTCATACTAACAACTGGTGACTCCACACGGGTTTTCAATTACGACCGCTATCGTTTTTCATATTCCTGCATATCCAGCTACTTCAGACCCTAGGGTTTCTTTTCAACTTTTTGTTTTTCCTATTTTCATGTTTTTTTTCACCTACAAAACCCTAAAACATTAAAATTTCTAACTTCCGCGTGTTTCTGGCCCTATTGCGTAGGTGACAGACATCAGCCGCAACTAAGACGACAACTTTTCTGCAAATCTACCACCGGGACAATCGGAGTTGGAGGTCTCACTTTTCAGCTCAGAAAACCGTAATCTTCGGACTCAAGGTCGCACTTTTCGGCAAAATTTCCTTTTCTCGTGGAGTCACGTAAGGCACTGTGTCGAACCCTCGTGACCGTGCTTTTTTCTTGCCTCGTTTTTCCGCAATTTTTCCTCGGGTTTTGCCCGCTCGTCGGTTTTCCACCTCCGTCTCCGCCCGCTTGGACCTGTTCGATATGTTTTGCTCATCTAAGTGGGAACCTAGCCCCCCAGGGCTTCGGTACCCTCCCACTTTTGGTGGAAGAGTTTTAGTCAAGCTCAGTGTCTCGATTTTTCGCAGTTTCGAAACTTTCCCTTTTCGCATCTAATCCTCATTCTCGCATCCATTTAAATCCTTAAATCAGCTCTTCTTCCTTTCAAACCACCTCTTGTAGTTTTGTTTGGACCTCCCTTTAGGACCTCCTCCCTGTCCTTTCTGCTTTTTGCTGATTTCCTCCCTTTTTCCAGCCACCTTGCCTCTGCCTCTTGGCTGTGATCTGCACCTATTTTCAGCAGCTTTCTCCTTTAGATCCCTGTCCCTTTCGAACCTAGATCTATTGGCCTCTTTTTAGTGAGTTTTGACTATATTTTTTCCCTCTTTTAGATTAGTTTTGAGAGACCCGCCTTGTTGGGTTGAATCGATGCACTAGTAGCTGTTAATTTTCTGTTATTTCAGCATTATATACTGTTTTTGCAGCATTATTTTCAGTTACGCAGCACACTTTTTCTCTTGCTCTCAAAACGAAAAGGGTTTAAAAATTAAAATTAACGCACGCCACATACTCACCCTAATCGAAGAAGAGCCTGGTTTACACTGCCAGGCAAAGACTTTAAAATCAATTGACACTGCACCTTTTTTCCCTTGTTTCGACATTGTAATCACTTGATTCTGCACCTCCCTGCCTTTGTCGGTCGTTCTTCTTCCCCTCGTGCCGTGTTTGTGTTGTCATCATTGCGCCCCCAAGGCGCGCCTCTCGGAGAATTATTGGCCTTCACCCTCAGTTTCTGGTCAGTCGACCTGCTCCGTCCCGCCGTCGTCGAGCCAGTCCTCCTCCGAGTCTACATTCTGACTCCTCTTCTGATTCATTGGGTTCTCCTTTTCCTTCTGGTTCTCCCCTTGTCACCTTCACTATGTATGGTCCAGGGCCTAACGCTAGCGGTAATCCCAGCCCTAATGCCGGAACTACTACTAGCGGAACCGCCACAGGAACTACCTCGGCCACACCCTTGCTACCGTACATCGCAGGCCTCAGCCTCCCCGATTTCAATGAGTTGATCAATGACCCTATCCGCCACGATGTTGGTTGGCCTGCTATGCCAACCAAGCTCCCCTCCGACATCCCTAAGTTCGAAGGCCTTGCTGGAGAAGATCCAACTAACCATGTCCGATCTTTCCACATGTGGTGTTCCTCCAATTCCATTACCGACGATTCCATCTGTCTTCGGTTGTTCCAATGCACGCTTACTGACTAAGCTTCTAAATGGTATGTTGACCAAGCCACCTCTTCCCATACCACCTTTGCGACCATTGCCCAAGCCTTTTTATCTTATTTCCAGCTCCCTCTCCGATACGATACTGGTACGGAGCTCTTGAATTCCTTCAAGCAAACCTCTTCGACCCGCCTTTCTACCCATGTCCAGGAATGGCGAAGAAGACGGAGCTTATGTCAAGCCCCCCCCTTCGAAGATCGAGTTTATATGGACTGGTTCCTTCGCACTCTCTTAGCTCCTATCGGCAAAGATGTCGCCTCCCATTTCCCTCAAACCGAAGAAGCCGCCCTCCAAATAGCCTTGAAATATGACCTGATCTATGCTCAGTCTGGTTATGTTTATACCGTCCTTCCTGACCTCCCCAGGCCCGGAGGTGCTAATGCCCCGGGGGCATCTCATTCCGCCGACGGTATCGTTGGAGCCCTTTCTCATCCGTATGCTCAACCTCCTATGGGCTATGGTCTTCCTCAGGGAGGGGCCAACACCTCTAGCACTTTTCCCCCTCCAGGTAGCATGTATCCAGGATACGGCATGCCTCATCCTTTTTCCCAACCTCCTGCTTACCTCAATGTTGCCCAACCTAACCATTACCCTTATCCGCAGCCTGGTGTGCCAGCTCCTCCAGCATATGCGTTTCCACCTCCCTTGCCTCCTCCAACCCCGCAACAGCACCTACAGCCCCCTCCAGGGCAAGTATTTGCACAGCAGGGTGCGACTAATCCCCCTTCTTCTCAAAGAAGGCGGAGAGGCAATCCAAACCAATCTGCCCCTGGTACTCATGGACCCAATCCTCAAGGTGTTGACCCTAACACTGCTAACCAGCAACAGGGCACTCAGCCCAAGCCGGACAGGCCGCTTCGCACAAATAAGCCTTGTTTGTGTTGCCGTGTTTATGGTCATTACACCCATGATTGTCCCCTCTTACCACAGATGCGAAGGGAGTCCACACATTGCTGAACAATACTCAAGATTGCTCCCCTTCAATGTGGCCACTACTCAACCAAATGTGTTGCACATCCTCTCGCCAAGGATTCGTACAACCACCCGACGGATGTGTCACCACTCAACCTCTCTGTCTGACACGATCTCATGATGAACTCTGATCCATCCCCAACCATCAACCTTCACCTTCAAACTCGGTCTCGCCAGTACCCCAAGCCTCCCGCTCAGTCTGCCCCCGAGTCCCCTTCTTCCGGTTCTACAGAGCCTCTTTCGACATCCAATGGCCCCTTACATATCCCTCAACCCAAATTTGAGGTTCATACCAAGATTCCTAAGGGACCATTACATCGAAATGCTGCTTCTGGTCGAGCTGCTCATTCTTATAGCATAGTAGATGATTTGGCGCAATCTCCTGCTGCCATTTCCACATTGGAACTTCTCCAGTCGTGCCCTTCCCAAAAGAAGGCTCTGGTATCTGCCGTGGGCGCTGTAGATCCTGCTGATGACCAAATGATTTTTTTCGATGCCCATCACTCAGAACATCCTCCTCTTCCTACTTCCGTCGCCTTCCAAATCCCAGTCAAAATCCGGAATGCCAACATTTCTTGGTGTATAATTGATGAGGGAGCATCCACCTGTGTGATGTTCACTTCAGTTCGGAAGCAACTCGGATCTCCTGACTTGGCCCCTTCCACAAATTCTTCGAGGGGACAGTTATGCTTCAAAATTATCATTCTTCCGTAATTGTCCTATCACTCGCAGTGACCGTTTACAGCGACGTTTAGGTCACCACGCTCTCTAGACTACAAGATTCTCTTTGGGGCAGTTAAGACTCATATGCCATGTCTGCTGTCCCATCCGTGATTTTTCACAAGATATCTTTTCCTCATAATGGAAAGATAGTCACCATCGACCAGTTGACTTATCATGAGCCAAAGTCCCAGACCTCCCCTGAGACGACCATCTCTTCTGTAGCCAATAAGCAAACCGTCGATTCCTTGACCAGTGTCTCTCCCGGCGTCTACAAAGACTCCTTGCTGGAACTTTCTCTGCTCCTAGTCTTCCCTATCTCTGATCCTGACAATCGAATGCTTGTACGATGCAATCGTCTCGGCTGGCCTTAAGCGATTCGCTGCCAGTTTCCAAAGAACCTCCGACTCAACCTCACGACCGCAACCCTCTCAGCCCCATCGCGCCCGCCCTGACCCTCCTTCAGCCCTCGATGGGCGGGGATCTCGAACCCCTCATCCCCCGGGCAGGGGTTCCCTGTGCCCAACCACTCGTGAGCCGTCCCTCCCCGGTCATTATTCCTCGCTCATCGACACCCTTCCCCCGGCTCCCCTCCGGTAGTGATATTCACCCCCATCATACCACCCTCTTCTCCTCAACCCACCGCATACCCGTCTCGGTACCGAAGACCGCGCCGCTACCCCGCCCTCACCCCAAACCCTACATGGCTTTGACACCGGTTCAACCGGTCCCCCTCACTTCCTCCGTTGCCACTGTGCCCCCAGCACCTCCACAGGACCCTTCTCCTGTCGTGACGGCTCCCGGGAAGAAAGGCAAAGCTCGCAAGGGGGCACCCAAAGACAAGGCCACCCCGACTGACCCGGCCCCTCCTCCGCCTGCAAAGCCTTGCGCCTTGTGTGATATCGTCGGTCACGCCACCCATGCTTGTCCTGAATTTCCCCGTATTCAACCCATGGTTAAAGTCGTGTTCCCCGAGTCTACGGTCCCTGAAGCCTCCATTCCTTCTTCGTCCGTAACCAAGAACCCCAAGACTATCCGCACCAACAAACCCTATGATCTGTGTGGTGTCCATGGCCATTATTCCCACCATTTTCCTCACCTCATGCATTACCGCGCCTCTTTAGAGGTAGTTCGAGAGTATGAGGTTGAACAAAATCAATCCGCCTCTCCCATACTTGCGCAGTATGCTGCTGGTCAGTCTGAGGATCCACCTGCTCCCATTGACATCCCCCCCCCTGATGTCCAGATGTCCGAGCCTACCACCACCATTTTCTACCTATAATCATCCATGAGACCCTTGGAGAACATTCCCTCGGAATCCTCCCTTGATGGTTCACTCGACCTCCCTTCAGCGATCACCCTGGGCTTAACATCCTTTGACCATCTATTTATCTGTTCCTCTGTCATCCCCCGTGACGATCTGTATGTTAGCCTTTCTTCCCATACTGATGATCTAGGTAGCTTTGTCGTGTCATGTGGTTTCCCTTCCTCTCGTCATCCCCTCTGTTCCCGTCAGGATGTCCTCTTGGAAGCCCTCTCCACCCATGACCTCATCCTTCCCGCCCATAACCGGGATAACACCACCCCTATCCACGTTGACCTCCGCAGCCCGAGTCCCAGCCATTCCTCCTATAGCCCTCATATACCGCCATCTAGTTCATCTATGAGCCATAGCCATCGCACTCCCTCCCGCAGTTGCCACTCGATGTCTCCTATACACTCACGCTGCCGTCATTGTTCCTCTTCCTCCCATTTTTTGTCTTGTACCACCATTCCGCAGGACCTCCTCTCCACACCCTATATCGGTTATGCTGATGGTGCAAGTCGTTATTCCTGGAATCTCGCCTCGGCAGGTTGGGCCATCTTCACCCCCTTGCATGCCCTTGTTCTCTCAAACGGGGTCTGCATTGGTCCTGCCACCAACAATCAGGCCGAATACAATGCAGTGCGGGGTCTTTTAGCCGATGCCCTCTCTCATCGCATCCTCCATCTGCATGTTCGTATAGATTCCCTACTTCTTGTCATGCAACTAAATGGTGTCTATCGTGTGCATAATCCTGTGCTGTTTAGACGATATTTACGAGTGAAACTCTTGATACGTGAATTTGAAACCATAACTTTCAACCATGTACCTCGAGAACAAAATCACTATGTAGATAGCATTGCAAACCATGTTCTAGATTGGTATTTATCACACACATTTTATACAAGACAATAACATTCATAATCATTAAACAAGATGCATATCCATAATATGTGTCGCAAAACATATGTTTAGAGTCCATCTACTCTGATACATATGACATGCCCATAGCATGTTACAAAAAACTCAAAATTGGGGGCACCACCTGCCCCTACATACACACTAGCGGGCACCACATCCCCCGCACCTAATCACTATCTGGTGGATCCCAAGCCAATGGCTCTGCTCCTGTAGCCTGTAGATCATGTATCCCCTGACCAGCCATCGCCATGCGCTAAATGACACCTCACCTTTCCGAGGGTAGACCAATACATGGCTCTATGTACTGGTCGTCTAAGTCTTTCCACCCGCGCTCTGACACTCTGGTCAGCAACCTCTTGCATCTACGGCGGATTTCCTCCAGAAGAGCGGTCGCATCCTCATTATGCGCTGCTCTCGACCCACTCAGACCTGCAACTCCAGATGCTGCCGGTCGTCCCATATATCCAGCCGGTTTTACCGGAGCTATATCTACATACCAAAAGTACATGAATCAGTACCCTATCTACTATTCACTAACTTTAACATGCCCAAAATAATAGTTACTTATCACTTACCATCGGGTCCCCATACTCGACCAGGCGGAAGTGGTAGGTCCGGATCCCCACAATAACTCATCCCACTATAGGGATAGTCGTCTATGTATAATGGCATCTGATCCCAATGGGCAAAGAACTCAGGTCAAAACACTCGTCCGACTGCCCCTCCTCCTCCTCTGCACAGTAGCCACCCCCACCGGTGCATCCTGGGCTCTCTAGGGCCCCCATCTAGGAGCTGTATACGAGGTCGTAAGGTTGGGATCTTCTCAAAAAAGAAGGAACACAATAAAGTCCCATACGAGCAATCGTGGTTCACTTGCCACTTGCAAAGCGACAGCTGTCGTTTTAACGACACCAACATCATTTGGGCCCACCCATACTAGGTCCCACTCAACACACTCTCTACGATCATCATCTGCCCCCCAGTGATGTGATGGAATGCCTGGTTTCCCAGGATCCGCAGCACCACTGCGGCCACTGCCCGGGTCTCCAGTCTCTCTAGGTCCCCGATCGGTATCCGTGTCCCTTTGACTTGGAGACCCGATCGACAATGCCGCTCCACAAACTCCATGATGTTCCGCCCCCGCGGTAACACTGGCTGTGTATTTCCCACCATCCCAAGTGGCGGGAGACCTGTCAGGAAATACACATCCTGGACTGTCAGTTCGATCCTGTGCCCCTGCACTACAAAGACCTCATGCTCTGGATCCCAATAACTAATAATCCAGGCCAACAAGGGCTCTCCAGCTCTCATCAAAGGGTTCTCCAAAAACTTCAGAACCCCAAACCTGGCCAACACACGACGGACACCCTGATCTGCCTGGATCTATGCCCGTAATGTACCCAGGTCTCTCTCTCTCTAGTTCACCCGTATATCTGCCATATCTGCACAAAAACATCATCTTTGTCAGCCTACAGATAGGGAATACTGTAACCAAACACAAAAAACCCAACTCTCAGCCACCAAACAGCACTAAAACCCCCTCATCTTCCAGGTCGCACTTTTCTGCCAAATCCTAAGATAGGTCACACCTTTTTGCCCAAAACCTGCGTCCTAGGTCACAGATTTTGGCCCAAAAAGTGTGACCCAGCCGAAAAGATGCAAGGGGGTCTGTTCCTGAGATTCTGGGTCCTAATCTGAACTTTCAATCCATCAAAATGAAAGAGTAAGGTTAGGCCTCTTACCTGCAACTAACAGATCTCGATTCCAACGGTCGGTTTGTCCACTACGCTCGCCGCAAGATTTAGGGCCTTCTCTCCTCTCTACATTCACCACAGCAACACTAGAAAATGAGTGGATTTGGAGGGCAAACTGCCTTATTAAAAGAAAACCTTGTTTCTCCTTTCGCCTGCTGCGACCATACCATAGCTCTGTTTGACAAACCGTCTGCACCGTTGGAAAGATCTCACCGAGCCCTCAAATGGGTATCTGTTATTTTTTTGTGATTTGATACTTCACTAGGACACATTTTGTCCAAGATGGGTCACTTCACCTCTCCTAAAAATCACATTTCTTCACTTACGACACTTGTACTTGAGGCACCACTTTGCCTCCTTACTTGTCTTTGTTCGTGTCGATTTTCGTCGTGAGTTACCATCTTGTACTCATGTTTTCATGGTCCCCCATTGGACCTTTACTGTGTGGCAGCACCATCAAGTCGCCCTTGTTTAGAGCATCCGAGTGGAGTCATCATCACATTCATGGAGTCTATCCCGCGTCCCTTTGTACCCCGCTATAGTCCTCCATCCTTCATTTCTTGGTCTCTCCCTTGTGTCGCACATTATGGCCTCCAGTCCCACTGTCCCTTATCCCTGATGATATTGTGTCAGTCGCTGCCATGTCATTCATGCCCTTTATGCTCTAGCAAGGGAAGTCATCCATTCACTACTCAGTCCCCTCCATTCCACCATCATCATTGGATGAGTATAGTCTGTCTGCCGCTCTACTATTTTTCTTCAAATGGAGTTAGATTCTCATTGTCACTGGAGTGTTGTGACCTCCTTCTGTTGACATCAGCTCCTTCATTCCAGAAGACAGGTCTAGAGGGCGGTGTACCTTGGTTCCAGCTTCCATTCTTGTTCGGTGCCTCGGATCCGGCAAAGGGATCTCTCATTTCCCTTTGACTTGATTGTTTCTCCACTCCAGCTCCATTCAGCATGATAGAGATCTGTATACTTGATGGTTCAGTGATGTAGTAGTAGCTCTTGATGATTCCCGGGTGTGTGTGAGATGTCTCAGCCCTCATGAGGGGGTGGCCCTGCAGGTAGCCCCCCACATGCCCAGATGACCTCTTCATTGCAGCCTTCGATGCAGCTCCATATATTTGATGATGTCAGCCTTAGTCGCTTGCAGCGCCTCTTTGATTTGCATGTATCAGTCAGATTTTGTGAGCCCTTCCCCGCTTATAGGGGGCATTTAGGTTGTATTTTTCTCTCATGTACTCAGATATTATTGTATAAGTCCTGACTGTTCTCCCAAGCACAGCATGTATGTGGGATTCCTCATTGTATTCTTATCTGGCTCATGTTTCTACCGGTTGTACTTTATGGTTCGGTCCATTGTTTACTGGACACACTATTCTTTTGTAATTTGTCTCGGCGGGCATAGGTATGCCTCCCACGCCGCCTTTAGCACAGGTACCCTCTCATAAAAAGAGACTTGTTGCACTTGTAAGTCTCGTCTCCTCAGGGTCTAGTTCTTCAACACATTAGTCTACCTTACATTTCTCTCTCTGACTTCCCTTTTGATGTCTGGTGATTGAGTTCTTACAACATACTTCAGTCATACGATTTGCTCCTAACACTCGCACGCTGGGGGGCAATCTGTTACACCATTTTTTGGTCATCTAACCCACTATCACTAGATGGACCAAAGTACACCATGTAAGACCAATTTTACCCTGAGTAAAATTGCCTTCACTATGTAAAATAACATAATAAAACACATTTATTAGGTTGTTTATGGTCTAAACAGAAAACCCCAAAAGGAAATATTAAACAAACCTATATTTGTTTGATTTTCCTGGTCATGTTTAACCCAAAACAAATAAATTAATTAGATAAATCTTTATTTATCTTATTATTTTCTAGGAATAATTATTTAAACCTTATTTAAACAATATTCCTTGTTAAATATGACTAAATCACCCATAAATAATTAAATAAATCATTATTTATTTGATTATCTTTTAACCACCTCCTTAAAATGATAAATAAATCATTTATTTATTTATTATTCACAAATAAAGGGATTTGACCCAAGTCAAATACTTTTTCCCTCCAACCAATATAATAAAATATTCCATAAAAGGTGGATCTAGATTTGGTTAATGTTATTTTAATCATGCACCAAGATCTAGAATGACCCAATATTTTGTTATAAATAGGAGGGTTTTTCCTACCATTCTTCACCTTTTGTTGCCTATTAGATCACTCTGGATCTATACACTTGGTCACATTCTACATTATTCATTGTGTGAGCTCTCTTTGAGTTCTATCTTTGTCTGGGTTTTCTACACCAACAAGAGAGAGAGATTCTAGATCTGAAGTGCTGAGGACTTCCAAGAACCCATCCCATTGAGGAGAATTGGATACACCTTCTTGTTTTCCTCCCAGGTTCCCTTAATACAAAAATTATTTCAAAAAACATTTTTCTTGTCTTGTCTATTGGATGTATGGAGCAAACTCTTGATTTTTACTGCTTAATGTCTTTCTATGCATAGATCTGGTTTTTTGCAGCACTTGTCTTGATCAAATAACTACAGATCTGAAGATGTTAGCAGCCACATTTGATGTTAGGGCTATAAGTTATGCGTAGCTAAAGTGGTCTTTTTTCGTACGCTTCGACAAAAGATTCATACTAACACCATAGAGACTTTAGGAAATTTTGTTGAAATTTTCTTTGATTTTATGTGTTAAATTTTTTAATCGTGGTTGAATTACCTAGACAATCACGTAGAATGCAAGGGAAACCCCCTGAGTACACACCAATCCAGTTAGAAAAAATTAAATCTGAGAAATGACAAACATTAGGGACTGGATCAACTGAACACAAAGAAATATTAATAATTATTCATCCTTAATATGAAGTAGATCAACCTCTAACAATAGAGAATACTCCAAGAAGAGTTTCAATTTCTGAATCAGTTGAACTTGTTTCTACAACTAGTGAATTATCAGCTACTGATCCTGAAATTTCTGAACCAGAAACTAAACCTACTATATCTGAGACTTCTTCTGAGTTCATTACTCCAACCCCTCATCATCCTAATTCACCTAGAGTGAAGTATGGTATCACTGAAAATCTTCCTCCTGGTCTCATTAGTATTGAAGAAGTTACTGACACTGAAGAAGAAGTTTTTCTTCCTTCAAATCAGGACTCTTTAGATCTTAGGCCAAGTGAATCGATTTACTATAGCCCTTTCAAACAAGATCCTTGGTATTATCAGTTGACACACTTTCTACACAATACTGGTCTAAACTATTCGTCACCCTGAATTCTTTTTTACGCCATACCAAGAGGTTATAGACCTCCATTAAACATGTATGGTGAGTCATCCATGTTTTCTGCATCACCATAATCATATTTGTATGGTGGTCCATCTGTTCCGGTAGGATACCAGTCGCTTTCTGGTACTTTCTCAGGAGAAACTTCTTCTCCTGAAAAACATATACCATCATTTGGTCCAAATGAATCACTTACCAAGAATTTGAGTGCGGAACACATTTACATGATGTCTGGAAACATTCCTAACCCTGACCCTTAAGGTAGTAATTTATCGCCAAGGGGGAAACCTCAAAGTGGTAATTTACCGCCTGGGGGGAAACCTCAAGGACAGTACATACCTCAAGTACCATATCAACCTCAAGGACAATACATCCTCAAGGTCAATATCAACCTCAAGGACAGTACCCGACTCAGGGTCCGTAGCCTCTTCAAGGAAAATACCCTACACATGTGCAACCGTCTTTCTAGGGACATCAAACTCCTTTAGGGCCATAGCTATACCTGGAACAACAATTGTTTCAAGTAGGTGGGAATTATCCATCTAATTATAAAGCATATGTTCCAAATTATCAACTTGGTTATGGTCCATCTTATGCAACACAACCTTCAATGGGACCTTCATATCCCAGCGTAAATACGGTGTGGGATCCATCCCAAGTTCAATAGATTTTGCAACCTAATGTTTAAGTACCTATTATCAACCTGGTCAGCCAATGGGTTACAGTAAAATCCAACAACCTTTCCAAATTTTTCAACCTACGATTCAGGTACCTGCATTTGGTACAGTTCAACAGCCTGATTTGGGTACACCTGGAACTTCGACTCAATCTGCTACACCAATTTTTGTTCAAGCTACCACACCTATTCATAGAGTTTCTATGGCCCCTCAAGTATCACAACAAATCCCTGTAGTCTCTGCACCACAACCTGGACCTACAAGCCAGACTACTGTTCAGTTTCCTATGGGACCACCTGGTACAAGTAAAATTGTAGCAAGCCAGCCTCAGTTTGTTTATCAAACCATATCAAGGGCAGTATCAATATGGGCCTGCAGCACAAAATCCAGTATACCAACATCAACCGTACCTTGGTTACACGTATCAGATACCGGCTCAACCCCAATATGGTCTGGCTAATCCTGGTTACCCGGGAGGTATTCCAATCCCAAACGCACAGGCTATTCCAAGATATCCTGGATATCCTCCTCCTGGTACTGGTATAGTTTTGCAAGATTATCAATTTGCTCAAGACCCTAACCATCGGTTGCCATTCGTAGAAACTTTGGATTTACCTAATTTTTCACGCCTTACGAATGATCCAATTTATTATCTTCCATATTGGCCGCCAATGCCAAATAAGTTGCCCAGTGATATTCCTAAATTTGAAGGGAAATCAAGAGAGGACCCCTCAAACCATGTCATGACTTACCACCTCTGGTGCACATCCAACTCTTTGATTGAAGATTCTATTCGATTACGACTGTTTCAGAGAATGCTGATAGGTTTAGCTACAAAATGGTACATTGAATTACCGCGTGGCTCATTCAACAATTTCAATGCTTTATAAATTTCTTTCTTAACACATTTTCAGTTGCCAGTCAGATACGAAAATGACACAAAATTATTGACTTCATTAAAAAAATCTACATCTACGTACATATCTGATCATACACATGAATGGAGACGTAGAAGACGTTTGGTGAAAGTTTTTATCCCGGATCAGATCTTGGCATAATGGTTCATCAAATCATTACTTCCAAAGATCACTGAAGATGTGGCTAAGGGAGGACTTGTTACCGAGGAACAAGTCATTGCCCAAGCTAAGTACTTAGACCTCATATATACACATTCTGGTACTTTATACGAAAAAATTTCTCATTTACCATGTCCTGGTCAAATAACTGCAACTCCTTCAGGGTCTCATGCTGCAGATGGTGTAATTGGTTTAGTTAACACAAATAAAAGTAAGAAGAAGTCCTCAAAAACTACTTCGCCTATAATAACTTTACCTGATTCACAGAAATGAGATTCTTCCCTTGAAACTTTTGCCGATATTCACATTGTAGATTCATCTACAGCTAAATATAAAACCGGTAATAAGAATAAAGGTAAGAATAAAAGCAAACAAACTTCGTCACCCAAAGAGAAAACCGAAAAAACTGAACCATTTGACGATAAACGAAAACCTCGTTATCCTTGTCTAATCTGTGACGAGGATCACTTTACTAAAGAGTGCCCACATCGGTCTAAAGTCTCTAAATTTTTCAAAGGTTCGCCCACACCCACTGTCTTGAAGGATCCTAATCCTACTCAAGATAGCAAAATGATAGGATCTTCTTCACACTCATCAGCAGATATTTTAATGATGTCTAAGGTTATGGTTGCGATGTGATTGCAAGACTATAGTAGTAAAAATCCTGTTACTGGTAAAGAAGTAGAAAATTCTAATTCAACACCAGCTACATTTCCTTCAGTTTCTGATCCACTTCATATCGAGAAACGTAATCCTGATCTAGTAATTAAACTGCCTACTAAAGGTGTACTTCGGAAATTAGCTCTCAATCCACATGTGAGAGCTACTCATAGCTACAACATTATTGAAGACCTGGCGATTTCTTCTTCAGCAATGTCGGCCTTAGAAGTGCTGCAATCATGTCCAACACAAAGAAAATTACTTTTATTAGCTATTGGAACTATAGATCCTCAAGATTCTAACCTTATGGTCTTCGATTTAGAAAATTTTACACTGAGACTCCCCCATCAGATGGCTTTTCAGATTCCGGTATTAGTAAAAAAATAGACGAATTTTTCGTACTATAATATATGAGGGGGAATCCACATGCATTATTTCGTTCAACTGTTGGAAAAGTCTTGGTTCTCCAATAATCAACCAATCTCTGACAATACTTAAAGCTTTTGATGGAAGAGGATTTCATCCATATGGAATTTTACAGGATCTACCTATAGAGGTCAAAGGTAAAATTGTTAATCTAGATGTGGAAGTAGTTGATGCCCCTATGGATTACAACCTTCTTCTGGGTCAAAGTTGGTAATATGCTATGACTGCTGTCGTGTCTTCCATATTTTGGTTGATCATGTTTCCTCACAAAGGAAATATTGTGAAAATCAATCAGCTGTCATATTATTCATTTGACCTAGCTTCTACAGATAGTATTCAACATGTTGGAAATCGACTATTCCTTATGAAGATGTTGGGGTAGGTTTAGTAAAGGACTCTGCTTTAATGGTAACTTTTTATATGCCTCCACCCAACGTACCATGTACCATTGCTAACATCAATATGATTTCATTAAGCACTATTCCATTTGATGATCCTTGGATAGTTCCTTCAGAGTCAGAAATGGATTATTTCGATGGCGAGATGCCTTTGAGTCCTTTTGAGATAGTATATATAGCGTTACAATCATTTTATAACACACCTTCAACTAATACTGATCCAATGAATGTGGCCACCGAAGAATATTCTTCACTATCAAGCTTAGCCTTGACATCTATTTTTGATGCTTTCCGACAAGTGTTTTATACTGATGAAAGTATTCGTGAATTTTTATCTATGGATGAATTACCCTAGGATGATCTACACCATAGATCTTCATTTTTACCTGAACCTGATATATTTTAAAAATATTTTTCGTCGATTTTTACAATTGATTATATCAAGGAACCACAAAATCCAATTACGATTACAAATTTAGATTCTGAGATTAATTTGGGAAACATTTCTACAATTGTTCCTATTGACATATCAGTTAAACCATGAGTTGTTGAAAACATTCATATAGGAGCTTCTTGTACGATTGACGAAATTAATACATATAAATCCCTATTTCAATAATTCTGATACATATTTGCCTAGTCCTACCAAGAAATGCCAGGAATTGATCCAAAAATTGTCGTTCATGAAATAAAGACATACCCGGATGCAAAGCCTATTAGACAACCTTTACGTCCGATACATCCTCGAAAAGCTACTGCTAAAAGATGAAGTTGAAAAACTACTAATAGCAGGATTTATTTATCCAATCCCTTTAACGAATTGGGTATCTAATATAGTTCTCGTTACCAAAAAAAGGGACTATACAAGTATGTGTCAATTATAGGGACATCAATAAAGCGTGTCCAAAGGAAAATTATCCTATCCCCTATATCGACCAAATCATTTCTGATTGTGCTGGAAATGATATGCTTTCATTTATAGATGGATTTTTTAGATATAATCAAATAAGCATACTCCCTGTTGATCAACCAAAAACAACGTTCATTTGTTCTTGGGGAATGTTTGCTTACTGTAAATTACCTTTCAGATTAAATAATGCTAGTGAAACTTTTCAAATGGCAATGTATTACACTTTTCATGACATCAAACACATTGAGCAGCTTTATCTGGATGATGTACCTGCTCATTCATTGCATAAGGAAGACCATCCTACTCATTTACGAGCAATTTTTATGAGATGTAGGCATTACAGGATTCATTTGAATCCGTACAAGTGTGTTTTTTGTGTCCAATCTGGACGATTATTGGGATTAATTTTTTCCAAATATGGCATTCGTGTCGATCCCTCAAAGGTTGAGGCCATCAAAAATTTACCTCCTTCTTCCACACTTCGCCAACTCCAAAGTTTGCAAGGGAAAGAAATTTTTTTGCTTAGATTTATCCCGAACTATGCTGAGTTAAGAAAAGGTTTTACCAGGTTGTTGAAACATAATGTTCCTTTTATTTGGGATGTGATTTCTGATCAACCTTTTGATGCTCTAAAACATGCGTTAACCCATGCACCGCTATTGCAACCACCCAATTACAACCAGGACTAATTTTTATACCTAGAAGCCTCTGATTCCACCATTGGAATGGTTTTAGTTCAAGAGGATGAATTTCATAATGAGCATGTGATTTACTATCTAAGTTAGAATTTGAATCCAACCAAAATTAAGTATTCACATGTGGAAAAATTGGCCTTGGAAGCAGTTCAAGTTGTCCAAAGATTTTGTCATTACATACTGTTATGCAAAACAAATGTAATTTATAATTGCAACCCAATGATGTAAATTTTGACAAAAAAATTACTTGGGATAAAATACTCTAAATGGATTGTTATCCTACAAGATTTTGATTTGGAATTCAAAAAATCCAAATCAAAGAAATCACTGGTGTTTGCAGAACTTATGTGTGACTTTCCCAATACTGAAACATAAATCATGGTAGAGCATCCCATTGAAGATGAATATCTGTTTCTTATCAGTACATTAGATCCATGGTATGGAGATATCATCATTTATCTTCAAACCCAAACCTTTCGACCTGAGCTTTCATGTTCAAATCGATGAAATATCTGTTACCAATCTCATCAATACAACATTGTTGGGGATACAATTTATCGCCGTGGATGTTAGGTCCAAGTAATTTGTTAGATTGGAAAGACCAAATGTACATGGGTAACATCAAACCAATATTTGGAGTCCTAGGACCTAGCCTTCCTGGACTCAGAGAGGACTCTCTCTATGTTTGTGTAAAGGATGTGAACTTGATTGATTTTAGGGTTTTGATATTAGGCTAGTTATTAGGTTTAGGGTTTGTTTGTTTGTTTTGTTGGTTGGGTAGGTTTTCAAGAAGAATAGACAGAGTGAGAGAGTTTTAAGCCATTGGGCTATGGAGTCTACAAAGGTCTTGAAAAGTTTAACAATAGGTCAAGGGTGTATCACAGAGAAAGTCTAACATGGTCAAATGGAACTAAAAGCTTATGTGAATGAAATGAACATCAAATTGGTGAACATAGTAGGTGAAAAAGGGCAGTTAAGAATCCTTCAACAAATCCCTTAACAAGAATGGCCTTGAAGAATACTAAGAATGAATAAATAATCAAAGACAGGGCATACCAATAACTTCTTTAACTAAACCCTAGCAAGTAAGCATTAAGACAACAATCCAGTGAACTATAGAAGGCAAGAAAATTGTGAATCTTCTAGTGATTTCACCTTCAAGCTAAGAAAAAATTTAAGATAAACATATAGCAGAGATCAAAGAAGAGGGAACTCCTAAATTCATTAATCAAACTACAAAGACCTCGAAAGCAACCATTTAAGATGAGAAAAAGGGCATGGAAAATCATAAACCTCTTTAGCTAAACCTAATCAACAATACTTGAAAGTAAAAGACCTTAAAAACAATGTTTAAGTAATAGAAAAGAGCAGGGCTAACCATAAAACTACTTTGAAATTTTATTCATTGAATCATTCTTAAGATAAACAAGCATAAGTGGGTTTAGAGAGAAACTAAGAATTCTCTAAACTGACCTAGCAGAGGAAAACATAGAAGCAGTAGAGAAAAAACAGAGCGAAGGTGCCTCTAAACAACATTTCTTAGCCTAATTTTTTTTTCCTACTACAATAGAAAGATGGAACAAAATAATAACATAAGAAAACAAAAACTAAATAATGAAAACATCACCATTAACTATGCTCATGAATCCTGCAAGTAAGCCTTCTCCATTGTCAAGCAAGCCAAGCCATCCACAAAAACCAAAGCCAATTTCTCTTCAATCTCAAAGTATATGTATTACTCTCAATAATCATCCAACATTTACAATAAGGCCTCCGTGCTCTATTTAACTTGCATTGAAGGGTCCAAAGCCTAACTAGGGTTTTAGCAACTACCAATCACTCATAAATGTCATTTATGTGCAAAGAGACCATGCAAGGCCCAAGGCACAAAATATCTAATGCAATAAATGAAAAATAACTTCTAAAACCTAATTTTGGAGTGATTTTCCCAAAAAACCTCAAAATATATATTTGCCATAAATTTGTGTCTTTTTTTGACTTTTTGGCAAGAGTGCAGCACAGAGGTCCAAGGGCGCATCGCATACACTGGAAAAATGGGTCACCTTGCAGCTGAGTTTTGAAGGCCTTCCCGGTGTCGGAATGAGCTACGTGATATCTCGTTGGAAAGCTTGTCGAGTATACTTTCCGAAAACTCCCTTGGTTTTATGATTGGACTTCATTCACCTATTCAAAAACAAAAACTCCCAAGGCTGCTAAGGGCGCATCACCAGCACTAAAAATAGGGCAGAATGGTGAATGTTTGCATGTCTTTTACCCTTTTGGGGGACCAAAACTGCTCCAAATGATCCTTGGCCTGATGAATCTAAAAATTCAAACCATTCCTCAAAATAATGCCCCAAAAAAGAGTGCAGTGCCAAGGGCGCTGCACCCTTGGCCCTAAAAAACAGTCAAAAACCAAAATTTCCAAAAAATTGCCAAAATTTGAAATTGTCTTCCTCATGGTGTTTGGGATGCCTGTAGGGAAGCATCAGCTAGGATCTCAAGGTTTTCCTAGCTCTTTTCTTGCTTGAGGGCTTGAATTTGGCAAGGGCTGTAGAAATTATATGCACTAAGCATGCATATGTCCTAGATCCACCTGATCTCACACTATTTAAATTTATGCAAGATACTAAATCTATTCCACTTGTTAATCTTTTGCGGAAAATTTAATTGCACACACATGTAAAGCATAAATAAAATAATCACACATAACACAGTTTTTAACTGGGAAAGCCTGAAGCTAAAAACCCCAACTATATATTATGTATCATGGAATCATACGAAAAGCCTCATACAAAGCTTATCAAGCTCTCAATATAGTACAATCGTCATACACTAATCAGGAAAAATCTTGCAAATCCATGCACCGATCTTTGCCTCCCGCTAGCCTACCTCCACTGCACAATCCCTGTTGAAGAATAACTCTGAATGAATTCGAATTACCCTTGCCTTGAATACACAATTCTCATTGGCAACTCCAATGTGTGTGTGATGCAATCAATGCATCACTATAGTCACAACAGATAGTCTATCTTGCCCTTTCACCTACCTCTCCACTGGGTCTCCACTAAAACTGCCATGCACTATAGTTAACTGTTGTATTGTTCAGTTGATTAATGAGTTATTATTTTTGAATTAATTCACTCCACTCTCACTAGTGTATCAATCAGTTAGACTAGATACAACTAGCTCAACTGAGTCTAATTGAGTTAAACTGAATACAACTCCATAACTACTTCTTCCAACTGTGTCATAACTCTTCCACTTGAGTTCTAACTAAGTCCTCCATGCATTAGCTCTAGTAAACCCTTGGGAATTGCATAATTCCCTCAGTCCACTGATGTGCCACATCTGTGCACTGAAACAAAGTGCTCCAAGAGAATAAGTTGCTATTTAGTGTTTGATTATTATTAAGAGTTAATAATAATCGACATGCATCTATTTTTAGATCAACGATCTATAAATAGACTTCGCCCAATATTATAAAAATAGAATTTCATCTATTTTTCCAACTTGATCAACCAGCCACAAATAACATCCTGCAACTTCTGAAATATGATCATCATGTCTAAAAATAGACTTGCGCCAAAAATAGCCTGCGGGCCCACTTAGTGAAGGCGACTCTTTTCACTAAGCTCATCATATTGTTGAACCTCAACATTCCCTCTCAACAAGATAGGGATTATCCTTCACCTCAATCCTGCCTCTATGGTATTCGCATTTGCTCCTGGTGAGCACCTTCGTCAGAATATCTGCATCCTGATCCTCAGTAGGAATGTACTGAAGCAATATGATCTTTCGCTGCACACAATCTCTGATATGATGATGCCAGATATAAATATGTTTAGATCTATCATGAAACACATGATTAACCAAGAGTTTAATGCAACTTTGATTATCACAATGTATCACTGTGGGATCTAAATTTGAACCGAACAAACCAACCAGAATCTTCCTCATCCAGATAGCCTCACATGTAGCTTGACTTGTGGCCATGTATTCCGCTTTCGTTGAACTGAGTGCCACGGATCTTTAATTCCTGCTGTACCAAGAAACTGCCGTAGATCCGATACTAAAAATCCCTCCTGATGTGCTATTTCTGTCTGTTGGGCTTCCTTCCCAATCTGCATCCGTGAAGCTTTGCAATTTCACCTCATCTGTCTGTCTGTACCATAAACCATACTCAGATGTGCCCCTAAGATATCTCAGGACATGCTTTCCTGCCTTCCAAAATATCTTGGTAGGCTTAACCATCACTTGTGAAAGCTGGTTCATCGCATAGAATATGTCTGGTCTTGTATTGACTAAATACATGAGTGAACTCACCAACTATCGATAACAGTGGCATCCACTACCTCTGCCGATGTAGCATCCTCTTTCTTCCAATTTCTTAGAAGAGGAGTGTCGATAGGCTTGCAGCCTTGCATGTGAAACTTCTCCAGTATCTCCCGGGCATACTTGCCTTGAGACACAAATATTTCACCTTCCCACTGCCATATTTCCAATCCAAGGAAATAATGAAGGAGGCCCAAATCCTTCATCTCAAACTCCTTTGCAAGATCTGCCTTGCATGAGTGTATCAACTGCTCATCACCTGTTAGTATTAAATCATCAACATAAAGTACAATGATTAAAAACTTACCCTCCACCACAATCTGGTACAGGTTTGCATCTGCCTCACTCTTTTTGAAGCTAAGTCTAGTGAAATAGTTGTTGATTCGAGTGTACCAAGCATGGGGTGCTTGTTTCAGCCCATACAACACTCTTTTAAGCCTGCACACATGCGACTCACTGCTAAAGATATCAAATCCTTTAGGCTTCTCAATGTACACCTATTCCTCAATGATCCCATTAAGGAATGTAGTCTTCACATCCATTTGATGAATGTGCCAACCCATCTACGCTGAGAGAGAAAGGATGGTCCGTATGGAAGAATACCATGCAACAGGTGCAAAGGTTTCTTCATAGTCAATCCCCTCAATCTGTGAGAAGCCTCGGGCAAAAAATCTTGCCTTATAATTCTCGACACTCCCATCAGCAGCTTGCTTTACCTTGTAGATCCATCTTGATACTACAACTGATTTTCCCACCATCCTTGGAACAATCTCCCAAGCATTGTTTCTGACAATGGAGTCATACTCCACCATGGCATCTACCCATGTGGGCTCCTGCACTTCTTCTTCGAAAGAATATGGCTCTATCACGATACACTTTCTCATAAGAGCCATATATCTAGTAAATCGGTCAGGTGACTGTCTCTATCTGCGTTGTGATGTAGGGACTCCTACATTCTATGTCGCATCAAGCTTCAGTCTCTCAGCTTCTGTGGTACGCTTTCTGCCTTGTCTGATGTTTGGTTCTACATGAGTGGAATCCTCCACTCCATGAATCTCCTCCTGTGGCTGATTCACATCCAGAGGCTCATCTTTGGGAACAAGAAGTTCCTCCTCCACATGCAAGTGTAGCTCCCTCTCAAGCGACAACTTCATGGCTTCCACCTCATTGAATTTTATATCCCATTGCACAACAGTCATCCAACTATTTGGAAAATACACACGATAATTATGGGGTGTTTTTGTGTACCCCACAAATATCCCAACTTCTACAGTCGACTCCAGCTTCTTTTTGGCATCCTTCGTCACATGAATGTAAATAGGTGAGCCAAAAATCTTCAAATGAGAAATATTAGGCTTTTTACCAGTTAAAGCTTCTTTGGGTGTACTCATGCCAAGTAATCTATGAGGACAACGATTTTGCACATAAACGGTAGTGTTTCATGCTTCCGCCCACAAGTGCATCGATAGGCCCTGGTCATGTAGCATCGCTCGTGCATCACCCACGATTGTTCTGTTCTTCCTCTCTGCGATCCCATTCTGATGTGGGTTATGAGGTGTTATGAGTTCTCTTCGAATTCCTTCTTTGCTACAGAAGTCTTTGAATTCTCCCGAGATGTATTCACCACCATTATCGCTCTGTAGAGCTTTCACTTGCTTCCTCGACTCTTTCTCCACCAATGCCTTGAACTCACAAAACTTTGAGAACATTTTACTCTTCTTCTGCATGAAGAAGATCTAGCATCTATTAGAATAGTCATCAACAAATATAACATAATACCTGTGTTTTGCTGTTGAAGCAACCGAGAAAGGTCCACACACGTCTGTGTGAATTCTCTCCAGGATCACCAAAGCACAATTCTCCTTCTCATGAAAGGTGGTATTCATAAAATTACCCATAGTACATCCCTTGCACTAATCTGATTGCGCAAGAGTACCCTTGGGAAGTCTAGTAGAAATCTGCTACAAAATCTTCAAAGCGCCATGGTGAAGATGGCCCAATCTCCTATGCCATAATTCGCCCTAATCCCGGCTCACCACTTCTTCTGCTTTGCCCACCATTGCAGCACAGCCATCTACCTCCAGCTTGTAGAGATTCTTAATTCAAACCCCTATCTTCTTGGTTTGACCCGTTGTTTTATGTTGAAGGAAGGCTTTTCCCTCACTGAAAACAACATCATAACCTCTATCTTCCAGCATTGCGACTGAGACCAAGTTCTTCTTCAGACCTGGAACATGCATAACATTCTTCAACAAGAACGGATTACCAGACTCCCTCTCAAAGGTAATGGTCCCAATTCCAGTCATACTATACCGACCATTGTCGCCCATCTCTATATGCATCTGGAGGTCCTTCTCCTCCAAGTCACTAAACAACTCTTTGTCTCCCGTCATATGGAAAGATGCACCACTATCAAGATACCACACCGATCCCATAAAACTTGAAACAAAGCATGTGATCAAGGAGAAATCAAGCTCAAATTGCGAGGCTAAGGCCTCTCCAGCTGTAGATCCAACAACCTCTTGTTCTTCTTCTTCTGTGGATTGTTAGTGGCGAAATGTCCATGTTAGTGACAATGAAAAAACTTCACTTTGGACAAATATTGCTTCTTGTCTTTAGCATCAGATTTTGAAGGATGTTTCTTCCCCTTCCATTTCCTTACTTTGGCAGCCAAAGCGCAACTCTCTTCATCTTCATTCTTCGATGAAGATCCATCCCTGGTACCCCGCCTTATCTCCTCCTACACAAGATCCGACCAAAGTCACTCCCATCCCGACAGTCTTAATAGCTATGCCAACTCTTCGGAAGCCCAAGGAGAGCCAAGCTCACCAAGTCTTCTTCATCAAAAATAACCCCCACACTTCCTAGTTCATCCTTGTAGTGGACAAACTTCGTGAGGTATTTTGGAATACTGTCGCCTTTCTCCATTTTAATGTTTCTGAGTTCGTTGTTACTGTCAGAACCCCATGGTATGCTGATATAGAAAATTATTTGGCAATAGGTAAATTACCTAAACATCTATCCCTTAATGAACGAAAATAGATAATACAACGTAGTACCCGATTCTCTTGGATTGGGGGCTACCTATTTCACACAGGGGCAGATATGCAAATAAGAAGATGCGTCCGGGAGGACGAGGTATTTGATATTTTGAAATCGTGCCATGATGGGCAGTGTGGCAGGCATTTTGCAGATCGTAGAATTGCCCATAAGGTTTTACGAACAGGCTATTATTGGCCTACCATCTTTAAAGATGCCAAAAAATTTGTGCGGGCCTGTGATAGCTGCCAAAGGGCAGGTCACCCTGGGAAGTCTGATGAAATGCCTTTGAACCCTCAACTAGTGATTGAACCATTTGAACGTTGGGTGCTTGATTTTGTTGGCCCTATTAGCCCTCCATCAAACCAAAAAACATACATCTTAGTTGCAACCGAGTATGTCACTAAGTGGGTTGAAGCATAGGCACTTTCAAAAGCTACAGAGGACTCTGTAATATAATTTATTTTCCAAATCTTTCTGCGATATGGCCTCCAAGGGATATAATCACAGATGGAGGACCACAGTTTGTAGGTAATAAATTAGCTGAAACACTACAAAACTACCACATTCAGCACAATATTACAACCCCATACCACCCACAGGCCAATGGCCAAGTAGAGAGCACAAACAAAGTGATTGAATCTATATTAACAAAAATAGTTTCCTCATATAGATGAGATTGGACCTACAGATTTCCAGAAGCATTGTGGGCATACCGAACAACATGGAGACCCACTACGGGATATTCACCATATCAATTGGTATTTGGAAAATAACCCATCTTTCCAATAGAATTTGAAATTCAGACATTAAGAACATCTCAAAAGGTGGGTCTAGATTTAAATGAAGCTCAGGCCAAAATACTACAGCAAATTAATGAATTAGATGAAATTAGGCTCTCTGATCTTCATCACACAGCGTTAATCCAACAACAGAGAGAAAAATGGCATGACACCCTTATCAAAGAAAATATCTTCCACGAAGGAGACTGGGAACTCCTATATGATTCTAGGTTTCAGGATTTTCCAGGGAAACTCCAAACACGATGGCTTAGAACATATGAAGTACAAAAATTCCATGATAATGGCAC
This sequence comes from Pinus albicaulis, assembly GCA_034641835.2. Lineage (NCBI taxonomy): Eukaryota > Viridiplantae > Streptophyta > Pinopsida > Pinales > Pinaceae > Pinus > Pinus albicaulis. Next base: position 89,079,220 of record CM076584.1, on the reverse strand, counting down.
TATTACATTAGCCACCATTGATGGATCTGGACATTCCTTTAAGGTAAACTTTCATCGAATACGATTGTATCATAAACCACTTACCCAAGAATTCTTTTACCAACAATTACGGGAAGACTCTACCATGAAAATTATGGTTGAAGGGGATCACTCCTCCTTGGCACCAGTTTATTAAATAATTTCTTTTTTTTAATTTTGTATATAAATATTGTTCATTTATTTGGATTTTTTGTTTCATGGAATTCGTTTTTTTCAAATCTCTGTTTATTTCGTTTATTTCGAGTTTTTATTTGTTTCATGGAATTCTGTTTTTTTTTTCAAAAACTCTGTTTATTTCGCTTGTTTTGAGTTTTTGTTGTTCCTTTCTAAAGGAACGGCACTTCTGCTGTTCCTTTCAAAAGGAACAATAGTTCCACATATTGTTTTTTCTATTCCTTTCAGAAGGAACAGTAGTTCTGCAGATTGTTTCTGTTGTTCTTTTTAAAGGAACAACACCTTTTGAGTGGATTGTTTTTTGTTTTAGATTAGCATTTTGAGAATTTCTGATGACTCTTATAAAGGAAAAAATATTATTCATATACAAACATACAAATTAAAGATTACTGTAATCAGAAAATCAAAAGAAATCGTCATTTTTAAGAAAGTTGTTTAGTAATGATAAGAAAAACAGGAAAAAGGGACATAATCAATATCATGATTTTGTTGTCTTACTACCACTAAATTAATCTGATCGATTATCCTTATCATGTTGGTTCTTCCCATATGTTATAACTTTCTTTGATTTTTATTTATGGAGTAGGAATAAGGGCATATTTTTTTCTATTTGAGATGTTCAGACTTCTTCCACCATTCCTACTCTTAAGGAGTGCTGAGCCATCCTTTATGTATAAATAGGAAAGTGCTATATGAAAAAGAAAATATTTACATAGTTCACTAATAATTTTATGATTTGGCAGATGGAGGATAGGGGGTCTCATCAAGAGAAAGTCTATCATGATCATAAGGAAGTCAGTGAAGTGGCATTCCCATCATGGCCACCAAACTAGGGATATGGTCCAATGGACAATTGAAAAAATTAAGGAAGTCCTTGGAACAGGAGGTCTCATCACGAGCCGGCCTGCCCACTTTTCACTTCTTCCCGGTGAATGACATTGTGATTCATCTGGTCACCAAGCCAGCACAATGGCCTCCATTATGACATTTAACAAGCACTTCCTCAACATAAACAAAGGACAATGGTTCCAAGGGTGAGAAAGCAACTCTGTCAAGATTATGGACACCTGTGGGCAACAGAGCTCTTCTGGTGGTATTGGAGTCACATTTATACACATCAATAGTCATATTTAACCCTTTTCCCTATATCTCTATTTAAATATCAAATGAAAGTATGAATCCTTAACCTTTGATTTCGAACCTATTATACATGAAAATCATTAAAAATCGATTATATCAGTTTGAAGTGGGTAATAAACGCATCTGTACTTATGATTATTTTAAGTTGTCCCTTCTCCTTATATTTGAATCATTACAAATTATTTTATATATATTAACGATTTATCACACGCATTGATTTCAGTAATTGCTATAATTTGATTGAATGTATCATAATTATGCCTACTTTTTCCTGTTGTACTACTGTTGTGCCACACTTGCCTCTCTCAATTGACGGACGAGGACGACCTATCATTATTCAGGGGGGGTGTGGATGTCTGCATGCAGATCACATCCCGATATTTCTTTACCTATATGCGAACCAAATCCCTGCATTCTAGGGAATAACAAAATTTAACGACATTATTCCAATTCACCGTGTTGTGCTATTCCATTGCGATCACCGTGTGTTTGGAAAGAACTAATAGTGTGCAGAGACGATGGGAGGATGACCAATTTGTAGTGAGCCGCAGGTGCTAGTTGTTTCTGATGCTGCACGAGAGATCTTGGAAAGATTGGGATGGATTACATATTTCACGAGGATGCAACAACCCCATGAAGCAGTGGCCACCGAATTTTTACAGAACTTGCAAGAAGGATTCTCCATGGTTAGAGGAAGACAGATAGCCATATCCGATGAAATAATTGCAGATGTGTTTGGAATACCAGCACAAGGAAATATATGGACTCAGAAGAAGATTAGGATTCGAGAAGCCATGAATATTGTTCAGGATGACAGACAGACATTGGTTGTCAAAGGCAAAGGAGTTCAGCCAACATCATTGGGAGAACCATGGACGGAATTGGCCAAGATAGTGCAGGCCTATATAACGTGTGATGGAAGGAAAGACATGGTAAGACCTCGCCACCTTAAGTTACTGGTTGTATTAAAACAAAAATGCACTGTAAATTTTCCTGCATTTTTAAATTCCTTACTGCATGATATTGCCTGTAATATAAGAAAAGCTCAGCACGTAGACATGGTGGTCAGCCACCATTGCCTAATTCGATTAATAGTTAGTCATAGCCTCCCCTAGCAACATACCAGCTGGGAAGAGTTGATATTCTCCATTGATGGAGGGTTAGCCTTACCTGCCCCGAAACAGAAGAGAATGGTTGGCTCAATAGCTGAGCCATCAACTCATAGACGGTCCCTCCGTTCAAAACGAAGTAGGGGGATGATGGAAGGACTTCCGGGCAGTAGTAGCCAGCCCCTGGAATTGCATAGCTCAGAGGATGAACAACCTCCACAATTGGAGGGAGGAAGTCCTCGTACTGATGAAGAAGAGGAAATGGAAAGATAAATTCACTACTTGGATGAAGAAGAAATAAGTCACCACACCAGCAGTGAGAAACAATCCAGTGCAGAGGAAGGAAATACTGAGGAAGAGGAAATTGAAGGAGAAATTTGATATTTGGATGAGGAAGAAGGAAGCTATCATACCTATAAGGAGGACGAAGATAATCATAGCAGTGAGAAAGAAGGAACAGAGCCTCCCGGAAATGCTACTGTAAGCCCTTTATAGGAATACCAATTGGCCCAAATTCTGGCCAATATGAGTGACTATGTGCAGCCTCATAGCCCTTTGGACCTTACCATTAATATTAATCAGTTGCAGGAGCACTCTACAGTCAACAAAGAAACAACTGAAGAAATGTTGGATGAAACATCAAACCCTAGCGAAGCTAGGGTTACTTCCCCTAAAAGGCATGAACAAGAAAAAGAGAACACCGAAGCAATATCTCAACCTGAAAGCCCTCAGGGGATTGCAGAGTCAACCGAGGGTATGATTCCCGAAGAATTTAGCCAAGGGCATATGAATTTTGAAGAAGAAAACCAAGAAGAGAACTTAACTGAAGGCACGGCTGATATGGACCAAAACCCTGTTGAGAAAACGGGTTCAGATAAAGGAACATATGTTCCATTAAAAAAGAGGAGGAAAGTAACCGAGATTGAAAATCTTCGGAGGGAACGAATGAAGCTTCACAAACTCATGGAACATATCAGGAAAACCATTAGGGTTCTGAGAATAAAACAAATGCCTAAGTGAGCCCCCAAGAGAAGAAGCATAGCTACCAAGCAAATTTTGAAAAAGAGAAAAGTAACCGCTAATAGGAACCCCCAAGTTGCAGAAGCCATGCCTGAGCCTAATTATGGAGATACGGAACAACAAACAACTGTTCCAACACAAGCTGTTCCATAGGGACCCGCTTCAAGTGAAAACATGCAAGCTAGTAGCCAGCATACTTTTAGTGACCCGACACTAGCCAGACTCCAAGAGGAGTTGGCACAGGCCCGACTAGAAAGGCAAAGGTTGGAAGAGGACATTGTCCCTAGGAAGAGATATCAGGAGTTGCAGCAGAAAATGAAGATTATCCATGAAGCAGAAGCTGAAGCTCACGAAAAGTGTCGAAAATTAGAGGAAAAGGTTGACAAGGTAATGAACCAATTAAAACTAGCCTACAATCGAATGGACACTCTCTGCTCATTGTACACTGATGTCGTAGCCTGTAGATTCCCTGCCAAAAACTATGCTTTATTTTTACTAGAAAGATATTTACAGCTAAATATTAAGGCAGTTAGGGTAGGGAAATCCATAGAGCTAAAAACTATAGATGACTTTGTATCATGCTGCAAACTTTATGGGATCAAAGTACAGCGCCTTTTTTGTGAATTTTATTTGCATAATCTAATACTTGAAAATGATTGTGAGTCAAATCCTAGCCCTTGTGTGGGAGATATTCAATATCAGGCATTCATTTCCTTTGTTGTAAATCAATTAAAATGGCTTAAAGCCTATAATGCTTTTCAAAGGCAGGAAAATGAATTAGATTTGTGGGTTAGGAGTGAACCTCAGGACTCACTTTATTTTGGGCTAGGCAGAAAAGTTTGATGACAAAGAAAGGTGTTATCCAAGCATTGGGGCTTGTCCACAAATTGATTATCTTGAATGGGACAGATTATTTTTTATCCATTAGGAACCAGGCTTATATAGCAGCTAAGGTCTGGTGGAGAATTTCCAATCAAAATGTGCAAAATAGAGAACCATTTAATTATAAAAACTTTGGGCTAGCTACAGACCGCTTGATTTCCTATAGTAATATTATTTTAAAAGAAGGACCATTCTGGCTAGGATGTAGGTTCTGAAGCCCCATTGCATGGTATCCTGCTTCAGACTACAAAGCCATTTACGAACTCCCTGAAGGACAGACAGAGCATGTTTTTGAGGAATTAGCTGCACTACATGGTTTTAGGCCTTTTAATGACAAACCTTATCTGGCTTATTCTTTGACTGCTCTCCATGTGAACTATAGTTTTCATGAGGACATGAAAAAGATTAAGCAGGGGGGTATGTTGGGTAGTGAAAAAGGTATGAAATCATTGTGTATTTTCTCATTCTTTTACTATAGACCTACTCCTTTTTACCGTAGAAAGGTAATTTATTATAAGAATTATGGTAGAATTGGAAAGGTTTATGTTTATTGTAAAAAGATGACTAAAGATTGCTTTTTGTTGATAAAACAGGAATTAGACGAAGTGAATAGTTGTACCAAAGGCGAGGCTGAGATTAATGCAACTGCTGCTCCACCAGCGTTAAACCACATCCATCCAAAGACAAGGAAATCCGAATGCATTGCCAAGAAAAGGCAAGGGATGGCTCAGCTTCGGTCAAAGTAAACCAAGATGATAACTAAACGAAGGGAAGCGAATCCCTCAGGATCCTTCAATCCCGAGGGATCTTTGTTCAAACTCATCTTATTCCTCGTCTTGTCCATCAGGGTCTAATATATAAAGCAACTTCCTTTAGTGATCAAGGGGTCGAAAGTTCTCATATTAAAACATTTCCCCTGTAATATTGTGTTTATTGACTCTCGGCTTTAAGAGAGCAGTCTCTGTAATACTTTATGTTCGATTAATATCAAAGACGTGTTTCGTTTCATCTCTTAAGTTCTGAAGTAGCCCAGCAGTATTTCACTAGTGCTAAGGGCCCGGCTCTGGTGGAATTACCTTGATGTTTGTATTTATAATCTTTGATTATTGTTGTGTGAAGTGGTGTTTAGAGTTTATTTCGATTGCAGAGTTGATTGACTGTTGTTGGATTGAATACAGATTCATTGTGATCATTAACGAATTGCATTGCTATTTTATCATCTACAGGAAGTGCGTTCGCTATTTATTTACCTTGCCATCATTATGTTAGGGTCCCGTGATTTGGCCGATTGGCTAGCCAAATGACGATGTAACATCAAACCAAGCTTTGGAGCCCAAGGACCTAGCCTTCCTGGACTCAGAGAGGGCTCTCTCTATATGTGTAAAAGATGTCAGTGTGTTTACTTGCAGTGTTCTGATATTAGGCTAGTTATGAAGTATGTTTTTGGTTTTTTTAGTTTTTTAATTTGTGAGGGATAAAACTGATCAAATACATAAACTGGATAACAAGATGTAGATAAATTGGGCTATGGGGTCAAACAGGTCAAGGAAGCTATGAGGTGATGATGTAAAGCTGCTGTAGGGCCGATTTGATTCACGGTAGAAGGGATCTTTGGGCAAAATGGATTGAATGGACAACAAGTTGGTGAAAGACAAGGGATTTCAAGTGTAACTAGTTAATAGCAGACAATAAACATGTAATAGCAAGCCATTAATCATGCTAAGTATAGCTATAAGCTAATTAATACATAGAAATCAAACATTCCAGCCATACATAGAGGTGTAAGACCCTCTAACTTCGGGAAATGGCTACCAGACTTTGGGGAAAACACATAAGAAAAACTAAAAACTCATAAACTACGCCGGAACACCTAAACATAGTCTCTAAGTCATTGGGCACTTTTACAAACAAGTTTTCATAGTTTTAGGCAAAGGGCTAGATCGGGACTAGGCCTCCTTGGTTCAACAAGATGATCAACAAATCAGTCAAAGAGAAAGTTTTATGGACAGAACTATGGGCAGCTTGTAGGTAGGTAGGGCAAACCGTACATCCTACTCAACATACATAGAACTTATGAATAAAACTTAGCAACAATACCTTAAGTTACTAAAGAGCAACTAAGAATTCTTTAGCATAACCAAGGAAGAAGAAAACATCAAGCTATGAAGATTCAGGGATTTTGAGGTGCCTCCATGGGCATATCTCAAAATCAATCTTTACTGATCTATAGCAGCAAGAAATATGTATTATGAATGAAAACCAGAAGACAAAACATATCAAGAAACACTATACCATTCTACCATGTCAAGGAATCCATAAACAATCCTTCATCATTCCTCAAAAGCATCCAAGAGGCAGTCCAAAAATCATAACTCAAGTGTATTCTTCAAAGCTCATATGACCAATGTATTAATTCTTCTCTCAAGTTCAGCCTCTGATTTACAATGAGAACTATGGAATAAATAGGCTTGAGGGAGGAAAACCTCATAGAGCAACTAGCTATCCCATTGGCCAAGTCAAAATATCTAAACTTGTCCTTGAGGCTTTGCAAAGCCCAAGGCACAAAATATCCCATAAAATATCTAAAAAATTGCTAAAAAAAGAAATTATATTGACTTTACATCATTTCCCAATGATAAAAATAGCTTAACGCACATTTGGGAAAAGCAGATTTTTGAAGTTCAAAAATTACAAAAATACTTCATATTTATGCCTGAAAAAGGTCCCCTGACTTTCTGGATGCAATAGGCAGCCTTCCCGATGTCGAAATGAGGCTCATGAGGGCTTGCTGGAAAGCTCTCTATGTCTACTTTCCGGCGCAACTAGAACCAACTCAATCCGAGGTCCGGAAGTCATCCAAAACTGTACCTGTGTGAAAAAACCCAGAAAATAGCAGACTGCTGATATGGCGGGCAGAATGTGCAAAATGAGGGTCTTTTTCGCCAATTTGAGGGGGCGAATGATCTTCAAATGCCCTGAAAATCGCTGGAGACCTGCTCATGGAATTATGGCATCCATCGGTATCATTCTCTTCCCTTGACGACTCATCAAACTGAAATGGCGAATTTATGAGTTTTTGGCCAAAAACCCAAAACATGCCAAAAAACAAAAAGTTGCCGAAACAGGCCCAAAATTGGCATGCATGACCCTCAAGGGTCCATAGAAACATGCTCCGAAGCTGAGGCCAAAATATCAAGGGCTGATATGCTTTTCCCTTCCTTCCGTGCTAGGCGCTTCCCCTTCAACTTCTTCAATTTCTCTTGTGCTACCTTTAATTTTCCCCTGGCAAACTGATTTAGCTTCTGAAAGTGAAGAGTCCTCTTTCTTTGTAGCTCAAGATCCCTGTTCGCCCTCTCAAGCTTTGTTTCCAAATGCTGGTTAGCCCTTTCAAGCCATGCTTCTTTGTTTTCCTCAATTTCCTGCTCAAGGAGGGCAGTGAGAGGAAAAGCTTCGAAATGAGCTTGTTCTTCTGCTCTCTGCTTTTCCAAGGCTCTTCTAAGCCCGATGGTCCTAGACCTCTTCTGCCTAGGCTGCTCTTCCTCCTCTTCATCATCAAACTCGCCAATGAGCTCTTCAATTCTTACTTGCGCCTTTTCTGCCTCTTTCTTATACTTGATTGCCCTTGCCTCATGAATAGCTGCATGAAACTTCATTTGTTTGTTTTCAACCTCCAAGAAGTGGTTAAAATTCCTCGCCCTTTGAAGGTCTTCTTGTAACACCTCAATTTGCCCCTCTTTGTGAATGAGGAGGTTTTCAAGGAGGCGGGCCTCATTGTCACTGTCATCGCTTGGGATAGGGATGACAGCTAATTCATCTCCATGCTTGGCACTTTCTTCAATTTTACTTTTGCCTTTGAAAGCCAATCTGGCGCTTTTCCTCCTTGGCATGATAGAAGATGTCTTTTTGGGCAATTTCCTCTTGCTAGGAGTGACTTTTGTCACTGTTTGTATGGCAGCCTTATCTTGTTGTTCCTCATCAATGTTTTGTCCAATTTGTGTTTCAAGAGGTGCTTCAATTTCTTGCCCAACTTGCTGTTCTTCATCAACTATCCGCTGCTGCCCCTCAACATCCAAATGCTGCTCATCAATGTGTACCTGTGGCTGTTTATCTTGGGCCTGCTGTCCTTCACTTTGTATCTGTTGTCCTTCATCATCTGCCTGCTGCCCTTCATCACCTATCTGCTGCTGGTGTTCACTGCCCTCTATCTCTTCCTGTTGACTTGGCTGTCCCTCAACATCCAACAGCTGCTGTTCATCAACCTCTAGCTGCTGCTGTTCACTGCCTTCTCCTTCTCCCTGTGGTTCATTGCCCTCTCCTTCTCCCTGTTGACTTGGCTGCCCAGTAGTCATTTTGAGTTTTTTAGGGGTAGGCCTACTAGACAAAGGCACTGGGCGATGGACAGGCTGAGTAGGAGACACATGAACAGGAGGGACAGTGGCAAAATCTGAATGGCTAATGAATGAATCCCATGAAACCCCCTTCAGAACAGAAGAAGATAATCTTGATCAAGGAATGATGAAAGAGAGAAGGATTTGGCTGAGGGAGCCTTCTTTGATAAAGAGGCCGCCATTTTCTCTATGCTTTTGGACAAAAAGTACGGAAGGTTTAGTTGCCTGCTTCTGGTAAAATGCATCAACAAGCGGACATGGTAGGCACAAATTTGATTAAACCTCCCTTCACAAGTGAAATATCTCATTATGGCTTTCATCAGTGGAGCATAACTGTCAAGAAGATAGGAAAAAGGGAAAATAGCAGTGATGGTTTCCCTATGTTCAGGCTTGATGAAAGGTTTATAATCCTCTAGATCAAGATGAGCTTGTTTAAACCACTTTTCACCATGATACGGGATCTTGGTAGCCTTGGACACATACCTTGGGGAAATTTTGAAATCAAGACCCGCCAATTGGAAGTGTTTGTCCTTGAATCTCAAAGCGCACAAATGTGTTAGTGGCGAAAAACTCTTGACTTCTTCTATCTTCTGGCAGAAATCAAGACAGCCTACTTCATGGAAATTGAAAAGCATAGATGGGTGAGCATTGATTTCTTCTGTGGAGATAGGCTCATATCTCTTATGTGGACCGCTCCTGTGGTCTTGCTTTGGAGGCATTCTGACTTGAACAAGCTTTGGAAGAGGCAAACTGCCTTTACTGTATGTAAAAATGCTCTGCTGGATTGAAACTGGCTATTATACTGCTTGGACAGAATGAACAATGTGGTTAGGATAGATTGCAACAATGTTTTCTTTGAATAAACCACCTCTGCACTCCTTGAAACCAGCCCTTTCACCTCTGGATGCACCTCAGCCAGGCAAACTTTTTAATAAGGCACCATGTGTAAAGATGGGACAAACTGCTGTGTAGATTCCCTGTGCACAGTTTTGAACAATCACCCTCCTGTGAGTTTTTTTTAGAGGCCAACCAACACTTGTATTTGTGTCTTCAAAACAAAACTCAAATATTAAAACCCTGCTCTTCAGGTCATTCACCTTGAAAATACCTCTGTCAATAGATTTCTATAAAAGAGACCATACAGTGGAAGAGAAATGAGACTTTAGGTTAGGTGAAATATTAGCACACAGTGTTTAGGAAAAACACCTCTTTACTTGGTAATTTCAAAGGTCAACCACCACACCTGCACCTCTGTCTCCAATGTTAAATTCAATCATCAACAACCCTGCCCTCTAGAAAATGGCCCTATTCACCCTTAGAATCTCTCTGTCAACAACTCTTCACAGTAGTGAAAAAATACAGTGAAAGAGGGGCAGTCTGCTAAAAGAGTGTGCTGTGCGAAAATGCTAAAAACACTCTGTTTTTTTGAAGTCTTAGATGTCAACCAATACACCTAGCTCCTTGCTCAAGGAGGCTTTCAGTCATTAACAATTTTTCCCTGTATAGGTGTGCCCACTTTCCACTGATCTTGCATATGTGAAATCATCCCTTAGTCTTTAGACAGTCAATACACAGTATTGGAGCAAAAAATGACAGAGTTTTTAGAAGACTGTAAAGCTTTTAGACAGAGGTTATATGAGTTTTCTCTTTCAAACAACAAGAATGTCAAAACCCCTCTTACTAAGTGCACTTCACTATTTTAATGGTGTGGAAATGTTTGGATGACAGTGTGAAAGGTTCCTCTTCAGACTTAGGCCTGTCTTTCCACAACAAAATATCTTTTTAATCAAAACACAGCTCTTTACAGGAAAACCTCTTCCTTTCGATTGATTTGAAGATGAAACAAACTGGCTCTTAACCTCAGAACCCAGTATCTTTATATGTGTTCTTTGAATGACAAATTCAGCCCTTTATCATATTGCAATACTTCAGCTCACTGTGTAGAAAAGACTGTTTTTTTAACTGTAGTGACCAGTTTAGAGGGTTTTGCAAGTTTTTTGAAAACTCGGACAAGCCACCCTATAATTTGATCTCGACCTTGCTCGACACCTTTCTCAGCACATATGTTTGATATATAAACAAGGCCTAACCCAGCAGATTTTCTCTAACCTTTTTATTTCACACCTTAATTTCGATTTCAAACTTCCATTTTCTTTAGCAATTGTTTTGGCACCGAGGGAGAAAAACGTGTGAAAATACCTCAAGAGTCGATGAACAGCCGTTGGGGAAGGCTGGAGCAGCTCTGGAGTCTTTACACCTGCGCGACACTCTTTTGAAGCCAATACGTCGCTCATACAACACCTGTCGGGTCGGCCTGTCGGGTGGTCGGGCGGCCTGTACAGGCACGTCGCGCCACTGTACAGGCGCGTCGCGCTGACAACAGTGGCCCGTGCAAATCCTCGCCTAGGCACGTCGCGCAAAAAAGCAGGCACGTCGCGCAGTGCAAGAACGTGCAAACTGGGCTATTTTGACCAGAATTTCCCTGTTTGATGCTATGGAGGCAGGGAAACTTAGTTTGAAATTCTGAACATGAAACTCTTACTCTCACACTTACTCTTTTATATCATTTCAAACCCTTTTCAATGGTCACCTTCATTTTTAAACGTAAAGCAGAACTTTGGTTTGACTTTTGCGAAGTTTTCACAGTCTTTGATCATTTTAACCCTTGGAGCATTTGCGAAACTGAGCTTATAACCTGTGCATACATCTGAAGGTTCTCGATGCCTTTGGATTGTCTAATCAATAGACCAATCCTTTATGAAAACAACAAAAAAAACTTAACGCCAGAACTCTGTTTTGTACACAGTGATTTCAAAGGGTGATTTTTTTTAGTTTTGTCCTTTGGGGGATATTTCAACACCGAGCTTTAAACTTTGACAAATAACCCAAGCACTTCTACATCATCTCTGCCACTTTTTTTAAAGATGTTGGTGCTGTTTATGATGCATAACAACCCTCTTCAAAATTGTCAATGAAATAACTGAATACTGAGTTGTTGCTGAGAGGACAGGATTTTGTAAACCTGTTTTGACAATCTTTGGTCTTTGAATGCTTTCTCCAATCTTTAAATACAACAGGTGCCAAGTTTACTGACATAACTTGGATTTGGTTATGGTTTCTCAATTTCAAAAGGCGCCCCCTTTTTGTTTTAAATAATTTCTTGCCTGAAGGTACATTACTCATGATATATCTGTCTCTTTTGAATGATGAAAAAGATGCATTTATTCCAAACTCTAAAACTGGCAACCTATCAAACCACATTTTTGTCCATTTATGACATTGTACACCTATTTACCAAGTCCATCTGGAGAGCTAAACTTGAATAACCTCCCACTGTTTGTAATGTATGTCTGAAAGGATAAACTGGTGTAGCAGGAACAACAAGGTTCTTTGAAACCTAGTTATTGTTTGACTTTGACCAGGGTATTTTACCTTTTGTAATAGAACCATTTGCAAAGGTCAACTTTGTCCACTGTTTTACCTTCTTAGTGACAATCTAAAGAAAATCAATCAGAATGTATTAAAGAGCATTTTGACAAACCTTGGCGACTGTTTTGTCATTTAACAGGAGATGGCCTGTGTTCTTCCAATGTATTTGATAATTGCTGCTTCCAGGTGATTTATAAGTTTTCTCCCTGGACTGTAAGCGCCCTCTTGTGGTTGCATGCTTTCACACTATACTTCTCTGTGTAATGACTTCTATTCAATTTCTTTGTATCCTTCCACTGCATTCTTATATCAATCAGTTTCAGCAACCTCCAATGGCTTTGGCCATCTGCTCATACATGGAGGAGGCTCTTCATCAGGTAAGGTATCTAAAGGTGTTTTGACAACTCTGTTTGACACAGCTTTTCTCCGGATGTGATGGTAAGTAAACCACTTGAAAAACATCAATATTAGCATCTTTACCTATAATTATCACTGTGTTTCAGAAGAAACCCTAACCAAAGTGACACTGTTTCTCTGCACTGCACTAAGGGTGACTGAAATATCATCATTTGTTTTGGTCATCTTATCACAAACTATTTGAAGGATAGCCTTTGTGACTATGGAGGTCAGCACTTTTGAGAAATCAAGAACTTTCTTTCTGCCTGTGTAATGGCATTTGTTGTCAGCATCTGTTTTATTTGATCTTGTGGACAAACAGGCTTCTTATGATTGGAATTTTTACTAATGACAGGCCTTTCTAAAGTTCAATAATTTACATGACTTGAAAGCTTCAGATGACCTCCTTTATCAGACCAGACTCCTTTTCCTTTTAGCTAGCATATTTCAACTCTACTCCTGTTATCATCATCAGTCACATTCATAAAACCTGGAGTTTCTGTTTCATTGTTCAGTAAAGGCAAACCTGGACTTTTGCAATCTTCCAAGTCAATACTGGCCCGCGCCCTCTGCTTATGAATGAAGGAGGCGCCCTAACCCTCTGCTTGTAAATGAAGGAGGTTCTGGGCCATGACAATTTACCAGTTTGCTGTGACAGTGATGTCTTTTTCTTACTGTGATTTTCATGCTGGAAAGAGCTGTAAGGTCTTGATGAGTGATTCTTTGTTTTGCAGCTTCATCTCAGGCTCATAATACATTTAGAAGCAGTTGTTCCTCTAACTGTAGATCCAAGCATTTACTCCATGAGATGAAGTTATATTTCATGCCTTTGTAGAAACCATAGAACACTGTGAAAAACCTAATAGTCAGCTTGAGATTGGGGTTTTTGCAGTGCTGAGATCTAGGGGATATGAGTGGCGCGACTTAGGGCTGCTTTGTCAAATTATTTTGCAAAGTAAGAGGTCAGTCATGGTAGGTCTGTTGCAGATGGAGGCTTTTTGGCTTTTTGATGATTGCCAAGGGTGAAATGTCTTAAAACGCCACTTCCTAACATAGGGGAGACTCTTGAAACAGATGTGGATTTGCCTTTTAAAGCTGATGGGCAGACCAATAAGGCTGAAGCTAGATAGGATTGTGATAATGAGGTTTTGATTCCGACATGGGCGAACTGAAAAGGTAGAAGGGCGAAAAAAGTTTTTAGGAGGGTTTTCTGGATGACATATTGACATAAGGAAATCAGTCTCTAGAAAACTCAGCTGTAGATATAGTCATCACTAACATGTAAAAAATAATGATGGCTAACACATTATAAAGCTTTGATGTTCTATATTCAATTGTAAGTTGTTGTTCTATTATTTTACGATTCTTTATGATTGATTGTTTCATGGTATTGGCTGTCGACAGGGTTGAAGTATTGAGATTAGTTAAGTTTATAATTGTTGTTCAATTCATGTTGCTGTTCCATTTTTGTTTATTGTTCATTTTTGATTCATAGCTTCAGATTAGCAGATAGATTGGTTACAGTTGCTGTGAATGCATAGGAATTACGAGTTGTTGTTCCTTTCTAGCCTTTGAAGTTCCTTTCAGTTATTTTTATTAGCAAGTATTTTGAGTTCATTTCTATTGCTTTAAGAACAATACCACCAACTGTAGAGAACACTGGTTACTTCTTCCAAGTTCCCAGATTGGTTATCTTTCCTCAGTGTGATTTAAATTGCATCGATTTCTAAGGGAAGGAGTTACTGCTACTGTATCCTTGATCGATGGTTTGCAGATTGATGTAGTTAAGATTTCAGAGAATTTCCATTTATGTTACTGTAATTAGATTTCTTTACAAGCATTCGTTTACTCTTGTATTTAAGATTTTGTACTACATATTCATAGCATTACTCTTAGTTAATTGTAGCCTTAGACAGAGTACACTCTTGAAATAAAAAGTCGCTCCCGGATTGATAATTAATGTAGGCTAATTAGGTGTTCAAAAGATACCTTTTTATGCTCCAACAACTGTATCTACCATCATCGCCCATCTCGATGTGCACTCCAATATCATTCTCATCCAGATCACTAAACAAATCTTTGTCTCTGATCATATGGAAAGACGCACCACTATCAAGAAACCACACTGATCCCATCACACTTGAAATCAAGCATGCGATCAGTGAAAATCCCAGCTCAAACTGCGATTCTAAGGCCTCTCCAGCTACAGATCCAGCAACCTGCTTATTTTTCTTCTTCTGTGGACAATTAGTGGCGTAATGTTTGTGTTGGTGACAGTGAAAGCACTTCACCTTGCACAAGTCCTTCTTCTTGCCTTTTGCACCGGATTGAGAAGGATTTTTCTTTCCCTTCCCTTTCCTTGATTTGGTAGCCAAAGTGAAATTTTATTCATCTTCATTCTTTGATGAAGATCCATCCCTGGTACCCTGCCTTATCTCCTCCTGCACAAGATCAGACCAAATTCGCTCCCATCCTGGCAGTTTCTCTCGACCATTAACAGAGTCCTCGTAGCTATGCCAACTCTTCAAAAGCCCAAGGAGAGCCAAGCTCACCAAGTCCTCTTCATCTACAGTAACCCCCACACTTCCCAGCTCATCCCTGCATTGGAAAAACTTCGTGAGGTACTTGGGTATACTGTCGCCTTTCTCCATTTTTATTTTTATGAGCTTGTCTTTAAGCGCTAACTTCCTTTGGTCGCTTCTGCTTTGGAACAAGTCTGTCAAAGCTTTCCATATCAAGAATGGAGAAGCTTTACCATGAAGGTTGGACACTATGTGATCCTTCACACCTTCCAACATAATCCTTCGACATTTTTCTGTCTTCTTTTTCCATGCGTCAAGTGCGGCTGCATCGCTAGAAGCAGGTTTTGGAATTTATGCATCTATGAACTCCTTCAACCCATTATCATCTAGCACCACCTCCATCCTTCCTTCCATGAAATATAACTCGAGCTACCATCAAGGGCATACTCAAATCGCAATCCGTTGAAAGACATTTCAATGAATGCTCAACTTCGACACCAAGAAAACACTGTAGCAAATTCGAATTCCACCAGCACAAAACTCAATCGCTTCAATAATTGCAATCTACTTCAATGATCAACTGCTCCGATACCATGTAGAAATTATATAAATTGTGTTATATATCTAATATTCTCTTGATCACACACTATTTTAACTTCATGCACAATACATAATTTATTCCACCATTGATCATCACATGGGGAAATTAAATCAATTGCAATGCACACATGAAACCATAAAAATTCACACACATATTAACACAGTGTTTAACGGGAAAGCCTGAAGCTGAAAACCCCAACTATCTGTATATAATATATTTCATAGAGATCATGTAACAATCCTCATACAAATCTGATCATATCAAGCTCTCAGTACAATACAATCGCTACACACTAATCAGGCTAGATCTTGCAAATCCATGCACCGATCTCTGCCACCTACTAGCCTACCTCTACTGCGTAATACCTATTGAATAATGGCTCTGAATGAACTCGAATCCACCAAGCTTGTACTGTGCAATCCTCATTGGCATCTCCACTAAGTGTTGGATGCAATCAATGCATCACTATAGTCACAACTGATAGTCACACTTGCTCTTTCACCTACCTCTCCACTGGTCTCCACTGAAACTGTCCATGCACTGTAGTTAACTGATGTATTCTTCAGTTGATTAATGATTTATTATTTAGTGAATTAATTAAAAAATTAATTCACACCACTCTCATTAGTTTATCAATCAGTTAGAATAGATACAACTAGCTCAACTGAGTCTAACTGAGTTAAACTGAATACAACTCCACCAACTACTTCTATAACTCCACCAAACTCTGTCACATGAGTTCTAACTGAAGTCCTCATGTATTAGCTCTAGTAAACCCTCAGGAATAGCGTAATTCCTTCTGTCAACTGCTGTGCCACATTTGTGCACTTAACTGAAGTGCTCCAAGAGAATAAGATAATGTTTAGAGTCCAAATATTATTAAGAGCCAATAATATTCGACATATCTATTTTTAGACTGGCAATCTAAAAATAGATTCTTCCCAATATGTCTAAAAATATAAGTCCATCTATTTTTTCAACTTGAACAACCCTCCACAAATAGCATCTTGCAACTCATAGAATATGATTGACATGTCTAAAAATAGACATAGCTATCTAAAAATAGACTTTGCGCCAAAAATAGCCTGCAGGCCCACTTAGTGAAGGCGACTCTTTTCACTAAGCTCATCATCTTGTTGAATCTCAACACACACTTAGTTAAATATTATAAGAGTTTATGAGACAAGACTAATATTTATTGTCCAATTTAATTAAGGAAAAATTAAATTAGACACATTTCCAATTTATTTAATAAATTGGCTTTCACACTAATGTATCGCTAGGACCCATCACTGTTTGACCTGTGGTCCCACACTAGTGTGTGTGTTGTCATGTTGTTTCTGGATGCCAATTTCACTGTTTCTTGTTGCAAATTTCAACATGATTTTTGCAATCCAATTCTCTATTTGGTAGCGGGCAACCATGTGTCTCTAAAGGTTATTGTTCCTGTTGGCTCACTTTAGGAGCTTTTCCAAATTATCATTGACTTTGTTTAGATAATAATCCTTATCTTGTTCTTTTTCCCTCATGATGAGTTTATTCACTGTCATGAGTGCATGTGGTGAAGGTGCTTCTTTTTTTTGTTGCAGTGCTTTATTTAGGCCTGTACTTCTTGGCCTCGTCCTACTGGCTTGTCCTTCATGCTCATCAGAGTCATCAACATCAACTGGTCCTTTTCCTTTTGTTGCCTCTTTGCTATCATCAACCTTATTTTTATTCAAAATTAGTTGGTTTACCTTCAATTGCATGTTTTCCTGCTCTAGAGATGAAATGATAAAGTTAGCTTTTGACAACTTATCTTTAAACTCTTTGATTTGAGCATATTTTTCCTTGATGATTCTCTCTAGGTTTTCATGCTCTTCACTGGCCTCCATGTCTACTATGTGAATTTCATGATGGATGAGCTCCTCATCATGCAAAGATGTCTCATGCTGTAAATGTAATCCGTGCTCTTCTGATGTGGGCTTGGCCCCTCCCTCAATATGTGGAGAAAACACAATATTTCTGCCTCTCTGTTATATGTTGGCCACCTCAGGCCTAGGTTCTTTTGAAACCTTAGAATTTTTTCTTGAATATCCAACCTCTACCTGTCTATATTATGCTGCTTTTCTAACATAAACAATGGGACTAATGATAGGAACAATTTTCAGTTTCTCCAAGAAATTTTCCCAGGTGATTTTATTTGCTGAAAGCTGATGCACAACCACAATTTTAATCAAACTATGGTGAAAAAAACTAGTGATATGATCCTTTCACATGGTGTGAATATTCAATCATATTCACCAAGCTTCTAAACATAAAGTTGGACAAATTAAGTGTTTTTGTAGAAGTGAAGAGCATTAGAAACCTAACATGATACATGTATAATCTGGAAAATCTCCCTTCACATGTAAAATATTCATAATGAGCTTCATCAAAGGGACATACTTGTTAGGGAGATGTTCAAATGGAAACACATGCTTAGGAGCATCCCTGACATTAGGTTTCAGGAACAATTTATAGTCATCAAGGTCTAATTCCATGCCTTTGATCCAAGTGTCACCATGATTGGGAATACCTGTGGCTGAAGAAATAATATTTTTTGTAACACTTAACTCTATACCTGCTATGACAACCTTTTATATGTTGAAATTGTGGGAAAAAAGGCTTGTCAAAGGAACATTACAACTAACCTCTCTAATCTTCTCACAAAACTTCATACAACTAACATTTCTAAAACATATTTGGGAAAATGGAGAAGCATTGATTTCTCTCAAGTTGGATGGGTCAAATATTGAATTATGTCCTCCCTTGTGCACTTTCTTTTCACTCTCTCTTTCACCCTCCATGAAATTTGTTGAAGAATAGTACCCTATCCAGATGATCTTGATGGAAAAGATGGATTTTAGGGTTTAAATGAACAGGGACACGGTGATTTGAGAGAAAATATTAGTGTAATAATGATGTGAGATTTTCCTCAAAGTTTTTGAGGAAGCAAGGTGAAGTATGATGTTAAAATTGTATGTCTATTTCATGAGATGTATATGTGTAAGTGAAGGGTTTGTCAATTCTTGCAATGAAAACGTAGTGGAAGACTAGGGTTTGATGAATTCGTTGATTGAATGAGTAGTGAATGATAGGAAATTTTAATTTCAGGGTTCATGGAGGATAAGTGATAGTGTAAGACAGTAAAATATAGGATTCCTTCACTAAAACAATAGAGAATAAAAACTGCTAAAAACTTTGCTGGAGAAAACCTTGAGAAGAAATCACTTTATTCTTGATGAAATTGCTTGAAAATATGGTGTATATGATAACTTATTGTTTGTATAATCTTATGAGTCTTTGAAAAATCGTTGGAAGCTCAAAAAATCGAAACTTTTTCTTGAAACAATGAAGAAACCTTTCCTTTCAGAACATTGCAAATTTCACAGAAGGGTCGCGCGAAGTGTCGCTTCGAGTGTCGCACTGTGCAGAAAGGTCACATTATGGGTAACACTTCTCCCAAAATGCAACAAAACCCTCATTTTTTCACAAATTTTTCTCTTTTTGAGTTTGCACGATGGTGACAAGGAGCTCTTGAGATATCTAAGAGTGAAAATGAGTTAAAAATAACCCATATTACCCTTTTATACTTGGTGATGAATGCGAGCTCTTCATGGTAGTGGGATGGCCCAATACATGTATTTTCACTTTAATTTGAAAACTTGTAGCTTTGAAACTTTCTTATGCAGATTTAGGAACATGATGAACTTATCACATATTTGAAACATAAATTACATTTTGAAACCAAACTTTATTGAACAAATTTACCTATTACCACTCCTCCAATTGCTGGATTTTATGTATGAAATGACAGTTTTGGTGACTGAAATCCTAATGACCTAATGGAGACATTGAATTGAATGAAATCATGATGATTATGACTGAAATGATAATGATGATCTTTGAATGATTATGCACTCAACTAAGTGATGACATGGACCATCATGTGAAAATTTTGGAAGGAGTGGAAAATAGTCCTAGACCTAATACCCAGTGACCAAATTTGTGTTTGAAAACATAATGAAATGAAAACAAATTGACTATGAGACCCTAATAGAACATGATAAGAGCCCATTCGATCACTAGTGATAGGATGTAAATATTAACACTAGCAATTTGGTAAAAATATGAGTCCTTCACCGAAGCTCTAAAGCATTCCTTCTCCCGAACACTTAGGCTTTATCACAATGCTAGGATGTAAGGGAACGAGAGTTAAAATGAGTCTAACAATGACCGAACAAGCTCTAAAATTGGGGGAATGAGGAATGTGAATTTATAGGAAGGGAGAAGAGGTTGGGAGCCCATGAAAGGAGGAGGAAGGCCCGCTTTTTAAGGGATTAACCCCTATTGATGATATCAAGGCGATAAAATTAGATATCTCGACCTTTTCACCGCTGTTTAACAACCAAATCACTACCCTAGAGCTTCTAGAGGTCGAAGCTTCTCCATTTGAGGGAACACTGCCAAAAATGGATCAGAGCAATTTTCCAAGAAATAAGGGCACTGACAACACTAAGCCAGAACTATGAATATGACATCAGCGCGAGTATGGCACCAGGAAAAGAATTGACCCAGGAAACTAGGAATTTGACCAAGTTTCTTCAATAATTTTCCAAGGCAGGTTTCTTTGGATCTTTAGGGGATGTCCTTAACATATTTCTTGATGGTGGAAACATTGCACAAGATTTGTCTCAGGGCATTTCAGGATTAGGAACGGGAAAATGAGCATGGTGAAAAATTACTGTGTAACATTTATGTACGTTGGAAATTTGAGAAGGTATATAGATATGTATGATACTATATATGGCATGTATAAATTCAAAAATTTGAATGAAATCATCTCCTTGAAATACCAACTCAAAGCCACAAAAATGAACAAGGGAGAGTCTGTGCAATCCTACATCATGAGGATATCTTGCCTTGGAGATCAATTGCAAAGAGTTGGGGAAATTTTTCTTGACAGGGAATTGGTAATCGTAACTCTAATAGGTCTCCCTCCTATTTAGGAAACCTTCATCACTACCATGAGCAACAACAATTTCCTCCCGTCATTTGATGAAATTGTTGGAAATCTCGGTCAAGAATAATCAAGGATGATATTGAGAAGAAGGATTCAAAAGCATGAAGAGGGAGAGCCCGTTGTATTTTTCATACAAAACAAGAAGAACAAAGGAAAAGGAGGTTCATAAAGAAAGCATCCACCTCTACATACAAAGAGAAGGAATAATAGAAAATCATCTCACATTGAATGCTACAATTGTCACAAGAAGGGTCATTATGCTCGAGATTTCCCTAAGAAGAACAATGGTCCATAATACAACAATATAAGCAACAACATGTTTGATTATCTAAGAAGAAGAGATGAGCGAAGAAATGATCGCGATGGAAGAGATGAAATACTAAGAAGAGATGCTCCAAATTACCATGAAGAAGATCGCCATCCTCAAAAGAAGTCAAGATACTCTAGGTGTAGAGCCTTAAGAGTGCCTCAATTTTGACACTCCTTTTCACTATCTTTCCTTATTTTTTATGACGCCATAAGCTCAGACAAGTGTTGAAATTCAAATTTTGACTCGGTAAGGTATCCTAATGATTTATTTTTCATATTTTCAACTGCTCCTTATTATTAGAATGAAATTTTTATTTAGCTACAGAATTAATGCAATTCTGCAACCAAACTCTGTTTCTGTAGCCACCGTCATGATTCAACAAGTTCTAAGATATTCATGGAGTAGAGGAACATATGCACAGTTGAAAAATGATCTAGTCATGGATCATATCATATCCATCCGTCCAAAATCAAGCAAGAGATCACCAAAAATACAGTCAAAGGAGCGGTCAACCGGGAGCTGGAACAAGCGAGTGAGAAATTCTAAAGCTTCACGATTTGCTCTGCTGCATATCAAATCGTGAAGCAACACAATTTTCATTTCTTTTTAGAATTGCAGATAAAATTTCTTAGTCTTAGAAGGTATAAAGCCTCAGAATAGTTAATGACAAGCTTTTATAAATATGAGGCTAATTAATTGTGTACACAACACGAATTATTGCGAGACTGTGATATCCTTAAACTATGTTTTTATTCCTTTAATCAAATGAAGAAGTGTTATGGAGTTCTAGTGCGAAGTTAGTAAAGAGTAGATTCAAGCCATCTTTTGTGGAGGGCCCCTGAAACAAAAGAGGTTTCATTTCATTTTCATTATTGCATTTAATTGTTATGTCATAGCTTAATTCTTATGTGTTTACAGTGTGTCGTAGCGTAGATACATGCTCTACTTTCATACTCGTTTTCATCGCAATTATTTCTAGATTTTAACAGTGTTGAAGATTATGATTACCATTTTTATTTCATTTATTTGTTATTACCATTTCCGGAATGTCATATGTTTAGTAGATTCTCTATTTATTTCATTTAAATAGATTAATTTATTAGATGGTTAAAACGCAGAGATATTTTATCATAAGATCTTGGAATAGATTAGTTTTTTCATCCATTAATTTTTTCAAGAACTAGATTAGTTCCTTTTCATACAGTAGAAGCTTATCATACACTAGTTCTTGTGAGATATAATTGAAGTAGTAATAGAAGATTTATTTTCTAAAAAGTTTTGAATCAATTCTATCTTGTGAGCTCAAATAGTTTTACTCCATACACAGTGATTTATTTTCTCATCATAAAATAGTTTTTAATCCTTTGGGATAAGTTTAATTCACATTAAATTTTCAAAAAGACATAAAAATTATAATTTATTTTTGGTTTTAGAATTTTAGTTCTTTTCAGAATTAATCCTTAGCTACTAACAATATTTTCCATTTCAATTTCTAGGACTTAATTAAATTTGGGTTTAGTCTTTCATAATTAGTCTCTTAAATTCTTCAAGAACATCTAGAATAAAAACATTTTCAAAAACAACTTTCACATATAAAATTACTAAAATAATTTAATTAAGAAAGACTTCTAGCATATATAGTGCATTTTCACTTCACAAGATTACCTACTTTGGTCGATAATTTATGATAGCAATTTAAAATAATTAAATTGACTAAACACCAGGTATGAAAGTAATGTTGCAAAAAAATTTGAAGATATTCTTAATTTTGCATCCAATGAATGCTCCCACACGAAATTTGAGCAAAATTGTAGGTAGATAGTTGAAAATACGAGTTGAAAAAGTAGTTCTTTTATTTTTATTTTTTTTTAATCCAAAAATGGTGAATCATCCTCCATGGTTGACATCATCAACTTGAATCCTTTTGGTTCTTATAAAGTTTATTTTGGTTGTACATTATTGTTTTGAGACCCATTTTTTACCTCAAAATTTCTCTAATGAATTTAGAATTTAACCCAGATGATGGCACACTTGCAACCACGAGTGAGAAAATGCTCCTTTTGCTCCAAAATTACGTAGAGCTCAAAAGAAAAAGATGAATGTGAGATGATCTTTGGGCTAGACTCTTTATATAGGGAGAGCATGCATGCAATTAGGGTTAGGATTTGTGAGTGCACTCAGTGCATGTCGAGAAATTAGGATTCAAGAGTGATTTGACTACCATTAATAGGTGTGACAGTACTGACTAACAAGATTTGTAATTTCAATTTCTAGTAATTAGTTAAATTTGGGTTTAGTTTTTCATAATTTAGTCTCTTAAATTCTTCAAGAACATGTGGAATAAAAAAATTTAAAAAAAAACTTTCACATATAAAATCACCAAAATAAATTAAATAAGAAAGGCTTCCAGCATATATAGTGCATTTGCACTTCACAATATTACTTACTCTGGTCAATAATTTATGATAGAAATTTAAGATAATTAAATTGACTAAAAATTTTGGTGTTGTCTCCGGGGAGGTGTAAATAGGAGCCTTATCTCTTACTCCATAAAGAAAAAAAACAAACAACAAAAACATAGAAAAATGACATGCATAGAGAAAGAGATTTTGGAGGTAGTTTTGTAGCTAGAGGTAGAAGTTTGATTCCAACCATACCACTCACCCCATCAAGACGTCGTAGTGCCACGTCACCCACCCAAACTCACATACCATTCTTAGCAGGTAGACATAGACTTCCTGAGGTATTAAGATCATAAATTCAACCTAGAGATTCACCAACTTCATAAACTGAAGTAGTTGTGGAAGAAAAATATCCCATATCCCCAATAGAAGGAGTAGTATTTCTAACCTCTACTGGAGAAAAAAAATCTAGCCCAAGAGCTTTAAATTCCTAGTGGGGAAGAATAAGAAGAAATATTCTTTAATATACCATTAATAGAAGAACCAGAAGAGTCAAAAGAGGAACAAACAATTGCAAACGTAGAATCTTATATCAGTTCTGAAGAATCTATAATGGATAGAGAAGGGGAAGGAGAAGTACACAATGTGAATGATGAATAATTAAGACTAGGAGGAGGTGGACCTAGAATTAGAGGTGGAGATAGAGGTAGAGGAAGAGATGGAGGAAGAGGAAAAGGAGAAGGTAGAGGAGGTAGGGGAGAAGACAGGAACATAATAGATTTAGATCCTGTTGGATTTCCTATACTTGATGAAGATACTATTGCTAAAATGAAAAATATCTCACTCTCTACCCTTCCTAATTTATGTGGATTAAGAAGTGAAGATCCTGAAACATTTATTTTTGAATTTGAAGTTTTATGTAGATCATATGACTACTTACTTGATTCTCAAAAATTGAAATTGTTTTCAGCAACACTTAAGGATGCATCATTAAAATGGTCTATGGGATTAATAACACATTCTATTAGGACATGGGAAGACATGAAGGATGCATTCTTACAAAAATAAAAGGATTACTGCACACCTTATAATTGAAAAGATGCATTTTTTAAGATGATGCAAAGAGAGGATGAAATCTTGGGGGATTTGATTGAAAGATTCAATTATAATCTAAAAAAGGCTAAGATGGAAAATTTGGATGAAGATAATTTAAAGGCTCTCCTGTTGAAAGACATGAGCGATGAATGGATAGAAATCCTTAACATGATGAGAAAACGAGACATTTATTAGCTATCATTACCTGAAATTTCTGAATTATGCATACATATTTCAAGAGGTAAGTCAAGAATTGGGAATAATTCCAGAGATCTTGTTCTCTCTAGATTCAATAAATCTACATTTGGAACAGTAATTAGGGCTAAAATAGGAAATTTTCTTGATTAATTTAAAACATATATTTTAGGAAGTCTTACTGAAAAAATAAACACCTTGAAATTACAAAAAAAGAAAAGAGATGAAAGTGATGCCTTATCTATTTTTTGTCCTAAGTGAAAAAATAAACATGCTTTAAGATAAATCCCTCTTTATCTAAAATTCATATAAACCTAAGTCATATGTACAAAAAATAATGAAACAAATAAGTTCCCTTCCATTGCAAGTCTTAAAGCTGTCTACCAAGAGGAAATAGTTCCAAACCAGGTAGATCCTTTTTTCTTTGTTGCTATAAGACCATGGCAAGGATCACAAACTCAAAGTTTCAATACTTAGATATATACCCATCCCCCACAAAAAAACTATAATGCACCAATGTCATGTCAAAAACCTTGGTATCAACCCCCGCCTTGGACACAAGGATGAAAAAATCCTTATGGTATATACTCTCAATATCACCAATATCCATAAACTTATCCAAAATTTCCACCACAAAATTTTCCTTAGACTATTCAACAACCTCAACCTTAATTTCAAAATCAAAATCAACAACTTTCATTACCATTTCCACATAGGCCAAACCAACTACCTGCTCAACCACTTCCAAACCCAAACAATAAAAATGCACAAACTGTTTACAACATGGAGGGACAAAATTTTCAGACTTATATGATAACTCCACTAGATCTTAATAATGTTCAACTTAGATCTGGTATAATATTAGAAAATAAATTACCTTATGTTGTTATCCAGGAAAGATAAAAATATGATCATTTTGATGAAGAGACATCTCTTCATCAAAATGAAAATATTCAAAAGAAAAATAGTCATTATGAAGAAGATTCATCTCTTCATCAAAATGAAAATCTTTAAAACCAAACACATGATACTCCAATAAAATCAACTCCCATCATAGAACAACTTTCAGTATATATAGAAAAACCTCCTTTCCCTGAAAGATTACAAATTGATAAAGGGGTAGAAAAACAAACCATGTTGCCTGATTATGATATGTTAGACGAACTGAAGAATGTCTGTATAAAAATTCCTTTACTACAAGCTATCAAAGAAATTCAAATCCTTGAAAAGACAATAAGAGAGTTGAGTATAAATAAATCTGGGAGAATTGGGAAAATTGCAGATATCATGATGGGAAAAACAACAATACAAAAATATTTAGATCTAGGAAGTCTCATTTTGAAGACACACATGAATGGTATTGAAATCCAAAACACATTTATTGACTTAGGAGAAACCATAAACATCATGAGTAAACTAACTATGGAGCGACGAACACTTCCAAATATTCAATATACACCTACATTATTACAACTTGCAGATAGATTTGTAATTACACCTGATGGTGTATTAGAAGACATTTATATATCCTTATATTCTTGGGAATATTCATTTCACTTTATTATCTTAACTCCCAAGAATAATTTAGGAGGACATCCATTGATATTAGGAATACCTTGGTTAGCTACAATTGATGCCTTCATCAGTTGTAGATCTGGTTATATGTTTATCTCTGATGGAAGCTCAACAAATAAATTCACATTATATCCTCTAGGAAAAAAAATCTTAGAAATAGAAAATGAGGAATGGATGGATTATTACAATGACATGCAACCTATTTTTACTATCTCCCAAATTAGTGAAGACAAGGCATATTTTAAATTCAATAGAAAATGATGAATTATATTTACAATGTGAGAGTAGTCAAAATTTTCAAGAACAATGCAATATTGAATATTTATCATCCAGACAAATGTCTTTATATTCTATGGAAGAATTTGGAAATTATTCAATAGAAATATTTCTAGGTAAAACTTTAAACGTAAAAACAAAAAACAAAAAAAGAGAATTTTAGGAGAAGAAATTAATGGAAACATTACAAAAACACTCTTCTGCATATGCATGGGAATACAGTGACATGAAATGAATCAACCCTGAAACTTGCATACATCACATATATATTGAGGAGAATTCCAGACCAATCCGACAACCTCAGAGAATAATGAATCCAAACTTAAGGGAAATTGTAAATGAGAAACTACACAAACTGTTGAATATAAATTATATTTATCCAATATCAGACAGTCAATGGGTTTCACCTTCAGTAATTATTCCTAAAAAGAATGGAAAGTGGAGAATATGCATCAATTATAGGGAATTGAATAAGGCCACTTTAAAATATGATTTTACATTACCTTTCATAGATCAAGTTTTGGATACATTAGCAAGGAAGAAATATTTTTTGATTTTTGGATGGTTTTAGTGGGTATATAAAATTCAGGTAGCTCCAAAAGATCAAGACAAAATGACTTTTACCTGTCCATGGGGAACTTATGCTTACCGAGTGCTTCCTTTTGGATTATTCAATGCAACCACAACATTACAAAGAGAAGTATTTGGTATTTTCTTCGATTTAATTCATGATTGTGTAGAAGTGTATATGGATGATTTTATAGTCTATGGAAATTCTTTTGAAGAAGCCCTTGAAAATTTGGAAAAAGTTCTCATAAGATGTAAGGAATCAAATCTCTCATTAAGTCATGAAAAATGTTTTATGATGTTTACTGAAGGAATTTTTGTAGGACACCATATTTCAGGAAATGGAATTAAGGTGGACTCATCTAAAGTTGAAGTTATTTCCAAATTAGCAATCCCATGTTGTCAAAAATATGTTAGGATTTTTCTTGGTTTTACAAGATCCTATAGAAGATTCATTGAAAACTTCACAAAGATTGCATTTCCACTCTTCAAATTGCTTACAAAGGATTGTGAATTTAGTTGGAATCCTGAGTGCCAAATGGCATTTGAAACATTGAAGGAAAAGATTTATGAAGCACTCATCCTAAGAGGACCAAACTGGAAATTTCCTTTTCATATTTCAACTGATGCTTCAGAAATAGCTCTAGGAGATGTATTGGAACAAAAATACTTTACTCCTTATGCCATTTATTATAAAAGTAAAAATTTGACTCCAATGGAGTTAAATTATATTGTTATCAAAAAGGAGTTTTTAGTTGTTGTCCATGCCATTAACAAATTAGACATTACATCACTGACTATGAAACTTTCATTCACACAGATCATTCTGCAATTAGATATATAATGAATAAATCAATTACTAATGGAATAATCACAAGATGATTACTATTATTGCAAGAATTCAATATCACCATTTTAGACCGACTTGGAAAACAAAACACAGTTCTTGAATTCTTGTCTATAATTCAAAATGATAACAATGATACACCAATAGAATATAGTTTTTCTAATTAATATATTTTTTCAATATCTACTAAATCTCCATGGTTTGCGTACATTGCTAATTATTTAGCTATAGGAAAGCTACATTCATATTTATTTCCTAGAGAAAAGAGGAAAATTATTCAAATGAGTGCATCTTATTCATGGCTAAATGAATAATTGTACAAGACAGGTCCAGATCTCATCATTCAAAGATGTGTACGAGAAGAAAAAATACCTGAGATACTAAAATCATGCCATGATGAGCCACATGGAGGACACTTCGCTGACAAAATAACTTCATACAAAGTACTTCTCTTAGGATATTATTGTCCTTCCCTTTTCACGGATGCCAAGGAATATGCTAAGAGATGCGATAATTTTCAGATAATTGGGAAACATGTTCCTTAAGATGAAATTCCTTTACTATCACAGGTACTTATTGAACCCTTTGAAATACAGGCTCTAGATTTTGTTAGACCAATCAATCCACCATCAAGACAAAAGAGGTATATTCTTGTGTGCACTGATTATGTCACCAAATGGGTAGAAGCTAAATCACTTTCCTTTGCTAATGAAAATGATGTAGTTTCATTTCTTTTAGAGGACATTTTTACTCATTTTGGTGTCCCAAGGGAAATTGTGACAGATCAAGGAACTCAATTTAAATCCAGAATGGTGCAGAAGACCGTGGAAGAATCCAAAATCAAGCATAGAAAGTCCACTCCATATCATCCACAGGAAAATTGACAAGTAGAGTCCACTAATAAGGTGATTGAGACAATCCTCACAAATATTGTACATTTGCAGAGAAGGGATTGAACAGAAAAGCTTCCAGAAGCTTTATGGGCCTACCACACCACATGGAGAAATAAAACAGGACATACTCCCTATGAACTTATTTATGGGAATCAAGTCTTGTTTCTAATAGAGTTCCAAATAAAAACTTTCAAGATAGCAATTAAACTGGGACTTGACTTTTCAGAAGCACAAAGGCATAGAATGGAACAACTCAACGAGCTTGATGAAATAAGACAAGATTCAATTCAAAAGACCAGCCTAGTTCAACAATAGAGATCTAGATGGCATGATAAATACATCAAGGAAAGAAAATTTCAAGTTGGAGATTGGGAACTTCTCTTTGATTCGAAGTTCAAATATTTTCAAGGGAAATTTCAAACTCATTGGCTTGGGCCTTATGATATTGAGAGAGTCTTTTATAATGGAGTAGTCGGGATTAACTATTGATGAAGAAAAATTTCCCCTCCTTGTAAATGGACATCGACAAAGGATCTGCCACAAGCCATTGACAAAAGAGGAATTTGTTAAGATTTTTCAAGATAATGCTGATATAAAGTTGGTTAAGAATAATTCTTCTTCTTCTCCAACTTAGAAGTCTTCTTTCATTTTTGTCAAATTTAATATATATATATATATATATATATATATATATAAGTATGAAAACCAATCATTGATTGGCATACTTATACAGAAAATATAGGGTGAAAACCAAAATATCTGTTTTTGGAGCCTTACATTTTCTTTATTCCTGCTCTAAAAATCCCAATTATTTGCATCCATTTTTCCTTTTTAGAAAATAAAAATATAGCTACATAATTAATGTAATTCTACAGCCCTAATGGATTTCTGCAGCTCAGATATGACATGAGTTTTTTTATCGAAGCAGTTGATGATCATTTTATACCACCAACTCAAAAACATCATTAAAATAGTTGATCATGTCAAATTGAAATCAAATCTCACACTCCGCCACTAAACCCTCATCATTTACATGACCGCTCCAACATCAAATCCCGATCTTGTTGATGAAATAATCCAACTCATAATTTAACGGTCAATTTTTATTAACCCTCACTCATGCTCTAGATAGTTCCAAATCCTCACTCATTCATTCATTTATCCTTATATATCATCCATTTCACAATATAATTCACTTACGCTCCTAACTCATATTGAAACCCGCAGTCTACCCTGTCAAACAGACAATCTTAAGGTAAAACTTCTCGACAGGCATGGGAGTAACTGTGAGGACAGAACCTGAAGGGAGAAAATTTATGGAGGGTTATCCACTAGTAAAGGAAATGTTACAAAGAGCACAGTGGCTCAGTTTTGTGGAAAAAATTGAAGGGTTTCACAAGGATTTCATCAAATATTTTGCTAGAGCGTTTGATGGAATGGAGATCGAGATCAAAGATATCAAGTTTTCCATAATAGAGTCTTTCATAGCTGAAGCCACCGAGTTTCCGAAGCAAGATAAATATGTTTTAAAAATAGATGAATTGAAGGTGAAGGATGAAAAATATTTCTAAAAAACCCAGGTATGGATACTAGCATCTTTAAAAAAGGAATTCTTTGCATAGCTCTTAAAGGAAAATGGATAAATTTATTATTGATCATCCATAAATTCATTACCTGTGAGGGAAGGTTCAAATGCATGTTATTTTACCATGCTAGGCTGTTAATGAATTTTCTTTAAGATAGTGAAATACACCTTCCATACTTTTTATTGCATAGCTTGAAGAAAATGGCAGGAACTGTTCAGAAAAAAATTTAGTTTATAGACAATACGATGTATCATCATGAGTTAATAAAAATTATCATTGAATTTAACCTAAAAAGCCTAGGGGACACTTGGGAAAAACTCCTAATTCTGAACCATTTCCAAGAAGGAGACCAACAACAACCTAGTTGTAGCAAGGAAAAAAGAGGAAGAAAAAGAAAAGTTGAAAATGAACAAGCACTCCAAGAACAGTCAGAAGATGAAATCCCCATTGCAAAACTTTTCGGAAATTTTAAGAAGCAAACTAA
Source organism: Pinus albicaulis (assembly GCA_034641835.2). Taxonomy (NCBI): domain Eukaryota; kingdom Viridiplantae; phylum Streptophyta; class Pinopsida; order Pinales; family Pinaceae; genus Pinus; species Pinus albicaulis. Next base: position 89,048,246 of record CM076584.1, on the reverse strand, counting down.
AAAAGAAGGAGGAGGATAGCATAAAAGGGAAGGGTAAATCCTTAAACACGGAAGATCTTAAAAGCAAGTCCAAAATTAAAAATCCTCCCCACCCAGTAAGAAGAAGCTCTATACTCAGAAAGACAACAAAGGAACTATCTTCGAAAGAATCAGAATTTGTTTATTTAGAAGAGCAACCTAGGGTTCCATCACCCACTGCTATTTCACCCACTCATAGTCTAGGTCGAAGAATTCCATAAATTAACCCAGTGTAGTAAGAAATTTATGATTAAATTGAGTCTTTGGAGAAGAGAGATATGGGAAAGAAATCATTTTTTGAAGATCAGCCTCATAGTCCACAAGAACCTCTAGTTGTGAATACTTTGAAACAAGAGATATTTTAACTATAGACACTAAACAGGCATATTAAACAGGAAAATGAAGCCTTGAAGTTGCAAAGCCAAATTGAGAAAACCATAAATGAAAATACTCTTATACATCTGGGTTTATGGTTTAAGAAGAACAAAAAGTTTAAAAAATAAGAATAAATAGCAAAGCAAGCAGATAATAAATCTGACATATAAACTTCTAATGAGAAAGCCAAGGGTAGTTGTAACCACAAAGAAGGTAAAGAATATGAAATTATATGTTTTAGCAAAGGTCTTAGAGTAGATGCAGTAACATGATAATACTCACAATTTTGTATTTTTTCATGAGGACATGCAATGGTCTCCTCGTGGGGGAATGTAGAGCCTCAAGACTGCCTCAATTTCGACACTACTTTTCACTATATTTCCTTCTTTTTGACAACACCATAAGCTCAAACAAGTGTTGAAATGCACATTTTGACTTGTTAAGGTATCATAATGATCTATTTTTCATATTTCCAATTGTTCCTTATTTAGAATGAAATTTGTATTTAGCTACTGAATTAATGCAATTCTGCAACCAAACTCTGCTTTTTGTAGCCACCACCATGATTCAATAAGTTCTAAGGTATTAATGGAGTAGCGGAAAATATGAGCAGTTGAAAAATTATTTGGTCATGGATCATATCTTATCCATCCATCCATAATCAAGCAAGAGATCGCCAGAAATATGGTCAAAGGAGCGGTCAACCGATTCCTCGAACAAGCGAGCAAGAAAGTCTAAAGCTTCACGATTTTCTCTGTCGCGTAGAAAATCGTGAAGAAATGAAATTCTCATTTCTGTTTAGAATTGCAGATAAAATTTTCTTAGTCTTAGAAGGCATGAAAGCCTCAGAATATTTAATGACAGGCTTTTATAAATATCGGGCTAAGTAATTGTGTACATAGCACAAATTATTGTGAGACTTTGATAACCTTAAACTCTGTTTTTATTCCTTTAATCAAATGAAGAAGAGTTATGGAGTTCTAATGCGAAGTTAGTAAAGAGTATATTCAAGCCATATGTTGTGGAGGGCCCCTGCAACATAAGAGGTTTCATTTCATTTTCGTTATTGCATTTAATTTTTATTTTCATAACTTAATTCTTATGCGTTTATAGTGTGTCGTAGCGTAGATACATGCTTTTCTTTCATACTCGTTTTCATCACAATTCTTTCTAAATTTTAATAGTGTTGAAGATTCTGATTACCATTGTTGTTTCATTTATTTGTTATCACCATTTACGGAATTTCATTATGTTAAGTAGATTCTCTATTTATTTCATTTAAATAGATTCATTTATTAGATGGTTAAAACACATAGATAGTTTATCATAAGAGATTGGAATAGATAAATTTATCATCAATTAACTTTATCAAGAATTAGATTAGTTCCTTTTCATATAGTAGAAGCTTATCATAGACTAGTTCTTGTGAGATATAATTGAAGTAGTAATAGAAGATTTCTTTTCTAAAAAATTTTGAATCAATTATGTCTTGTGAGCTCAAATGGTTTTAGTCCATAAACAATGATTTCTTTTATTATCATAAAATAATTTTTAATTCTTTGGGATAAGTTTCATTCACATTAAAATTTCAAAATGACATTAAAATTAGAATTCTTTTTGGTTTTAGAATTTTAGTTCTTTTCATAATTAATCCTTATCTACTAACAAGATTTGTCGTTTCAATTTCTAGGACTTAATTAAATTTGGGTTTAGTTTTTCATAATTAGTCTCTTAAATTATTCAAGAACATCTGGAATAAAAAAAAATTCAAAAACAACTTTCACACATAAAATCACCAAAATAAATTAAGAAAGGCTTCTAGCATATATAGTTCATTTTCACTTCACAAGATTACCTACTCTGGTCGAAAATTTATGATATAAATTTAAGATAATTAAATTGACTAAACACCAGGTATGAAAGTAATGTTGCAAAACAATTTGAATATATTCTTAATTCTGCATTCAGCGAGTGCTCCCACCCGAAATTTGAGCAAAACCATAGGTAGATAAGTTGAAAATACGAGTTGAAAAAGTGGTTCTTTTATTATTTTTATTTTTAATTTTTTACTCCAAAAATGGTGAATCATCCTCCATGGTTGACATCATCAACTTGAATCCTTTTGGTTCTTATAAAGTTGATTTTGGTTGTACATTTTTGTTTTGAGGCCCATTTTTTACCTCAAAATTTCTCTATTGAATTGAGAAACCCACCCAGATGATGGCACACTTGCAACCACGAGTGAGAAAATGATCCTTGTGCTCCAAAAGTATGCAGAGCTCAAAAGAAAAATATGAATGTGAGATGATCTTTGTGCTGGACTCTTTATATAGGGAGAGCATGCATGCAATTAGGGTTAGGATTTTTGAGTGCACTTAGTGCATGTCGGGAAATTAGGATTCAAGAGTGAGTTGACTACCATTAAGAGGTGTGACAGTAGTGACTTGAAGAATTATGCTCTCACTGTCGACAATGAGTGTGCACTGACTATATATAGAAGATTCCCTCACACTGTTACTAGGAATAGTGCAATAAATTTTGAAAAGGACTACGCAATCATTGTTGAAAAGAAATGTGCAATCATTATTGGCAAGGATTGTGCAATGACTATTGACAAAGAGTGCACAACCTTGTCACTATGAAGTGTGCTTAGCCTATCTTGGAAAGTGTTCTTGTGAAGACATTAAGCATTGGGAATGTGAAAGAAAGTATTTCAACACTTATGATTCCTAAAGGAATACTTGAACACTTAAACAACATGATCAAGGATTACCTTAATGGCTTGAAATGAAAAATGGCATGATCATAAGAAGGCTCCAAAATTTGCAGGTAGGAAAAATTTTGGAGGGGATTGTAGCAACTACATTCGGGTTTCCCACCTTCTAACATGTGCTCTTGACAATTATGTGAGGATAAAGTGGCTCATCACATAAGCTATGAGGAGGTTTTCAAGGGCTACTATTTGTTGGCTAGAAGATGGTTAGGAAAAAATATCTCCTAAGCTTACCCAATTTTGGTGGGTAACAGAGCCTATCAATCTATGTCCCACAAGGAGGAATAAGAGGTTGGGGGATGACAGGGTTGCGATGAGAATACACATGTTTTTATTATATGAAATACTTCTTAATGACCAGCGTAGGATATTCATATGGAAATGGTAAAGGTAGGGTGGAAGCCTGGAATACCCTTTAAATTCAATCTCTCATAGATTGAAGAAGAATTTGTCGCCTTAATGAGGGAGAACTAGTCTCCCTTTGATGAAACTAGAAGAGAGGTTCCATCAATATAGTTTGAGGAAAACCTAAATATGGAAAAACAAGTAGTTTTTTCTTGGATTCATGAGAAAAAATTGAAGGATAATGCAGAGTTATTGGAGATAGAGGCTTAGTTGGAGGTTCTGTGCTCTCAAGGTTTGGTCATATATAATTATAAAGAACATAAAGTGGAGGTTAACCATTTGGAAAAAAGGAAGAGACAAATGTTAGAATATATACAAGAGGCTTGGAGATTTAAAAGTAGAGCACTATGGTTGGAGAAAGGGAACAAATTTACTAAGAATTTTCACCAATTCAGAAACTATAGGAAAAAAATTAATACTATTTGGAAGGTGAAGAGAACCAATGTGAATTTGATACTATTTTGAAGTCTTAGCTAGAACAAGGATTGATAACTTTAAAGGGACCTATGAAGATGATATCGAGCTAAAATTGCTTAGATTATAAAAATGACTCTATATTCTCCAATTTTGGTTTCTTAAGAATACAATGGAATGGTGATGGAAGAGGTTACTAAGGATTAATTTGAAGAAGTTTTGCATAGTTTTAAAAAGGATGAAAGACTTTGGTTTTACAAGGTAATATAGGAGAATTTAATGACGATTATTGAGGACTCAAGGGATAATGGAAGAATTCTTGCAACCTTTAGCTCAAATTTTATTTCCTTAATTCAAAAATTTGATAATCCTTCAGCGTTTGAAGAATACAGTCACATTTCTTTGTATCACTATATCTATAAAATTATTGCAAAAAAAATCGATTTTAGATGAGAAATTAAGTTTCATTTTGATGAAGGTAGATCCATGAGGAAATTGGGATCACACAGGAAGGTTTACATTTGGATAAAACAAGAAGGATGCCAATGATAGTGATAAAAATACATCTTTCAAAAGCATATGATAGGGTTAGTTGGCTCTATCTAAGGCTTATGTTGATTCATCTGAGGTTATGATTATGAACTGTCAACTGGGTAATGGACCATGTAACCAAAGTTTCATTCAAATTTATTAATGGTTCTGCTATGTCAAGGGTATCAATTATCGCCTTTATTATTTCTTATTGTGGTAAAAGGACTCAGTAGGGCTTTGATGAATGAAAAAAGGATTGGAGTTTTAAATGATATCAACATTAGATCAATTAATTTAACTCGTTTAATTTTTTTTGATGATATACTCTTGCTATGTGATGGCTCAAAAAGGAATTCCATAAGCTTAAATAAGTGTTTGATATCATTGTTTTATTACCAAGATTATGGTAAATTTAAGGAATTTTTCTCTCCTTTGCTAACATTGATAATCAGAAAATCATATTCCTTATAGAATTGTTCCCATTTCAGAAATTAGATTGGCAGAGTGGTTTAAAGTAATTAGGATTCCATATAAAACCAATTGACTAGTAAAATGCATTGGTAATCACTTATTACTAAATTTAAAAAGAGACCCTTGATTTGGTGTAGTCATTGATATTCATGACATGAAAGTTTTATTTGGTTAAATTAATGCTTGATGCAATTTTTTTCTATTGCATGACCCTATAATTTATTTGGAAGGGATATTGAATAACATGGAGGGGATAACCTATAAATTATTATGGTTATAGAGTATGGATAAAAAGAGGTATCACATTAGTCAAATGGAAATGAATAGTAGTTGCAAAGGCCTTTGAGATTTTGAGATTGAAAAATAAATTTTAATTTGCAACCATCTTCTTGGTAAAAAGTGCATGGAGACTTTTTTTGGGGAAATCTTTATGGTGTGAGGTGATAACCCATAAGTATATTGCTCCTATTTCAGTTGAAGGGTGTATCAAATATCCTATAAAGTACTTTCAAATGTTGTAAATTGGGTAGCTCGAAAGGCATTTCCAAGTGGTGAAAACCCACCAAAAGTTAGCTGGTTCGAAAAAGTACCCAAGTGGTTGGGATTTTGACCCAACGTTGTGGGCTTGATACCCAAGTTAATTAATTGTTTAATCTAATTTTTTGTTGACAGGTAAAATAGGGTTTTCTTGATGGACAAGGAAAACCTCCAAGATCACTCACAAAAAAAGTATAAATGAGAGGCCAAAGGAGAGGCCTAGACACACAAGTGGAGAAGGACTCTCAGTTGTGAAGAGAGGGAGGCTAAAGGACCTAGCTGAAAATATGCCTTAAAGGAGTTTCAATAGAAAGAATAAAGTCATATATGAGTGTTGGAAGGTCATATCTATAAGAAGAAAGTCATATTTGAGTGTTGGAAGGTCAGATCTACAAGAATAAAGTCATATTTGAGTGTTAGAGTGTTAGATCTACAATAATAAAGTTAAATATGTGATCTGAAGAAGAAGATATAACATATCAAGAAGTTGTAACATGGTTGCAAAAGAACCGTAAGCTGAAGGACAAGCTCAAGTATGAACTTGTGTTTTTTATTGGGTAGGTTGAAGATCTAAAGGATCATATCTCAAACCCTAGATCAGTCAAAGGACAGACTCTGCATTTTATTGTATACTATGTATATTGGTTCTATCAAAGGTTATAAAGGGCCATGATCCCTAGTACAAGAGCAATAATGATTCTTTACTAATGGAATAATAAAGGTCAAGATTTGGGCCATATAAATCTATGTACTTAATTTATTTCATTATTATTATATTTTTTGTGTGCAAAGTACTTTTGTGTTGGGGTTCCCACTATGTTTATATGCTAAGATCTAATTATAGACTAGATCTAGGGCCCAATAAAAATTAGCATAGTATCCTAGCTACTTTAAAGGGTTAGTTAAACTATAGTGTGCATATGAAGTAGCTTAAGAGGGAGTTTTGAAACTGCTAGACATGGAGCATGAGATTTAGAAAAGAAGGTGTTTTGGCATGGAAAAGAAAGCTTCAGGCGTATGGAAGATTGATCGTAAGATAGTATCTTCATTGGGATGTGGAGTTGCACATATGGCAGGGGAGCCATGTGAACATGAGGTATTTGACCTAGGAGAATGAGGACTCATGCAGAGTTGAGTTTATTTGGTCTAGAGTTGATTAGACCCAGTGTTAAACCACAGATTGGGATTGACTTTGGAAGGACACAAGTTTAGTAGCAGCAATTTCCAGGAGGGAAATAAGAATGAGCCAATTGAGGTTATGTAGGCTCAGAGGGAGTGTATATTTAAAGGCAAACTAGAAAGGAAATTCAGTCTCCTAGTGGAATCCTGAATCTTCACGTGCAAAAGAGAGTGGAGTTTTCAGCCCATGTCATGAAACAAGTGAAGACACTCATGATGGTGCAAGTCATGTTTCATGCAAGATAGTAATGCACCATGTAAGATAAAGCTAGGCCTAGTACAAAATAATATGTGGCACATGCGAGGAAAATCATGGCCATGTAAAGGAAATTCATGACTCATGTGAGGGTGGTCATGGGTATGCAAGAAAATTCATGGAGATATATATTTCAAAGTGTGAAGGAAACACCTTCCACAATAAGAGGGAGAGTTGGAAATTGAGTAGCTCGAAAGGTATTTTCAAGTGGTGAAAACCCACCAAAAGTTATTTGATTGTGAAAAATACCCAAGTGGTTGGGGTTTTGACCCAAATTTGTGGGCTTGAGACCTGTTGTGGCTCATTTTCATTTACTTTTGAAATATTTTTCAAAACACCAAAAAATCATATATGTTAGAAAATGTAAAAATTTGTATGTTGAAGAATAATTTTGATTTATATGTTTGTGTACTAGCAGTATGTGTGGAGATGTGAAGGCGGGTCGAGTCGGGCTTATTCGCGTGCAGAAAAGTTCAAGATTCGGGCCGATTGATGCATTCAGAACATTTCATAAAGGTCAGGGTCGAGTCGGAATTATTCGCAAGCTCGGGAGAGACTAGCGCTACAGAATACCAAATAAGCTCAGGAGGGTTACACCGTGGAGAAAAAAAATTTAGTAACTAATATCATTTATTCGTCAAAGTAACATATGAAATCCTATTGAATGAAACGATGTTCGTTATTGAAGAAATCGTATAGATTTCCCAAAGGTAGAAAACTAGTGTATTTTCCTTAAAAACTTAAGAGTTTTGGAGGAAGCATAAAGGGGAAAATAGACGATTAGGATCAAAGCGCAGAATTGAAGCGGAGAGAAGGACGATGGAGATCATAACACATAAATGCAATTCAGATGGACGGAAAATATTAGATCGTGAGATCTAAGTTAGAGATAAGTGGTTGATAATGGATATCGCAAACAAATATGCAAGAGAGTTAATAGATTGGAGGTTGTGAAGAGAAGCCATGTGTCAGCCATAGGTTCCATCGCATATCGCATTTGGTAAAGGATACAAATCTGATATATGGTTAAACTTGTCAAGATGCGATGCGAAGAGCAATAATTTTAAGATTGTGCGATGTGATAAATATCGCACATCGCACTTCGCAAGTCTTAACACTTACCTCCCATTTTTTATAACAAAACTCCCAATTTGCGATTTGCGAACTGCCGCACCTCTGTCCTGCCACGTCACCTTCCCACCATTGCACTTCGCACTTTGCAAGTTTTAAAACTTACCTCATGTTTTTCATAACAAAACTCCCGATTTACGATTTGCGGGCGACCCCAACTCTGTCCTGCCACGTCACCCTCTGCTCATTGCACTTCGCACATCGCAAAGCTCAGAAGGAATGGTGCTAAGGAGTATGTTATAAATTCCAAAGGCCAAAATGCGATGGAAAGGAATACACGATTCCATTCAAATTTTAATTTGAATTTATTTAAAGTCCAAGATTATGTGTAGTTGTGTTGGCTTTATGAAGAAACATGGACGTGGGCAGTGGACTTGGGTAAGTGGCCTGACGCAAAGCAAAGGAGAAGAGAAGACGAAACACAGAAGGCATGAGTAGAAGAGGCAGATTCGGCCCGAAGGGGACATGATAACCTTGGTTGAAACATAGAGGCACAGGCAGAGTCGGGAAAAAATAGAAAATAGTGCCATTGTTGGAAACGCAACAGCTGGGTCAAGTCAGGCAATGATGCGTTATTTCAGAATTGTTCGAATATCGCAACAAAAGAAGAAAAGACATGACAGCAAGAAGAAAAGACAAATATTGAACTCTCGAAGAAATTCAGGGCAAATATGTTTGATCTTTCAGGGAGACACATCATCACTTTAGGGAGACACATCAGCAACAAGTTAGATTCAACAAACAGAATAAAATTCCAAGTTTTAATTTGTTTTCTTTGTCTGTTAAGATTGAAGCTAGAGTAATGTCCTCAATTGCAATGTAATAATTAGTTTTAACTGTTTAGGTAATCTAAGTAGTTTCAAGAAGTTTTAAGAGTTACGAACTATTTTTGATGTAGTTAGCAAGATAGAAAGAAATAAGAAAGGTTCCAAGTTTTGGACCTCTGGAAGACTAAATCTTTGGTACTTACCTTTTTGAGGAGATAATGAAAGAAGCATCAAGTTTCCTGCAACTATTGATGGTGATTCATTTTTCCTATGTCATTTTGTGTTCCTTCTTCCTGGAATGAAGTGAAGTAAAGTAGATGTCAGTCTCTTAATTACATCTATGAGTAAGAGTTAAATAACCTTAATTTTTGCTCCTTCACTCCATCTCATCTCCCTTCCGACCTTCTCTCTGGAACTTAAAGGTAATAGATTCTATGTTACAACATATCATTTTGAGTTTCTTCTACAGTTCTTCTTTTCCATTCAGATATCAGTAGTTAATGGCATTGTAGAGTCTTTTATTATACCAGATTGTTAAGGGTTTTAAAGAATCAGTTTCCAAAGGGATTGAACGAAGACCACCTGCTATAATTATTTTTGTGACACATTTTTAAAAATGTCTTAAGCAGTGATTCCTTTCCACAGCCAAGGAATTTTCTCTTAAGAAACAACATTTTTTGGCGCCATTGCCGAGGATGAAGAGACAAATTTTATTTTCCCTGGGTTTTTCACATTATTTCCTCTGGTTGTTTAGTGAGGAGGAAATATTTGGTTGTGTTTGTTATTCTCATAATTATGGCTCACAAAAGGCCTCACATGGGGTTGGATACCTCATAGTAGAAGGTCCCTACTTTTTCAGACCCTGAAAGATTGGTTTCTAAAAAGGTTCGGAAACCTAAAAACCCCTCAAAACCTAGTCCTATACTATCCACTCTTGACAGTAGTTCTAGTAATCCTTTGTTTTAATATATCTCTAAAGTACTTCCTTTCTTGGAACAAGATTCACCCTTCACACCAATTTATTTTCAAGAACCTAAGTTGGAAGAACACTCCTTTGAGCTTGTTTCTTTTACTTTCACTCAAGCTCAACAAACTCTAGTTGCTAGTCCCTCTGCCATTATCCATCAACCCACTCCCATATCAGTTTCAACTCCACCTCCGTTCATTTTCACAGTAGGTTCATCGACTGCATCTAACCAAAGAACAGTCAATCAAGGTGCAAACATGGAAGCACCAACCTTTTTGTTGAACAGATATGCTCCACTTAACCTTCCACAACCAATGAATGCAATGCCTCAAGAGTATCTTAAATTACTCCCACGTTTTATTCGAGAATATGAAATAACCACAGAAAAACACTTGCATTTGTTTTGTCATTTTGCTAAAAATATGAATGCAGAACATCTTGATGTTGTAATGAGGATTTTTTTTCAGTCTCTGGATGGAGAGGCTAGAAAGCGGTTTAAGAGATTGCCAAATGATTCTATTAATACATGGGAAGAACTAGAAAATAAATTCACTTAAAGATGGGGTGAAAAAATGGATCATGGATATTCACTAATAGAATTCAATGCAATAAAAAGAAAACCAGATGAGAATATATCAGATTTTATCAAAAGGTTCAATAAATTGTATAACAGTTTGCCCGTAGAAATGAAGCCCCCTCCTATTGGAGAAAAGGTAGTTTTTGTTGGGGATTTTGAAGATGATTTTAGTTTCGCACTTAGAGAAAGGATATCCCCTACTCTGGAGTAGATACATACAGATGCCTTAGAAATTGAAGCTAATATGACTGCAGCAGGGAAGATGAAAGGGAAACAACCAGTCCAAGAGAAGGGGAAAGCAAAAGAAGAATCATCACAAGATAAAAAAATTGAAGATATGACAAGGGTGATCAAAAATTTGTCAAATAAGCTAGTTAAGATGGAATTGGAAAACAAAAACTCCCGAAGACAAGTACAACAAGACCAAGGAGGATTTAAGCCTCAATTCAGAAGACAACCCCTGCAAATTTTGCAGAGGGAAATAAAATATCAAGACCAGGTTCAAGCACCATTGTATATAGAAGCAGCACCTGGAGAGTCAGCAGAAGATGACCAAAAGGAAGCTGAAGATCAGATATATGCTATGCACACAATAGAAGAGGATGAAGAGGAAGATTTTGAGGGAGAATATGCTGAAGCTAAATTATCTTTTGATCAATATGAAAAAAATGAATACTGTAGGCAATTCACAGATTTCATGCAAGTTGAGTTACATAAAAAGTATGATTTAAGGTCTATAAAGAGATCTAGAGTGCAGGATAATGAAGATGAACAACAAGATCCTATTCCTCCTCCAATGGTGACTCCATAACAAAAGGAACTTGTAAAACAAGTCAATAATGGGAAGCAACATGTAAATTCAGTTAATAGAAAAGATGTGTAGCGGGGTGAACATTCCCAAAGAAAATCAGTTGATCCTAATATTTTGGAGAGAGTTGTTCCTGTACCCAAACAAGCGGAAATTTCTAGAAAGAGTGAAGAAGAACCTGAAAATAATGTTAAACAAACTCATGCTTTCATTTTGACAAAAGAGTTGGAGAAGGTAAAAATTCAGGTACCTCTTCTAGAATTAGCTAAAATACCAATCTACGAGAAAGAGATTTTAGAATTTATTAATCTCACATAGATTGAAGATATAAGTGACATTGTGAACTTACAAGAATAAAATCCAGTGGTCGCCTTTTGTCCTCATGTAGAAGAAGTAGACCCTTCTATTCCAAAATTATATATTTCTATGTTGCTTCATGATTTTACTCTCCATAATTATATGTTGGACTCAGGTGCATCCCATAATCTCATGCCATTGTCTTTTATGAAGGAACTAAACTTGCAGATTACCAAACGTTACAGGGATTTGTATTCATTTGATTCCAAAAGGGTGAAATGTGTTGGGTTAATTAAATATTTAGTAGTTTCTTTGGCACAAATTCCAACAAAGAGTATATTCATAGATGTAGTTGTTGCTGACATTGCAACCAGGTTTGGAATGCTCCTGTCAAGATCTTGAGGAGAAAAGTTGGGAGGTGTTCTAAAATTGGATTTCACTTATGCTATCATTCATGTTTTCAATGGGGAAGAAAGGATATTGTGTAGGGAAACAAGGTTCGTTAAGACCACTACCAAGAAATATGCAAGAAATTCCCCTATTTATAGTCAAGAAACAGAAGATCTTCATGTTTCATGCTGCATGAAGATGCAGAATTTATTAAAGACACAGAGAAGCAACTCTCTTCAGAAGTTGTAAATAGTGAGTTGCACTCAAAAAATATTTGGAAATGCTAATGGTGCCTACTCCAAGGAAGGCGCAGGAGCTAGATTCTTGCTAATATCGCCAGAAGGTAACCTCATGTTGTTTTGTTTCAAGTTATAGTTTGATTCAATAAACAATGTAGCTGAGTATGAGACCTTGATCATTAGCCTTCAAGTTTCTAAACAAATGGGAGTTCAGTGTATTTCAATTTTTGGTGATTCTGAATTGATAATAAGATATATTAAAAATCATTGTCAAACCAAGGATCCGAGATTAATATCATATAGGAATGAAGTTTGGGATCTGATAGAGAACTATTTTGAAGCCTTCAATCTTCAATTTATTTTGAAGGAGGAGAATAGATTGGCATATTATATAGCAGTTGGAGCTAGCATCTTCAAGCCACCTATGAATCTAAGGCTAAGGTATGAGATTAAAATTAGACATAGACCCTCTATTCCTGATAATGTGAAACATTGGTAGGTGTTTGAAGATGATGAGAAGATAAATCATTTCTTGACAATGATTGGAAACTTTGAATATGTTGAGATATATCAAGAAGAAGAACAAGCATAGAAAAAAATAGAGGTAAGACATTTCAAAAATTCAATAGGTGATTAGAAGATTATTCAGTTGAAAGATAATGTACTCCCTAAAGGTTTGGTTCATCTTGAGAGATTGTTTGATTCAAATGATGTTGTTGTTAATTCAAAGAAAATACATCAAGAGGAAGAGATGGAATATTGTAATTTGGGAACTCAGCAAGAGCTAAAAATGGTGAAATTATTCAAAGGTGTTTCCAAAAATTATAAAGATATATTAATCTCTTTAAAAAGTATATGGATGTGTTTTATTGGTAATATGAAGACTTGACAACGTACGATAAAAACATAATACAACATAAGATCCCATTGAAAGAAGGAATCAAACCACATAGAAAAAATCTCAGATAGATTAATCCATTACTGTTAGCTCCAATTGAAAAGGAAGTGAAGAATTTGCTGCAAGAAAAAATCATAGTCCCTCTCAGATATTCGCGCTGGGTTTCTAATCTGGTTCTTGTGAGGAAGAAAAATGGAGATATAATATTGTGTGTGGGCTTCAATAATTTGAACAGAGCATCTCTAAAATATAATTATCCTTTACCTAAAATGGATTATGTCTTACAGAAGGTAACAGGAGCTTACAGGATGTCTATGGTTGATGGATTCTCTAGATATAATCAAGTGGCAGTGGATCAAGAAGATCAGAAAAAGAAAACTTTCACAACCCCCTGGGCACCTTCATGTATGCAAGGATACCATTAACTTTTTAGAGGGCCATGGACATAGCGTTTGTTGGGGACAAGTATGTGGTTATATATTTGGATGATGTAACTATTTTTTTAGGATCAGGTGATGAACACCTAGAACATCTACAAAGAACTTTCAAAAGTGCAGGAAGTATGGTCTGTCACTAAATCCAAAAAAATCTTTGTTTGCCTTGGAGGAAGGTAATTTTTTGGGTCACATAGTTTCAAAACAAGGTGTAAAGATTGATCCAACAAGGGTGGAGGCAATTCAGACCATTCCTTTACCTAGAAGCAGGAAATATGTTCAAATATTTTTGGGGAAAATAAACTTTCTGAGAATATTTGTACCAAATTATGCTAAGATTGTGAGAAATATAATTGACATGTTGAAGAAAAATGTAGAAGTGAGGTGGGATAAAGAAGCAAGAGAAGAATTTTCCAGAATAAAAGAAGCACTCCAGGAAGCTCTTGTTTTAATAAGTCTTGATTATCAAAAGGTATTTCAAATATTTTCATTTTCTTCCCCCACTACTATTAATGTTGTGTTATTGCAGAAAAATGAGGATAGTAAGGAACAACCAGTGGCATTCTTCAGCAAAGTTCTCAGAGATGTTGAGCTCAAATATAACATTTTGGAGAAACAAGTGTATGCACTGGTCAAAGCACTGAAAGCCTTCAGGACTGATGTGTTACTGTTACACCAATTTTTGGTCATCTAACCTGTTATTATTAGATGAACCCAAGTACACCATGTAAGACCAATTTTACCCTAAGTAAAATTTCTTTCACCACATAAAATAACTTATTTGTTTATATTTCCTTGTCATATTTAACCCAAAATAAGGAACTTAATTAAATAAATCCTTATTTATTTAATTATTCCCTAAGAATAAGTTATTTAAATCATTATTTAAATAATATTATTAGTTAAATTTGACTAAATAATCCATAAATAATTAAATAAACCATTATTTATTTAATTATATTCCCATCACTTCCCTAAGATGATAAATAAACCATTTATTTATTTATTATTTATAAATAAAGGAATTGACCTAAGTCAAGAACCCTTTTCCCTCCAACAAATATAATAAAATATTCCTAAAGGGTGCTTCTAGAATTCGATTAATAATATTTTATTCATGCACCGAGTTCTAGACCGCCCCAATATTTTGTTATAAATAGGGGGGTTTTCCCCATTCATTAGTCACCTTCATTGCATTAGATCACTCTGGATCTATTCTTGGTCACCATTTTCCATTTTTCTTTGTGAACTCCCATTGAGTTCCATGTTTGTTTTTCTACACCACTAAGAGAGAGAAATGTTAGATTTGAAACACTGAGGACTTTCAAGAACCCATCCCACTGAGGAGAACCGGAAAACACCTTTCTTGTTTTCCTCTCCGGTGCCCCATTCTTTAATATAATATAAAATTCTTTTAAAAACATTGTTTCTTGTCTTGTCTATTGGATGCACGGAGCCATGTTGTATTTTATCTGCTTAATGTCTTTTGTGCTTAGATCTGAATTTGTGCAGCAATTCTAAAGATATTTTGCAGCCATAATCGATGTTAGGGCTATTTTTTATGCGTAGCTAAAGTGATATTTTACGACGAAAGAATCATACTAACAATTGGCGACTCCACACAGGTTTTCTTTTGCGACCGCTATCGTTTTATCTATTCCTGCATATCCAGTTGTTTCAGACCCTAGGGTTTCTCTTCCATTTTTTGTTTTTCCTATTTTTATGGTGATTTTCACCAATAAAACCCTCAAACAGTCAATTTTTTACTTCTGTGTGTTTCTGGACTTATTGCGCAGGTGACAGACATCAGCCGCAGCTGAGACGACAAATTTTTCTGAAATCTGCCGCCGAGAAAGCCGGATCTGCAGGTTGCACTTATCGGCCCAAAAAGTGCGACTTGAGCCTCAGGACGCACTTTTCTGCCCCAAACCTGCAACCTGGACTAAAAATAGGTCAGAACTTGCGACCTGCAATTTTTCTACAAATTTTTCAGCACTTTTTCTGGGTTTGTCTGAAACTTCTATCAGGGTTTTCCAGCCTCTGTCTCTGCCGGTTTGGACCTGTTTCTAATCTGCTTTACTCGACTAAGAGGGAATATTACCCCTTAGGGCTCTAGTACCCTCCACTTTTTGTGGACGAGTCTTTACTATTTCAAAAGTCTGAATTTCCAGAGTTTCAGCCCTCTTTTTCTCCAATCTGATGCCTCCTTTTCAGATCCCTTTAGATCAGCTCTTCTCCCTCTCAAAACCACCTCATATAATTTTTTTTGGGTTCATTTCTAAGGCCACTACCTTGTCTCTTCTATTTTTAGCTGATCTCCTCCTTTTTAGCAGCAACCCTGCCTCTGCTTATTTTTTGTTCTTTGCACCACTTTTCAGCAGATTAACCCTTTAGATCCCAGTCCCTCCGGACCTTCGATCTATGGGCCTCTTTTTAGTGTGCTTTGCCTAGTTTTTTCCCTCTTGTAGACTAGCTTTGAGAGACCCACCTTCTTGGGTTAGATCGCTACATTTTTAGTTGTTAATTTTATGTTATTTTAGTCTTATTTACTGCAGATTTCTTTTCTGTTACGCAGCACACTCTTTCTTTTACTCTCAAAACGTCTGGGTTTAAACAATTAAAATTAATGCATGCCACACATTGACCCCAAGTGAAGAAGCGCCTGGTTATCACCGCCTGGCAAAGACTTTAAAATCAATTGTCACTGCACCTTTCTGCCCTTGACCTCACTTGATTTTTTCCCTCCCTTCCCTTGTCGGTTTTCTTTTTTCCCGTCATCATTGCACCCCCAAGGCGCCTCTCCCGGAGACTTCTTGGCCTTCATCCTCACTTTCCTCTTGGTCAACTTCCTCCTTCCCGTCGTCATTGAGTAATTCTTTCCCCAAGTCCACACTCTGACTCTTCCTCTGATTGTTCAGGTTCTCCCCCTCCTGATTCTCCCCTGTCACTTTCACCATGTCTACTTCAGGGCCTACCACCAGCAGTAACCCCAGTACTACTGTTGGGTCGGTTTCCAGTGGAACCACCTCGAGACCTACCTCGACTGCCCCATTACTCCCTTATATGGCCGGCCTTAGTCTCCCTGACTTCAATCAGATGATTAATGATCCTATCCGCTACGATGTTAGTTGGCCTGCTATGCCAACCAAACTCCCCTCTGACATTCCCAAGTTCGAAGGCCTTGCTAGTGAGGATCCCTCCAACCATATCCGATCCTTCCATATGTGGTGTTCCTCCAATTCCATTACTGACGACTCTATTCGTCTTAGACTGTTCCAACGCACGCTTACAGGCGAAGCTTCTAAATGGTATGTTGAACAGGCCACCTCCTCCTATACCACTTTTGCGACCATTGCCCAAGCCTTTTTACCTTATTTCCAGCTCCCTCTCCGATACGACACTGGTACCGAGCTTTTAACCTCCTTCCGTTAATCCTCCTCAACCCGCCTTTCCGCTCATGTCCAGGAAAGGCAGCGTAGAAGAAGCTTATGTCGAGCTCCCCCCTTTGAAGATCAGGTTTACATGGACTGGTTCCTTCGCTCTCTCTTACCTCCCATTGGCAAAGATGTCGCATCCCATTTTCCCCAAACTGAAGAAGCCGCCCTCCAAATCGCCTTGAAGTATGACCTTATCTACGCCCAATCTGGTTATGTTTATACCGTCCTTCCTGACCTTCCCAAACCTGATGGCCCTAATGCCTCAGGGGCATCTCATTATGCCGATGGTATCGTTGGAGCCCTGTCACATACCTCTGCCCAACCTCCTCCGGGCCATGGTTTTCCTCTAGGGGCCAGCCCCTCTGGCATTTTTTCCCATCCAGGCATCATGTATTCAGGCTATGGCATGCCTCCTCCTTTTTCCCACCCCCCTGCTTACCTTACTGCTGCCCACCCTACTCCTTATCCATATCCGCAACCTAGTGCCCCAGCTCCTCCAGCATTTGGACCTCCCACTCCCTTGCCTTCTCCACCCCCACAACCGCACTTACTACCCCCTGCAGGGCAAGTATTTGTACAGCAAGGGGCACCTAATTTTCCTCCTTCTCAAAGAAGGAGAAGAGGCAATCAATCTACTTCTGGTAATCACGGACCCAATCCTTCCAATATCGATTCTACCACTGCCAACCAGCCACAGGGCTCTCAGCCCAAGCCGGATAGGCCACTTCGCACCAATAAGCCATGTTCATGTTGTAGTTTTTATGGTCACTACACTCACGATTGTCCCTTATTACCACAAATGCGGAAACTTTGGGATTCTCAGGCCACCGTATGGGGACATCACTCTTCCCCTACTACCCCTCCCACCCCCGTTACTTCTCAACCTGCTGTGTTTATCGATCCTTTCCCGCAACAAGGATTCGTGGCTACTCAACCACCTCACGCCCCGGTAACCACTCAACCTTCCCCTTTTGGTTCCTCTGATTACCAGATTCTCATGATGGCTTCTGACCCACCTCTCACTGTCGACCTCAACCTTCAAAATCGGTCCCGTCAGTATTCCACACCTCCTGTTCCGTCTGTCTCTGAGTATCCATCATCAGGTCCTACATAGCCTCCATCGACACCCAATGGTCCCTTGCAACTCCCTCTGCCCAAAGCTGAGGTTCATCCCAAGCCTCCTAAGGGAAAATTATGCCGAAATGCTACCTCTGGTCGGGCTGCCCATTCATACAGCATAGTAGATGATCTGGTGCAATCTCCTGCTTCCATTTCAACACTGGAACTCCTCCAGTCGTGTCCTTCTCAAAAGAGGGCTCTACTATCTGCCGTGGGCGATGTAGATCCTGCTGATGACCAATTGATTTTTTTTTACGCTCGTCAGTCAGACCATCCCCCTCTTCCTCCTTCAGTTGCTTTCCAAATCCCAATCAAAATCCGAAATGCCAATGTTGCTTGGTGTATTATTGATGAGGGGGCATCTACCTGCGTAATGTCCGGTTCAGTTTGGAAACAACTCGGATCCCCTGAGTTGGCCCCTTCCACCATCACCCTTCGTGCATGGGATGGCCATGCCTCCCAGCCCATTGGCCTATTTCGTAATTTTCCTATCACCCTTGCCGGCAAGACTGTTTGTGTCGACGTTGAAGTTATCGACGCCCCTCTTGACTACAACATCCTTTTGGGGCGTAGTTACACTTATGCCATGTCAGCCGTCCCGTCCACAGTCCACCGCAAGATGTTTTTTTCTCATCATGGCAAGATTGTCACCATTGACCAGTTGACTTACCATGAACCACAATCTCAGACCTCCCCTGAGTCAACCATCTCTATTGTCACCAACAAGAAAACTGTTGATTCTTTGACCAGCGTTTCCCCCGGCGTCTACAAAGACTCCTCCTTGCTTGCCACCTTTTTCGACTCCCGTCCCATATCTGATCCTAACTTGGCGAACGTTTGCATGATGCAATCATCTTGGGCTAACCTCACAGAGCCCACTTTGGCTAGTCAGCAACCTCAACCTCAACCAGCTCCTAGCCCTTCGCCCCCATTAGCCACCCTTCTTCCTTCTGAATCTTCTTCTACCGCCACTCCTCATGGGTCGATTCCATCTGAAATCAGCCCCCTTGGCACCATTCCTCCTGGCCATTTCCATGTTGTTCAGATCCCTTTCCTCGCTCCCCCTCCTGGATCTTACTCGGTCCCTACCTTGGCCACCCTATCCCTCCCCAACTTGACCTTGGGTATACCCGTCTGGTATCTTGACCCTCCAGCCACCACTCCGCCCGATCAACCTAAACCATATATTACTTTGACCCCGGTTCAACCAATTCCTACGACTTCTCTTGCTACGCTGGTACCTCAGTCACCTCAACCAGCACCGTCTCCTGTTACAACCACTTCGAGTAAAAATGGCAAAGCTCACAGGGGGGCATCAAAGGACAAACCTACCCCACCCAACCCTGCCCCTCCCCGGCCTCCCAAGCATCCCATCCAGTGTGCTCTGTGTGATGTTGTTGGTCACGCCACTCATACTTGCCCTGAATTACCACCTCTCAAGACCATGGTTAATAAAACGTCTCCAGAATCAGACATCCTAGAAGTCCATGTCACCATAGCAGATTCTACCCCTAAACTTAAGAATTTGCGCACCAATCACCCTTGTTCTTTGTGCAATTTCCATGGCCACTATACCCACCTTTGCCCCCGCCTTGACGAGTATCGTGCCTCTTTAGCCACATACCGCCAATTCGAAGTCGTCCTCACCCGTAATCCTTCTTCCCTCACACAGGACCACCTGTCTACCACAATTACCATTCCTCCTCCTAATACCGAAATGACCGAGACTTCCGCTACCATTTCCTACCTTTCCTCATCACGGCGATTCTCGGATACCAACCCCCTAGTACCTTCCCCCAATGCTTCGCCTGCTCATTCAACTGGTCACTCTATCACCTCACATAACATCGTCCCTGTGAGCCCTTCCCATCACAATCAAGAGTCTCATCCCTCTACCCCCTCAGGTCAACCTCTTCCATCCTCTCTTCCCATTTTCCAGTCTGATGAAGACATCATGAAAGCCATGACCACCCCTGATTTTCCATGGAATGATATGCACCATCGTGCATATTTCCTCCCACATCAATCCCATGACCAATATGCCCTCGAATCCAAAGACTTCATTCCTGATAAAGTCGATTGGCTCAAAAACCACATCCCTGCACCTGATGCTTTCGAAGAAGGAAATATGGCTAATATCTCTCCCACCATCAAAATCAACATTTCTATCAAGCCATGTATTGAAGAACATATCACCATGGGTGCCCAATGTGCTCCGAAAGAAATTGAAGCCTACACGAAACTCTTCAAAGAATTCCGTGATGTTTTCCCCTGGTCATGCTCAGAAATGCCCGGACTCGATCCTGCCATTGTCGAACATCACATTGACACATGGCCTGATGCCATTCCAGTTCGTCAAAAGTTGAGACCCGTCCATCCTTCTAGACACG
Organism: Pinus albicaulis; assembly: GCA_034641835.2. NCBI lineage: Eukaryota > Viridiplantae > Streptophyta > Pinopsida > Pinales > Pinaceae > Pinus > Pinus albicaulis. The sequence continues at coordinate 89,027,833 of CM076584.1, read as the reverse complement.
GCGCCATCAAAGCTGAAATTGACAAGCTCCGGTAGGCTGGTTTCATTTACCCCATTGAATATACCACTTGGGTGTCTAACCCAGTTCCCGTCCTCAAAAAACAAGGCACCATTCGTGTTTGCACCCACTTTCGCGATCTTAACAAAGATTTTCCCAAAGACAACTTCCCCACACCATTTATTGACCAAATCATTGATGAGTGTGCGGGGCACGAGATTCTCTCCTTTATGGATGGCTTCTCCGGATATAACCAAATTGTTATCCATCATGCTGATCAACTTAAAACCGCGTTCATTAGTCCGTGGGGCACTTTCGCATACCGAGTCATGCCATTTGGCCTTAAAAACGCCGGCGCAACCTTTCAACGTGCCATGTATTATTGCTTCCATGACTTAGCCCATATTATCCTTGCCTATTTAGATGACCTTACCGCACGTTCTAAACATCGGGCACAACACCTTCATGACCTGCGTACCATTTTTCTCCGATGCCGCAAGTATAACATTCACCTTAACCCTTTGAAATGTGTCTTCTGTGTTCCCGCCGGTCGTCTCCTCGGCTTCATTGTGTCTAAAGATGGGATAAATCCCGACCCTTTGAAGGTTCAAGCCATTCTTGAACTTCATCTGCCTCGTACCTTACGCCAGCTACAAAGTATCCAAGGAAAAGCTAATTTTCTTCGCCGATTTGTTCCTGACTACGCCACTACCGCACATGGCTTCCTAATAATTCTTCGATCTCACACCCCTTTTGTCTGGGATACATATGCTCAAGAGTCTTTTGATGCCCTCAAGCATGCTCTCACATCCGCTCCCTTGATCCGTCCCCCTGACTTTGACCGAGATTTAATTCTATACATCTTCGCTTCCACATATTCGGTTGCTGGTGTCCTTATCCAGGAGGATGATAACGGTGTCGAACATGTGATCTATTATGTCAGTAAGAACCTTGCTGGTCCACCTGTGTCCTACTCGCATGAAGAAAAATTAGCACTAGCTGTCGTGTTCTCTGTCCAAAAATTGCGTCATTATATCCTTATGCGTTCCACCAAGGTTGTGACTGATTCCAACCCCATGGCTTTCCTATTGAGTCACCACATCCTTAATGGAAAGTACGCCCGTTGGGTCGTTATTCTCCAAGAATTCGACCTTGAATTTGTCACCCCAAAAGGCAAGAAAGGTTTAGTCCTAGCTAAACTCATTTCTGATTTGCCTACCCGGACGCAAGATACTCCAATTAATGACGGTCTTCCCGATGAACATTTGTTTTCCATCACCACCGACGATCCTTGGTATGGTGACATCCTTACTTACTTGCGAACCCAAAAGTTCGCCCTTCACCTTGAACGCGATGCTTGACGACGTATCCAACACCAAGCCTCTCACTACCTTCTCATCAGCGATGACCTTTATCGTTGCGGCGTCAATACTGTCCTTCGTCGTTGCCTCACCCACGCTGAAGCCGAGCAAGTCCTCAATGCCTGTCATAGCGGCGCTTGTGGTGGCCACCTCTCCGGCCTTGCCACCGCCAAAAAAATCATGCATGCTGGGTATTTTTGGCCTTCTCTCTTCAGTGATTGCATTGAAGTAGTTAAACACTGTTCCAATTGCCAACATTTTTCCCCCAAGACACGAGCTCCTTCCTCTCCTCTCCATCATGTTGTCACAGCTATTCCTTTTTGTAAATGGGCCATCGACTTTATGGAATATCAACCTCCATCTGTTGGTAACCACAAATATATCATCGTGGCGGTTGAATACTTCACTAAATGGGCCGAAGCTATGCCGACGTTCAACAATACGGAAGCCACTGCAGCCCTCTTTTTCTTTAACCATGTCATTGCTCGATTCGGAGTTCCAAAACAGTTAGTCTCGGACCATGGCCGAAATTTCAAAGATCATATTTGGCATGAGCTCTCCTCCTTATTGGGTTTTGAACATCAATATTCATCTTCCTATTACCCCCAAGGTAATGACCAAGTTGAAGCGGTGAACAAAATCCTTAAGACCATGCTTCAACGAACTATGAATAAACACAAAACCCATTGGCATCTCATGCTCTTCCCTTCTTTGTGGGCTTATCGTACTTCTGTTAAAATCGCCACCGGTTTCACTCCTTTCCACCTTGTCTTCGGAGAGGAGGTAGTTTTACCAATCGAATGTGAAATCCCTTCCCTTCAATTGGCCGTCGAACTTCTCCCTGATACCCAACCTCTAGAACAACGATTGATCATGCTTGAGCGCGCTTCTGAAGATCGTCGCGTTGCATTACAAACTCTTGAAGCGGCCAAAAATCGCACTAAAGCTCAGTATGACCGGAAAGTCCATCCTCACACCTTTCATGAAGGTGACCTTGTTCTAGTATATGACCAGGCTCACGATACCCTCGGTCATGGGAAGTTCGACTCATTATGGCTAGGTCCTTACATCATCAGTAAAAATCTAGGGAAGGGGGCATATCTTTTAGAGGACTTTGAAGGCCACCCCCTTCCTAATCCTCGCAATGCACTCTATCTCAAGAGGTATTACCCTTAGCATTTCCCGCTTGAAATGCATGTTTTACTTTCTTGTAGATAGCCAGCATATGTTTGTTTTCATCAGTCACTACTTCACCAGGACACATGTTGTCCACGAAGTCTTCCTTTCCTCCTTTTTCAAATCGGATTTCCTCACTTACAACACTTTTCCTTGGGGCACCACTTAGCCTCCATCTTTATTCTTGTCTGTGTCAATTTCCGTCATGAGATACCATTTCATACTCATGTTTTTCAGGTCCCCTTTGGACCTTTCATCATTTCAACATCATCATTAGTATTTGTCTGGGTACCTTGGATCCAACCTCTTTTCAGCATGTTCACGATACGTATACTTGGTGGTCCAGTGATGCCGCAGCAGCTATTGGTGATTCTCGAGCATGTGTGAGATGTATCAACCCTCATGAGGGGGTGGCCCTGCAGGTAGCCCCCGACATGCCCGAATGACTTCATTCCTGCCCTTGATGCAGCTCCTCTCATTTGATGATATTTGCTTCAACCGCTTGCAGCGCCATTTTCGATTCACATGTCTCTGTCAGATTTTGAGAGCCCTTCCCCGTGTGTAGGGGGCATTTGGGGTATATTTTTATCTCATGTACTACCATATTACTATATAAGTCCTGACGATTATTCCAGGCATCACATGTATGTGGGAGTCATCCTATGATTTATCTGGCTCATGTTTCGGCTAGCACATGCTTCATTGTTGCGTTTCGTGGTTTTCCGGGCGCCTTATTCTTTGTACTTATTGCATTCTGTGGTTTTCCGGGCGCCTTATTCTTTGTACACTTTCTCGGCGGGCATAGGTATGCCTCCCCCGCCGCCTTTAGCACAGGTACCACTTCATAAACTAGAGACTTGTTGCACCTGTAAGTCTCATCTCCTCAGGGTCTAGTCCTTTAGCACATCAGAAAACCTTACATTCCTCTCTCTCACTTCCCTCTCGATATCTAGTGATTGAGTTCTTACAACGTACTTCGGTCATACGATTTGCTCCTAACACTCGTACATTGGGGGTCAATCTGTTACACCATTTTTTGGTCATCTAACCTATTATTATTAAATGAACCCAAGTACACCATGTAAGACCAATTTTACCCTAAGTAAAATTGCTTTCACCATATAAAATAACTCATTTGTTTATATTTCCTGGTCATATTTAACCCAAAATAAGGAAGTTAATTAAATAAATCCTTATTTATTTAATTATTTCCTAAGAATAAGTTATTTAAATCATTATTTAAATAATATTATTAGTTAAATTTGACTAAATCATTCATAAATAATTAAATAAATCATTATTTATTTAATTATATTCCCATCATTCCCCTAAAATGATAAATAAATCATTTATTTATTTATTATTTATAAATAAAGGAATTGACCCAAGTCAAGAATCCTTTTCCCTCCAACAAATATAATAAAATATTCCTAAAGGTGCTTCTAGAATTCGATTAATAATATTTTATTCATGCACCGAGTTCTAGACCGCCCCAATATTTTGTTATAAATAGGGGGGTTTTCCCCATTCATTAATCACCTTCATTGCATTAGATCACTCTGGATCTATTCTTGGTCACCATTTTCCGTTTTGCTTTGTGAACTCCCATTGAGTTCCATGTTTGTTTTTCTACACCACTAAGAGAGAGAAATGTTAGATCTGAAACACTGAGGACTTTCAAGAACCCATCCCACTAAGGAGAACCGGGAAACACCTTTCTTATTTTCCTCTCAGGTGCGCCATTCTTTAATATAATATAAAATTCTTTTAAAAAAAATGTTTTTTGTCTTGTCTATTGGATGCATGGAGCCATGTTGTATTTTATCTGCTTAATGTCTTTTGTGCTTAGATCTGAATTTGTGCAGCAATTCTAAAGATATTTTTCAGCCATAATCGATGTTAGGGCTATTTGTTATGCGTAGCTAAAGTGATATTTTACGACGAAAGAATCATAATAACAGTTACTATACCAAATAACCGCTTATGTACCTAATTTTATTGTCAAGGACGTGCTGGTTCAAAGTGATGTTGAAGGAAAAAGAGGAAAATGGATAGCTAAAATCCAGGAGCATGATTTGGACATTAAACCCACCAAGTTAATCAAAGGACAAGGTTTAGCAAAGTTTCTAACAGAAACAAATTTTCAAGCATTGGGAATTAACCTCTTGGCACTAGTGGATGGAGCTGACAATGAAGAAGTTTAGAATAAGCCCAAAACATGTATTCAATACAAATTTTTGTGTTCAGATTGGTATAAAGATGTTTTTCATTACATGTGTTCCTTTCCTTTTCCATCTTCACTGAATAGAACCAAATACAGATCTCTCAAGCTTAATTATTAGCCATATGTCACAGTAGAAGCAAAGTTGTACTGGAAATATCATGCTGGTATTTTGTTGTTATGTTTAACTAAAGGTGAATCCTTTGAGGTTATCAAGGAATATCATGAAAGCTTATGTGGAGGAAATTATAGTTGGAAGGTCACAACCCATAAAATCCTCAAGCCAGGTTTATATTGGCCCACCTTGTTTGCAGATGTATATAGATTGGTCAGAAGTTGTCATAAATGTCAGTTGTTTGCTAAGAAGAAAAGACTTGCTCCATTACCTCTTATCCCTGTATTCATAGAAGAGCCCTTCAGGCAATGGGGACTAGATTTTATTGGAGATATCAATCCACCATCAAGTGGATAATTAAAATGGATTCTAATTGCTACTAATTACTTCACAAAGTGGGTTGAAGCAACCACACCAATAAAGAAAATGACCAAGTGATGATGAAGTTTCTAGAGAACATATTTAGTAGGTTTGGTTGTCTAGTCAAGACTGTAGTTGATAATGCTCAGGTATTTAATTCTGCTAGATTAATTAATTTTTTCCAAACACATAATGTAATTTTGTCACATTCCACAACCCACCATCTACAAGGGAATAGATTAGTAGAGTCTTCAAACAAGACATTGGTCAAGATTCTGATAAAAAAATCATTGAAAATCAAAAAGACTGGGACTCAAAATTAAAATTTTCTCTTTGGGCAGTTCGATTAACTACTAGGAGGTCTACTAGAAAATCACCTTTTGAGTTGTTTTATGGAACTCAGGCACTATTTCCTGCCCATTTTTCCAAACCAGTGATTTCTTTCGTTCAAGAAGCTCGAGAGGAACCTAATTCTCTAGTGAGAAGATTGACCTAAGTGATTAAATCAAGTGAAAACAGAAACAAAGTGAGAGATAACTCAATTTCTTATCAGGCAAAGATGAAGTCCATATTTGACAGAAAAGAAAAAGAAATCCTCTTCCAAGAAGGAGATTTAGTATTAAGATGGGACACCAGAAGGAAGGATAAAGGAAAGCATGGTAATTTTGACCCTCTCTGGTATGGTATGTACAGAATTTTTGAAGCCGGATCAAACAATACTTTCATCCTAGAATATTTAGATGGAGAATCATTGCAGTTGCATGTGAATGGAAAATATTTGAATCATTATTTCGAGCATTAAAAGTCAGCATTCCACCATTGTAAATACCATATTGTTCATTGTTCATATGTCACCAAGCAATATTTGACTCCATGCCCAATGGATAAGGCACTAATCTGTGGTTCTTAGTGCTTCCGTGGAAAAATTCACTATCCCCAGGTGGAGCCAGATGTTGTGGCTCATTTGCATTTACTTTTTAAATATGTTTCAAAACACCAAAAAATCATATATGTTAGAAAATGTAAAAATTGTATGTCGAAGAAGAATTTTGATTTATATGTTGGTGTACTAACATTATGTGCGGAGATGTGAAGGAAATTCGAGTCAGGCTTATTCACATGCTGTTACACAGCAATTTGTCACCATCCCTGCAATTCCCCATCCCGCACAATTGGAGGGCTTATTCCGTGACCTGTGAGCAGTGACATAACTTGAAAACACTTTCATGGCATTCCCCTAAACATGTACTTTCATTTCCCTGAAGACAACTCCTTGTGAAAAACCCTAAAAACACCCCTTTTTGCATTGGCACGGGAATCCAATTCATTACCCACGCCAATGGGGGAAATCCTTCAAAGAGGGTGCACCAATTGGCGCTCTGTCTCAGAGTCGCACTCGCACCAGCCATTTTAAGGAGTGTTTTTTAAAAATAAATGGCGGAAGTTTCGTCCTAACTGATCCATAAACTAGTGTCTAATTTGAGTTGGGATTTTTGGCTCCGGATCTCCATATAGAGGAAGAGGTTTGCCACCTCTCATGGAAGCTTCCTTGAGGATAGGGCCAATCCCATGATTATAGGGATCCCAACTCCCCTTCCTCCATCTATAAAAGCTTGATCATCTCCTTTGCAATCTAGTCTCCAAGTTCCCAAGAGCCATCAGAGCCTTATGCTGCAAGAGCCTTGATTCATTCCCTTAAGGCCAAATCCAAGCAAGGATATCATTGTTGAGACATCCGAAGAGAGAGGTTTGTCCCATCCCTAACAGTCTTTTTCGAGACGTGTTCCGCTGGTGACCCTCCGAAGGAGAATTCAGCGTCAGAGCTATGGTTGTATTCTTCTTTGATTGATTAATGATAAGCGACTATTGGTTATGGTTCCACTTCTGTTTTTTATTATGATGATGAGTTATGTCTTCTCTGACTGACATATAGTTGCATATACTGGATTTTGCGCTTGCGTTTGTTTTGTTTCTTGCGTTTGCAGGTGTCCGATCACGGAGATCGTGAGGATTGTGATCTGCCAGAGCTAAGGAATGGGAGCGCTACTTTCTCTACAAGCGACAGCGTTGGATTCCAAGTAAGCCTTAATCACTAGTTGGTTTATTTTCAATTAGGAACCTGCACTATAGCGTGAATGATTGTTGCTAGACCCGGTCTGGGCTAGTAGGGATCACCTCTGTCCGCAGAGGGGATTTACCTCTTCAACAAATTGGCAACCATACTGGGGATCGTCTAGCTTGTTGTTGTTCTGCTTTGTAAGCTACATACGGAGCCTGAAGTTAGCCAAATAGCCTTCAAAACGCTATTTCTCTACATTAGCGAATTAGATCAAAGCTGCTTCAGTCAATCTCCGGGTTATTTTATGAACTGAATGCTTGGAGTATTGTCTTGTATTTTCGATTGTTTCTCGATTCTGCTTGCTTGATCGGCTCTTTTGGCTAGATATTTTTGTTTTTTTCTTTTGGTTCAGCCCCAAAGGATCAGATCTGAAATCTGTTTTCCTGAGTTTTCATCCTTTCATGGTTGGCTTGATTGGCACAGTTTCCACATTGACAGTCGCGCCAATTGGCACGGGTTGCCAGTTCATCACTCATGCTATCCCCTGTCTGGCGCGGATTACAGCCAGACAATCGCGCCATCTCCTGTAGGTGCTCGGGTTTACCCTTGTTTGGAAGTTTCTTTTGGTCAGTACTTTGCTTCTGGGTTTGTTTTAGATTCTGCTTGAAGTGGTGAGTCTGGTCTTGGTTGGGAGAAATTCTTTGTTTTTTAAATTTTTAGGCATTAGCGCTTGTTGTTAGTGAGAAATTCGCGCCAGTTGGCGCTAGTTTTCAGTGAGAAAGTCGCGCCAGTTGGCGCTAGTTATCAATGACAAAGTCAGACCAATTTCAGGGTGTGTAAAAATTGAGACTTTTTCCCTAAATCCTTCACCAGTGCGTCTTTCCCTTCCGGCCTTTTTGATGTATGAGCATAGATTACATTTCTCATTGTTTGAAATGTCTTCTCTCCATGATTGTTTGATGTAAAATGGAATGAATGCCTTGTTTTGATCTCATGCTTTGGAATTCCTCTTTGTGTTTTGTCACCTTTTGAGGAATTTCGTTACAAAAGTGTTTTGAAACAACGATTGCATTCTTAGTGTTTTTTTGCATCCCTTTTGCCTTCATCCTTTCATTAATAAGATTTGTGTTCTTTTAGTTTTCATCTCATAGTTTTCTTTTTGTTAAGTGCATTAGATCACATTGCATTGAAAATTATTTTTTGAGATTTATCATTGAACTTAGATTACATTGTTTAGTGATTGAAAACTAGAAATCGCTTTGAGTGCATTCTCTTTCATTAAAAGCATGCATTAAGTAGATTCTCATTTCATCGAAAAATGAATTGAGTGCATTCTTACCATTTGAAAAGAAAAAGGAAATTGTGCATAGATTACAATTACATAGTTTTCGAAAAAGAGGATTTTGCATAGATTACATTGCATTATTCGCATTGTTGAATGTTTGAAATTACTTTTGGATAGTGAAAGTCATCTAGTTTGGAAATATTTCGTTTACAGTGTTGTTGTTTGTTTCATCATTGTTTGAAAATCTTCCCTTAACTAGATAGCATTCATCGAATTGAAAAGTTTTCTTTTCTCATATAGCTACATACAGGATATTTTCAGATGACATTCGGTAGGGCCTGAAACTGAAATGTAATTGAAGATAAACATTAAAATTTACTCAATTTACATTAAGGCAGCATTGAAACATTAACACAACATTTAGTGGTCTAGGCTAGAGACGTGTTCTGGCGTCTTTAAACCTAGTAGCTGTCGTTCGCCTCTTGGCTTTAGACAGCACTAGTACGGACTTGTGCTCCCCGTACTGTCGAGTATATAAAGGGAGACCCCACTAGGTTTCTATCCTTTATCCATAGGAAGCCGAGTCTTCCGCCCTATACCCGTGATACACCGGACACAGCATTCAGGGAGATTTCCTGCACGTACGTTAAGTCCTTGGTTGATTTCTTCTTCATTTTGAAACCAAGGTGTATATCACATTTCACAGTTATTTGGTACACCTTTGCCTAGAATTCCAGAGTAGTCATTTTGATCTTTTCTGACTCCTTAAATTTGAAAAGATCATCAAGCACTTGTCCTTTCATGCTTGCTTCAAAACTTAAAGAGATAGAGTCACCTTTCATCAGTTTCTCAACTCTTAAAACATGAAACAGTGAAGTTTCTAAGTTTCAATGTGGTAAAATAAATCACCCGCGATCACATGCCCTTTTAGAGTTTGTTTGTTGGCCGTTTGATTGTGTGCCTTTGTTTTTAGCTCATGTGCGGTTTTGAGTTGTTGATGGCAACTTTTCCAGAGTTCACCAACCAAGGAATCCCCTCCGATGGGAATCCTGGTCATTTTCCTCCTTTTGGAAATGTTGGTGCTCCTTATATGGCAACGTTGTCCCTTCCTGGGTTAAATGTTGGGTTGCCCGTTTGGTTGTTTTCAACCTCTGTGGTTCCGAATGTCTTAGCTACTGGTCAATCAGTTCCTCCACCTGAACAAAATCATGTTGATTCTAAGGTGGACCTCTCCCCTTCTTCGCCTGTTTCTGCATCCTCCTCTTCTACTTCGCCTAGTGAAAGTCTGGATTCGAGTAACCAGGTAGCTAAGAAGAAGAAGAAGAATACAAAGAAGAAGAAGTCTGATAAGTGAGAGGCTAGCCTCACGCGACAGCTCTAAGAATCCTTCCATTGATAAACCTCCAAACCCTCCATGGAAAGTCGAGTTCCTCGTATGTTGTGTGGCTGTGTGAGACCACCTTTGAGACTGCCCTGGCATTCCCAAGGTGCTCGAAGCATGGTCCAACAGTCGTTCACTATTTCCCTTGACTTCCGAGAGTCAAGTTGGGGGCACGTCTTCAACTGGTGTTGGTAAGGCTCCTAAGAAGTAGGGTAAGATTACCAATCCCTGTAAGTTGTGTGAAGGGTACCATGCCCTTCACCTTTGTCTATATATGGATGAAGCCAAGCGAGTTTTGGACAATTTAACCGGTTCTACACCATGCCTTCTAGCTGGTTATAATCAGCTTTCTTTGAGTCTTCCACCAATTGATCCTATGATTGGTCAAGAGTCATCCTCGGTCGATCCCGCTCCTTTGGAAATTCAAATTCAGGAATCCATCCTTGACCAACCATTGGTCATGGGATCAGTTGAGCTGGACTCACCTGCGATGCACTAGGTCTTTTCCATTGAGAGTGGACCTCACATCCCTCAGTTTTTTCTTGTTTCTTCAGATTCTTCGGACTTGGATAAGGATTCTCTTGTCCCTATATCTCAAGAAGTTTCTCCTCCGCCTCCCGTGATGGAGGTCCTGGAGGATACCCCTCCCACCTTCGAGATGGAGGTCGTGGAGGATGCTCCTTCTTCCGTAACACTAGGGGAAGACCATCTTGTCCGATGGTAGCCCCTCCAAGTATTTTTGTTTGCTTCTCCTTGATTGGAATCGATTTGCTAGATACCGCTTCCTCGCTCTTGTGCTCTTCGAGATCAGCCAGATGCTTCTTTTCGTCCGTTGTACCCAAAACCATTATAGACAAAGGTGTGTTTGTTAGTATTTTATCCTCAATTACTTGGCAAGCTTTCAGCTCACTGCCGCTTGTGCCTGTTATGCAGAATCTGTTGGCATTTAACAGAAGAACTAGTCAACCATTAGGGATCCTTCCAAGGTTACCTGTTACTTTGGGAGGTAAAACCATCCATATGGACATGATGGTTGTTCCAGGTCCGTTGGATTTCAATCTGCTCTTGGGGCGTGATTACACCTATGCCATGGGAGCGCTTGTCTCTTCCCCTTTTCGTGTGGTCTGTTTTCCACATGAAGGACAGATCGTCACCATTGATCAACTTTCCTTCTTTGGTCCTGATATGGCATCTGGCCCGCCATCATCCCTTCCTAGTTTTTATCCACTCGTTGTATCTGCCCCAGCACAGGTCAACTATGTGGCCACCTACCCCATGGCTGTACTCAGTGATGATGCCGTCGTGCATAGTGTGCTGGGGGCATTGGGTCCTGATTTCCGAGACATTTTCCTTCCATCGGATGGGAAAATCTTGGAAGCGATGACTTCTTGTTCATTATGATGAGGTTACCCGAGCATAGTCTTTTCCGTGTCAAGCTCTTTAAAAAATGAAACAAGGGTGTTCGGAGCAGAGTTCCTTGTCTTGTGTCAAGCTCTTTAAAAAATGAAACAAGGTTGTCGGAGCAGAGTTCCTTGTCTTGTGTCAAGCTCCTTAAACCATGAAACAAGGTGCCTGAGGATAGTTCTTTTAATGTGTCAACCTCGTTAAAACAATGAAACACTTTCCTGTTCAATTCGAGTCTTTGATAAGTTCTCGTAAAATACCAGTCGAGTCTTTTCCTTACTCTCGTAACTTGAACCTTCACCCCCTCCATCTGTTTACTCAGGTGCATGGATTGAAGCTTGGGGGGAATGTACCTTGAATTGAGTCACCATGCTGGGGGCATGCTTACTTTTTTCAAGCATAGTTTGTTTCCGGTTCAAGCTTGTGTAAAAATGAAACCGGTTTCAAGCATAGTTTATATTTGTTTCAAGCTTGTGTAAAAATGAAACCAACTTCGCGCAGTTTTCTCGACTTCAAGCTTGTGTAAAAATGAAACATTTCCATTTACTCTCTTGCAATTTCCATTTTACTTTCCACCGTTTTTTGTCAAACAGCCTTGGTTAAGAGTCCTACCCGGCCATCTCGTCGTCGATCATATGCCTTCACTTGGTTGTTTTACCTGTTCTTGAGGAACCGCTACGATGAGTGGTCTTGTTAGCCAGCCTCTTGACCTTTACTTGTTCTGAGCAGTTCCACCATTACCGGAACCAGTTGCTACCCTTTATACCACTCATTCCTCCAGGAGGATTCAACTTTCAGCTCTTTTCTGACTCCCTAAACATGAAAATATTTCCGAGTCGCTTGTCGTTTTGATCTCGTTAAAGTGGTTGTGAAACGACATCTACCCAGTATACGTTTACCCCTTTTTCGGGCTGGGATATATTACTTACGAAAAAGGAATACCCTAGCCTATCGCGACTAGGAGGTTTTCTCAAACATACTTTTCTACCTTTTCGGATCTGAGGAACTATTTGCAAAAAGGGACCATGGGAGTTTACTTTTTTGCTGTCTTTTTAGACTCTCTCAACATGAAAAGACGCCGACTTCTTCCTTTGTCAGACTCGTTAAACCCTGATGACATCGGATTCAGTCGAAATGACGATATTCGAGTTCCTCCTTCCTAGGGCTCATTAAATGTACTAGGATGGGCTTATACAGCAAGCGTATGGTATCCTCTTCAATATTGTGTAAAAATAAAGAGGTACTCGCCAGGAATGGTGGGGAAAATGGAACCAACATCATTGTCGTGTCGGCGGTATGTCGCTCTTGAACATGACACTTGTCTGCATTCGTGTCGGGTTGGGGACATCTCATCTCGTTTTTTCACTGGCCTCTATGGGTTTGGGTGATCCCTTTTGAACTCTCATTTGCTCTTTGCCTCGTCATCATGAACCCTGATATATTGGATGTCAAATACCGCCAAACTCACTATCATTCCATTTATATATTCAAGAGAAGTTGACCTCTGCAAGTAGCAACCTTCCTCTGATTCTCATCTGATCCTGATTCACAAAGACATTATGTTCCTCTGTCTCACGTCGATGATGTGGGAAACACTATGGCCCACCTTCGATCGAGGTCACTTCCTGTCGACTTCATCTCATTATCCAGGAAGCTGATCTAGAGACTCCCTTCTGGTACCTTGGAGCCTGCATGCCTCAATGGCAGGTTCTTCGCATTCGGCGTGAGGTTTTCGTCACTGGCCTCTGATCGAGTGATTACGCGAATTGTTCAACGTCGGCTCTCATTTTCATGCGTAGATTGTACCTATAGTACCTTGAGGGCCATTGTCATTATTGGTGGTTCCTCTCGCGTCTGTTAACAACTTTCATCATTGTCTAGTAATCAAACGATGTTTTTGCATGTTCGACTTCAGCTCACATATTCGCATGCTTGAACTTGTACTTTGTTCGGGTCGAGATGGAGCGCAAGACCCTGGATTGTGTCTGTTGTAATCCAGGCTGCGATATTGTGGATTATTATGATTATTTACATGACTCACTGATTGGATGGCTACGACCATACCTGAGTCTATTTATCGATCTTCATTGGATGGTTGCGTCCATGCCTTGGATCTAGATTATTGTACACTCTGTTATGGATGGCTGCGCCCATACCACGCATATATATCATGTATCTGAGACATCAGTTGTACTTCGCTCCGTAGGTTTTCCGATGGCGGTGTTTTCGGTCGGCATGTTCTCGTAAAGCATTTCACCCCTCTCTCTCTTTCGGGCCTCATGCTTTAGGGCATACATTGCCGGCAATTTGTCACCGTCCCTGCAATTCCCCATCCCGCACAATTGGAGGGTTCATTCCGTGACCTGTGAGCAGTGACATAACTTGAAAAAACTTTCATGGCATTCCCCTAAACATGTACTTTCATTGCCCTGAAGACAACTCCTTGTGAAAAACCCTAAAAACACCCCTTTTTGCATTGGCGCGGGAAGCCAGTTCAGTACCCGCGCCAATGGGGGAAATCCTTCAAAGAGGGCGCGCCAATCGGCACTCTGTCTCAGAGTCGCACTCGCGCCAGCCATTTTAAGGAGTGTTTTTTAAAAATAAATGGCGAAAGTTTCGTCCTAACCAATCCATAAACTGGTATCTAATTTGAGTTGGGAGGTTTGGCTCCGGATCTCCATGTAGAGGAAGTGGTTTGCCACCTCTCATGGAAGCTTCCTTGAGGATAGGGCCAATCCCATGGTTATAGGGATCCCAACTCCCCTTCCTCCATCTATAAAAGCTTGCTCATCTCATTTGCAAGCTAGTCTCCAAGTTCCCAAGAGCCATCAGAGCCTTATGCTGCAAGAGCCTTGATTCATTCCCTTAAGGCCAAATCCAAGCAAGGAGATCATTGTCGAGACATCCGAAGAGAGAGGTTTGTCCCATCCCCGACAGGATTTTTTGAGACGTGTTCCGCTGACGACCCTCCGAAGGAGAATTCAGCGTCAGAAATATGGTTGTATTCTTCTTTGATTGATTAATGATAAGCGACTATTGGTTATGGTTCCACTTCTATTATTGATTATGATGATGAGTTATGTCTTCTCTGACTGACATATAGTTGCATATACTGGATTTTACGCTTGCATTTGTTTTGTTTCTTGCATGTGCAGGTGTCCGATCACGGAGATCGTGAGGATTGTGATCTGCCAGAGCTAAGGAACAGGAGTGCTACTTTCTCTACAAGCAACAACATTGGATTCCAGGTAAGCCTTCATCGCTAGTTGGTTTATTTTCAATTAGGAACCTGCGCTATAGCATGAAATATTGTTGCTAGACCCGGTCTGGGCTAGTAGGGATCACCTCTGTCCGCAGAGGGGATTTACTTCTTCAACAAATTGGCGACTCCACTGGGGAGGTAAATCCCCTCTGCGGACAGAGGCGATCCCTACTAGCCCAGACCAGGTCTAGCAACAATCGTTCACGCTATAGTGCAGGTTCCTAATTGCAAATAAACCAACTAGCAATGAAGGCTTACCTGGAATCCAACGTTGTCGCTTGTAGAGAGAGAAATGGCGCATAGCGCTCCCTTTCCTTATCTCCCCGTGAGATCACAATCCTCTCCGTGATCAGTTTTATATGCCGCGAAAAAAAAAAAAAAACATAGCGTGAAATACGGTATATGCAACCTATATGTCCGGTCGAAAGATTTATAACTCATCATCACTCAGCAATGGAATACATAACTGATAGTCTCTTATCATTATTAAATCGAAGAAGAATAACCATAGCTCTATTATATGAGATTCTCCTTCAGTCCACCGAGCGAGACACGTCTCAAAAAGCATCGGGGATGGGACAAACTCTCTCAAAACAATGTCTCCTCGACAATGTCTCACTGCTTGGATATTAAAAGATGAATCAAGACTCTTGTAGCATAAGGCTCTGATGACTCTTGGGAACTTGGAGACTAGCTTGCAAAGGAGATGAGCAAGCTTTTATAGATGGAGGAAGGGGAGTTGGGATCCCTATAATCATGGGATTGGCCCTATCCTCAAGGAAGCTTCCATGAGAGGTGGAAAACCTCTTCCTCTATATGGAGATCCGGAGCCAAACCTCCAAAATCAAATTAGACACCAGTTTATGGATCAGTTAGGACGAAACTTCCGCCATTTATTTTTTAAAAACACTCCTTAAAATGGCTGGCGCGAGTGCGACTCTAAGACAGAGTGCCAATTGGCGTGCCCTCTTTGAAGGATTTCCCCCATTGGCACGGGTAATGAACTGGCTTCCCGCGCAAATGAAAAAAGGGGTGTTTTTAGGGTTTTTCAAAAGGATTTGTCTTCAGGGCAATGAAATCACATGTTTAGGGGAATGCCATGAAAGTGTTTTCAAGTTATGTCACTTCTCACAGGTCACGGAATAAGCCATCCAATTGTGCGGGATGGGGAATTGCAGGGATGGTGACAAATTGTTGTGTAACACATGCAGAACAGTTCAAGGTTCGGGATGTTTGATACGTTCAAAACATTGCAAACAGGTCAGGGTCGAGTCGAGCTTATTCGCAAGCTCAGGAGAGACTAGCGCTACAAAATACTAAATAAGCTCACGAGGGTCACACCGTGCAGAAAAAAAATTTAGTAATTAAGATCATTTGTTTGTCAAAGGAATGTATGCGAGCCTGTTGAATGAAACGATGTTCATTATTGAAGAAATCGTATATATTTCCCAAAGGCAAAGAATTGGCGTATTTTCCTTAAAAATTTTGAGTTTTGGAGTAAGTGTAAAGGGGAAAATAGATGGTCAAGATCAAAGAGTAGAATTGAAGCAGAGAGATGGATGGCGGAGATCATAACACAAAAATTAAATTCAGATAGACAGACAAGATTAGATTGTGAGATCTAAGTTAGAGCTAAGTGGTCCAGAATGGATATCATAAATAAAGATGCAAGAGAGTTAATATATCAGGGGTTATGAGAATACATGTGACAGCCATAGGTTCCATCGCATATCACATTCGATAAAGGATACAAGTTTGATATATGGTTAAACTTGCGAAGATGCGATGTGAAGAGAGATAAGTTTAAGATCTTGCGATATGATAAATATTGCACATCGCACTTCGCAAGTTTTAACACTTACCTCCCATTTTTTATAACAAAAATCTCAATTTGAAATTTGTGGGTGGCCCCACCTCCTTCTTGCCACATCACCTTCCCACCATCGCACTTCGCACTTTGAAATTTTTAACACTTACCTCCCGTCTTTCATAACAAAACTCTCGATTTTCAATTTGCGGGCAGCCCCACCTCCGTCCTGCCACGTCACCCTCCACTCATTGCACTTCACACATCACAAGATCAAGAGCAATGGCACTAAGGAGTATGTTATAAACGTCGAAGTCCGAAATGCAATGGAAAGGTGGATGTGATACCATTCAAAGGTTAATTTGAATTTATTGAAATTCCAAGATTATGTGCAGTTGCGTGGACGCGGGTAATGGACTCAGGTAAGTGGCTCGATGAAAATCAAAGGAGAAGAGAAGATGGAACGTAGCAGGCACAAGAAAAAGAGCCAGAGTCGGGTAGAAGGGGACATGATAACCTTCATTGAAACATAGAGGCATAGGCAGATTCGGGAAAAAAGAGCACATAGTGGCACTGTTGGAAATACAACAGCTGGGTCAAGTTGGGAAAGGATGCGTTATTTCAGAATTGTTCGAATACCGCACCAGAAGAAGAAAAGACATGAAAGCAAGTAGAAAATACAAATATTGAACTCTGGAAGAAATGCAGGGAAAAGATGTCTGATATGTCAGGGAGACACATCAACACTTCAGGGAGACGCATCAGCAACAAGTTAGATTCAGCAAATAGAATAATATTCCAAGTTTTAATTTTTTTCTTTGTTTGTTAAGATCGAAGCTAGAGTGATTCCTTAATTGCAATGTAATAAGTATTTTTAATAGTTTAGGTAGTCGAAGTAGTTTCAAGAATTTTTAGCAGTTATGAATTATTTTTGATGTATTTAAACAAGATAGAAAGAAAGAAGAAAGGTTCCGAGTTTTGGACCTCTGGAAGACTAAAGCTTTGGTACTTACTTTTCTAAGGAATTAATGAAAGAAGCATCAAGTTTCCTACAACTGTTGATAGTGATTCGTTTTTCCAGTGTCATTTTTTGTTCCTTCTTCCTGGAATGAAGTGAAGTAAAGTAGTTGTTGGTCTCTTAATTACATCTAAGAGTAAGAGTTAAATAACCTTAATTTGCACTCCTTCACTCAAACTCATCTTCCTTCACACCTTCTCTATGGAACTTAAAAGTAATAGATTCTATGTTAAAGCATATCATTTTGAGTTTCTTCTATAGTTCTTCTTTTCCATTCAAATATCAACAATTAATGGCATTGTAGAGTCTTTCATTATACCAGATTGATAAGGGTTTAAAATAATTAGTTTCCAAAGGGATTAAACGAATACCACTTGATATAATTGCTTTTGAGACACATTTTTTTAAAAAATTTAAGCACTGATTCCTTTCCATAACCAAGGACTTGTCTCTTAAGAAATACAAAGACCCAAATTAATTCATTGTTTTACATAATTCTTTGTTGAGTTTTAAAATAGGATTTTCTTGATGGAAAAGGAAAACCCCCAAAATCACTCACAAATAAAGTATACATAAGAGGCCAAAGAGAGCCCTAGACACACAAGTGGAGAAGCAATTTCACTTGTGGAGAGAGGGAATCTAAAGGAACTAGACGTAGATCTGCCTTAGAGGAGATGCAATAGCAAGAAGAAAGTCATATATAAGTGCTGGAAGGTCAGATATGCAAGAAGAAAGTAAAATTTGAGTGTTGGAGGGTCATATGCAACTTCGAGCATATTGAAAGATAGATTTGTGTCTTGTTAGTTATTTTCCTAGTATTTCTTTTCGGATTTCGTTTATGTTCGTTGATACTTCCCTCTTTTGGTTTGATATTCATAAATACCTTCCTCAACTGGAATATTTTGCTATCGCTAAATCATTACATAACCAATTACCTGATACTGTGTGGGCTCATCGAACAACGTGAATTAGCTTGCTTTATAAATTATTCAGGATTTGGAGCGAACCATTCCACAGATTCCCACATGTTACGCACTCGTTCGCCACTTTGGTTTTTATGCTCCACGCCCAACGCACCTCTCACATATCATTTGAGTGAGTGATAACGCGCTAGGAGGAGGTCATTCCTCTTTCCCTTCTTCCCCCACGTGGATGGATGGGGAAGCAAGCCACATTCGAGTTGCATGTGGTAAGCATATAGCTAGCATTCATTTTAATCCAGGATAAAACTCATTTTTTTAGTATGATATATTTTGATCATCAAATGGTCCCTCACTCATATGATGGATGAGCGAATCCATCCCTCTTCCAATGGTCGAGAAAGAAATCTGGGGATTTCGGTGGGTGGGTAAATAGTTTGGGAAAACGGAGCGATAAATCCCTCTCCCTTATGGTAAAGTGGCCTTATGACACCTTGTTTACTCGTGATCGCACATAAACTTCCTTCTTTACTTTGTAGCACACCAATAGTGGAATTATATTTGTGATCTAAAGAAGTATATATAGCATATCAATCATTTATAGCATGGTTACAGAAGGATTGGTTGCAAAGGACTGCAAAAAATCCAAATATTTTGAGTTGGAGGACAAGCTCAGGTATGCACTTGTGTCTTTTATTTGGTAGATTGAATATCTAAAGGATCGTATCTCAATCCTTAGATCAGTCAAAGGAAAAACTATGTATTTTATTGTATACTATGGATACTAGTTGTATCAGAGGTTGTAAAGGTCATGATCCCTGACATGAGAGCCCTAATGATTATTTATTAATGGACTAATAAAGGTCAATATTTGGGCCATATAAATATGTGTTCTTAATTGATTTCACTATTTTTATATTTTCATTATAAAAAATACTTTTGTGTTGGGGTTCCTAGTGTGTTTATGTGTTAATATCTAGTCATAGACCAGATCTAGGGCCCATGAAAAAACAAAATCAAAATGGATCGATCGTTCGGAAGGCCATTTTTAAATTTTTTCCTCTTATAGGTATTTGGTTATTTGGGTGGGTGGTGGTCATAGAGTTAAATATTTTCCTCTTATAGGTGGTTGGCTAGTATGCATGGTGGGAGATGGTCATAGGGATAGACTAGTGAAGACCTCTTAGTAGTGGTCAAAAATTAGGGTTAGATTGGTGAAGACCCCTTGGTAGTGGTGACAACTTAGATTTCTAATGAACTAATTCGTTTTCCCAAGGATAAAGGTCTCTTCCCTCTCCCGAGTAGCAAGTACAAAGTTAACCAGAATATGGAGTCAGAAATGGAATAAATTTGATTCTATTACACCAAATAATGAAGACATTGTGCAATGGTAGGAAAATATAGCAAAGTTGAATTCTAGTCATGTCTGAATAATAAAAACTGAGGATGCAGTGATATGATCAAAGAATCCAATGAGGGGCATATATTCATCCAAGATGAGTTATAAGGTTTTATGCGAAAGAGGTCCCAATGAGGAATCTATTTGGTGGTGGAATAAGCTTTGTAAGTACAAATGTCCATTAAAATCCCATTTATTTATGTGGTTAGCACTCAATAACATTGTCCTTAACTGGGATAATCTACAAAAAAGGTACAAGAGTGGTCCTCGAAGGTGTTCACTGTAACATCCCTGGTAAAAATCCATGTAAAAAATATATAAGACCATGGTTGATGGGACACATATTCCAAGATGAATGGTGGGAAAAACATCCTATTAGATGTTCATATCTATTATTGTGGCTAAAATAAATTGGAAAAGGCAAAGGTAAAGGCTTTGGAAATGCATGAGGCATTAATTGACATTTTATTTATGAAAATAATGGAAAATAGGAGAAAATAGGTGTGAAAGGTCACAGGTTCTACTGTAGCTTATTTTTTCTTATTGGATGTGGAGCATGAATAATAAGGTAGTGAATTATGCCTCAAGGGGTATTTTAAGGTTTGAAAATATAAATTCATCATGTAGGTATTTTGTTTCATTCAATTCCATGAAACAAACAACTATCTAGATCATAATATCAATATTTAGAAGTCAAAACGGTGGAAAAATACCTATCAATGCATCCATACTTGGATTTCTCTCATCAAGAAATATAACAATCCATGTGAATCAGTACGCATGGAAAAGACACCAACGAAGGGTATCGAAGCCTCTGGTTTGTTGGAAGATATTGGTTGGATTGCCTTTAAAATTTCAAATAGAGAAGCTCTCATTAAGATAAGAAGTATGGGAGATCATGAGGAACTAGACTTGTATGCAAGAGTATTGTGAAGAATGTTGTGCCCACACAAGTTGAAAGAGTGTTGGAGCTGTGATTTGATTTTTTTTAGCTAACAGTTTTAATCAGTGGCTACTGTACTTTGATATTCTTGGATGGAGCAGAGTTGAGATGAACAAAAATTTATAAAGGAATTTGAAGAACTGTGTGAAGATGAGAATTACGAAAAGATAATTGCACATATCTGAAAATGCAGGTGGCCCAGGAGGTGAATTTTAATTGCTTATTGCAGGCAAACGAGGAAAAAATTCATAAATATGTGGTATGGTTTCTGTATAGAATGACCCCAATTGAATTCCTCATGAGAAATGTCTAGAAATTTGAAGCGGTTTCAGGGATTTTGTGGGTTCCTTCAAACATTATTTTTCTTTAAAAACGTTGTGCAAATTGGGGATGACTCTGTTCTGCTGGAATTCGATTTGTCTGATCACAATTTCAGTCTTAGAAGAAGATTTGAGTGATGCAGATTATTGTTTTTATTGGTTATTTGATGTAGGCAATTATACTGTGTCAAAAGACTTTAGTGATATGGAAGGCCTTTTATAACTACAAAAGTAGCAACTCCTATGGCATTTTTGGGCATATTTCTATAGAAAAGCATAAACTCATGCATCAGCCACATCCAAATGATTAATTTCAACTTCACACTACTCTCAACCAAATACAATTGAGTATGAAATGAATGGAATGGTGGCTTTTACAAGAAAAATTAGAATGTTGGTGGAAGGAATTATACAAGAAAGAAGATTTAGAGCTTGACAAAGTGAAGCGCAACCATCTTATTTTGATTGCAAATAAGAAACTGGATAAATAGAGAGTTATGTTGATTGATAATTAAACTTCGCAGATGAAGTTGGAGAAAGTGACTCAATGATCCCAACAACAATTTTAGCTTGTATTAGCATAACAAAGCAGGTTTACTCTTGACATTGTTTCAGATGCTCCAAAACTGAGAGTACTGTTTTAGAGGGCACAATGTTTTGGGTATGAAGAAGAAGAGATCAATGGCTCAGATATCTTGCACCCAGATCCAACGGTAACCCAAAAGCACAAATTGCATGGAACTTATGGGAGAGATTGCCCCCATAGATTGGTTTTATCTAAACCATTGTTCGCATATTGATGGTTATATTTCAGTGTGGCATCACTGATCCTCATTTTTGGAAACCACCGAAGGTGCCTCCGTAAGCAGTTTATGGTTTTTATAGATGGCATATGCATATAAACAACCACAAGGACCCACATGAGTGTTTATATCCGTTGAAACATTCAACACAGATCCTTGCCTATGCATTTATTATTAATTTAATTTTAAATCCCGACATCCATATATTTATATTGTGAAATTTGTAAAAGGGGCTCTAATTTGGATTTTTATAAATATAATTATTTGTAATTTTCAAAATAATGATTTGTAACTTAGATATTTCAGAAATATTAAAGAGATTTAACAGTTATATAACTGTTAAAATAATTATTTTTGCGATTAAAACTGGGACAGTTAGGTTAGGAGGAGAATAAAAGTGACAAAGGAAGACATTGGAGGGGTTGGGAGTTTTGGACCTCTGGAAGACAATATTATTGTACTTATTTCTTTAAAGAGTTAATGAAAGAAACCTCAAGTTTCCTGCAACTGTTGGTGATGATTTGTGTTTCCTGTGTCATCTTGTGTTATTTCTTCTTATGAATGAAGTGAAGTAAGGAAGTTGTTGGTCTCTAAATTACATTTGTAAGTAAGACTTAAATAACCTTAAATGCGCTCCTTCACTCCAACTCCTTTTTATTCATAAATTCTCTCTGAAACTTTAGTTAATGGATTATGTGTTTATAGCATATTATCTTAAGCTTCCCTACATTTCTTCTTTTTCATTCACATTTTAGCAGTTAAATGCATTGCATAATATTTTATTACTCCAGTGCATTAAGGGTTTTAAATAACTAATTTCCAAAGGAATAGAACAAAGACCGAATTATAAAAATTGTTTCCATAAAATAATTTTAAAATGTATTAAGCATTTATTCCTTTTCACAACCAAGTGATTTTCTCTTAGGAACCAACAAGTTCCATGTGAGGATAAAAATGAAGGATTTATTATCCCAAAATCGGGACTACTTAGCAAGCATGCACTAAAAAACGCATTCCCAGAAATATGTGCTATAAAATAATGAAATGAACTCTTGGACCTTGTATATCATTCAATATACAACATAAATCCAATAATATATCTGAAACAATTAAAACTAGGTGGGTTAAATAGATCTCCCACACCTAGGATTGCCAAAAAGAGCTAAAACCCCAAACACTGCAACACCAGAAATTATGCATAAAAGTGACTGCGCAGTATAAAAGAGGGTTTGTACACATAAATGGCAGAGACAAATATATTTGAAATTATATTATACAATATTCTCAGAAGAATGAGATTTAGTCTCCTTTATACAAAAACTAGAGAACCCAAGAAGGGTTTCTAGGAGTTCACCCTGATACAAATGGAGATTTTCAGGAGTATGGCTAAATAATCATTGGAAACTGAATCACATGAGTATAGAAGGCTATAAGAATATAAATATACTGCATATCTGATCAAAGGTCTCCCTCCATGGAAGAATCCACCATCCAATCACAGGAAAACTCCCCGAAAGAGCCACAGAAGACACTGCTACAACTGCCCTCCAGAAATAATGCAATTCCTGAGTGGAATAATGCTATAGGTGATGAAAGTGTGTTGGCCTACTGCCAATGATATGATATCAGCCCAAGAACTCTCCAAACTGACCTCCCACAAGAAGGAAACCTCCCTCCTCTGCAAAATCAACTCAGACATTGGGTTTATCAACCCTCCCCTGCAACACCCTGCAACTCAGCTCAACCTCCTGCAGAAACTACGCTGAAACTATATACTAAAGCTTGGAAAAAATGCTCGATATGAGGAATTATGAATCATATCTCTCCCAAGAGCTACTTAAAGGGAAGAAAAGGAATTCTTGTACAAGAATCCCTTATTGCTAAGCAGCACCGACAATCTTAGCTAAGCAACTAGGAGAGAAAAGTCTAAGCAGACATGAAAATGTAATACATAAGCTAACCCCAAAATGGCTGCCATCCTCTTCCTTATAAACTAAGTGAGCCTTCTCACCTTGGGTCCCACTCAATAGGGTTTCAACCATCACACAACTAATCTCCCTCCAAAACTGAGTTGTGCCTTCATTACAGCCACTTCTCTAAACTGCGTTGTTTGATTTAGTCAAGGTTGACCACCTCAATTTGCTTCAGCCCTTTTCACACCTAAGGGTCTTCAATCCAACTCATATATAGATATCTACGTTGAACCACATTCACATTGAGCTATTTTATTTGCTGATCCACTCCACCTACATTTATGTTGTTGACTTGGTCAAACTTGACTTGGTCCACATGCAAAATGTCCTTGTTCACACATAAGAGTGTAAAATTTAGCTGGCACTATGATCCCATTTCACACCATGAGGGATTTTATCCTTATTTCTGAAATGAATGGGCCTCCTTACCCAATTATTCATCTCCTAAGTGACATTAGCAAAATTTAATATTCCAATTTGTTGCGTGTTAGCCACCTATAAAATTTGTTATAGCAAAACGTGGCTAAAACTTTTTGGAGCCTTCAAGGAAAAAAAATTATTTCTAAAAATTGTTGGCTCTTGAAGACTCTTGAAGGCCTCATGCCTCCGTCCAAATCTTCACTTTTGTTTCCATCTTAAAAACTCTGAAATTCCGATGATTTCATGAGAAAAGACTGCTACAAAATCATCATTTTTCCCCTTCCTCCACTCAAAACTAGCCTTCATTTGCTCCCCTTTTTCTCCATAGAATTCCTCTATTTTTCATGATTCCCCTTCTTCCATTCATGAAAATCATTTTTACATAGTTTAAAAGACATTTTTAAACTATACCGAAACCCCCAAATCCATTGAAAAACTTGAAAATTTTCATAAAAAATACATATTTTTTGTATAAAGGCTTAAGCCCCTTGGGCTAAACCTAAACCACTTCCCCTCCATGTGCCCGCACCCTAGAACTATATGCTAGATCCTTTCAGCACTTATCGCATCAGAACAATACGCAGCGCGCAAGTCTTTTTGCCTCACAAGTTTTCTGAAGTGATTAGCCCTTTGTTTCATAACCCCCGATCATATTATTTATTCATACAACCTATGGGTCCGCAATCGGGTGCTAAATCATTGTGAAAATCCATCTTCGATCCATTATTTCCTTTGTAAATACAAAAAACCCATTTATCCAAAGTCTTGGTCTAACACGCCCATACAACGATTTTTAAATGAAAGGGTTAAATTAAAAAGACCCGAAGCGCAATCGCATCAGATAAATCCACAATGGGTTGATTGTAAAGACCCACATCAAACTTTCCGATGCGATTGGGTCAAATATATATGAACTCTGCCCCCCCCCCCACCTTTCTACTCCATATAACATTCACCCGGGACCAAGTGTTAAAGATCCCAAGGCGCTCAATCGCATCGCATTTTCCATTCAGTACATTTTGTTTAGATCGGCCATCCCTCCAATTAATTCCCCACCGTTGATCTAATCCTCGGATCAACGGTCATCGCTCAATCGCATCGGCGCCTACAAGTTCTTTACCCCACTGATCGCAAAAGCTCCGATTACATCCAGGCCGTCCGCGTGTCAAAATCCGACAGCCTAGATCAAATCCCCCCGACTTTGTTTATATTTATGCGCCCCGAATTCTAAATGTTTTGAACCAAATCCCAACCGTTGATCTTTGTAGATCAACGGCCCTCGTTAACCCTTCCTCCGCCATTTGCATTATTTCATTTCAACCCCCTGAATAAATCATGGCCGTTCATCTTTTCAATCCAACGGCTTATGTCAATCCTGTCGGGCCTGACCCCTGTGGGTCCTGCCTCCTCCCACTTTTGATCTCGATCGTTTATCCTTGATCCAATGGCCCAGATTAAAACTTCTCCCCTTTCTTCCACCAGCGCATCTTTCTAATTTCACGCTCGTTCTCCACCGTTAGATATAAGACCCTAGATTTGACGGCCCATATCGCAAGTCGCACAACTTTAAGCGCAGATGATAATAATAAAAAATTACGTGATGTAGGCAGTTTTTGAAATCCACGTGTCGCCTCCGGATGCATATCGCATTCCAAAATCTAATACCGCCTCCCCGCCCTTTTGTCGCGCGAAAACCACTATTTTGCATCCCGAAACCGTCTTTCCCTCTTTTCATTTATGTGTTATCACACACGTCCTCCACCGTCGATCTCTGCAAATCAACGATTGGATCTAATCCACCATACACCATCACCCTCTGCCTTCCACCAAAGGGTTTTCAAAACCAATCACCACCGTTGATCATTGCGCGATCGACGGTTCCGTCTTATTCTTCCCTCTGCTCTCCTTTTAACCTTCTCTTGGCTGATCTCCACTGTTGGATGATGTCATCCAATGGCCATGCTCCTCCCCTCACCCTCTACAGCAGTAAAACCCAAAAATGCAGGATTTCATAATATATTTTTGTATTTTGTAGGGATTAAAGGTTTATCCGTTATAGTGAAAGAAAGTCCGAAGGCCAGGGATGAAGATTCCCGTGCCTTCGATTCATATTGGAAAACCATTCGCAAGGTTCAAGATTCACGTTTCGTCGATGCTTCATGAGCATTGATGCCTTGAGAGCCCTGCGCGGCCTGCACATCAACAAGACACAGTGATTTTAAATCACACTTAAAAGAGTATTAGTGTTGAAGACAGAACACAGCAGAACAGAAGATTGAAGACAAATTTTGGGATTACGGCTAAGATTGATTATCAAAAGCCTAATCCTCCAAATTAAAACACAATTAAAGAAAATCATAAGTTTTTATCATACATAAAATCCTCCACCGCCACATCTGAGGCAAATTGATTCCTCTCAACTACCACAGTGCCACCTATACTTCAAAGCATGGAGACAGAGGCTGAAGCTATTGATAAAAATCTGATATTTTCCTCAACGCAGCCAAAGAATTAATTCTTCTAAGGAAACTTAATGCAAAAAATATCAACAGAGTTATTACAATATGACACAGAGCCTCAAAGGTCAACAAAAGCTCCCACCGAGCTTAATATTAGGTGTAAAACAATTGATACAGACAGAACATCTGTAAACTTCTTCATAGAGCCCCTCAAAGGCCGAGAAGTCATTAATTTGTATTAATTATCTTGGGAGATCTTATAAGATCTCACCTCCTCATTCTTCTATAAATACTTCTGTAGAAGATGAGAAATTGTTGGTTGATTAGGTTGTTGAACTTTGAAATGTAATTGAGCTTGAGACTCCTATCTGTAAATAGTGTTCACTGGACATTGGAGCTCTTCCTGTGATAGATAAGTTAGGTTGAGATGAGTAGATGATTGCTAAACTAAAGCATTGGACTTAAAGCTGTAACTGGCTTGGAGCATCAATACAAGCTGATTTATGGGATCCTGGTCTATGTTGACGGTGATGTTATTTCTCATTGTAACTTGTTATTTTTTTTATGTTTTCACTGTGTTTCATCTTCTCTTATAAATAACAACATGCATATATTTAGGACCTACTGTATATCAGTAACCTTCTCTGACTGAAAATATTTATTTATATGTTTTCTTCCAATCTGTGTTATTTAGGAATGATTTAATTCAGTTTAAGCATAGGAATATTGTTATTCCCTTGTCTTATTGTCTTAGCTAAATATTGTTCTTGGATGTTATTTTCATTTCATGTTAAGTAGAGATGAACTGAGGAAGATATGGTGAGCCCTGGTCCTAGTTTTATCCCCAAAGACTGTCTGAAAGTTTCCCTTGGAAAGTGTTGAAAGCTGGCTAGTTTGAATGTACTTACCAGATATTAGGCCATTTTTTTTCATCTTTGTGTTTGTCTTGAAATTTACAAAGTAAAGCAGAGCTAGGAGAGGATTTTTGGTGAGCCCGGCCCGCTGGTTTCTACTCCAACAGTTGCCTTCAAGTTTCCCTCTGTTTTTATATGTTTTCTATTGAAAGTGCATCAAAATAAGGCTAGTTTAGAAGTACTTGCCTGATATTAGATTGCTTTTATGTATTTCTTAAGTGTATGTCAAAGAAGGTTAGTTTAGAAGTACTTTCCTGATCTTGGGCTGCTCTTTTTTCTTCATTTGTTTAATTCCCCTTATTATTGTTTCATTTCATTGCATAAATCAAACTTTGAAGAGATCCTTAGACATAGATGACTTGCCCCATGGACCACTCTTGAACCTGATTATTTCAATTAAACCCTATTATGACTCCATAGCCCAATGGACTAAAACCTGCAATTATCTATCTTGCTGGCCAAAGCTTGTTCTATTTGCTTGCAACTTCTCACCTTTGAAACTCTTTGCATTTATGACTCTCCACCTCAAACAGCAATCATGCTCAACCATCCAAAAACAAACAAACCCAGAGCTACTTAACTAGCCTAATATCATTACCCCAAACTTCAAAGACAAATCCATCTTTTCACTTATTGGAGAGATCCCTCTCCGGATTCAGGAGGGCTAGATCCTAGAATCCCAAAGTGGTTGAAATAATGTTGTTTCTGTGATTGGACTTTGCCAATCTTGCTAATTACATATTCCTAACATTTTTGGCAACTCCACTGGGGATCGAAGTTGAATTTTCACCTTAGGTTCCCTTAAAACTAAATAAAACCTTGTGAGTAAAAAGCAGCCTTTTCAAGCACTACCAAGGAATGGTAATCATGATGAAACTTGTTTGAATCAGTGACAATCTAGGAAAACCCTAGGATTCTCATAAGGCTTTATCTAACCTTGAAAAATCAGTTGGCTTAGCCATAAGAGTAGACTGTATTTGTCTCATAACCGTAGAAAAGTTTTGAAACAAAGTTAGGATATTCTTAGAAACCACACAACTGAAAAATAACTCAAAAAACCTAAAAATATTTCAGATTGGTATCCAATAAACATGGTGGTGGACCATAAAACCTTTTACCTCCTTAGGAGCTAAAAACTTCCACTTTGCAACTCCACAATCCTCTTAAATATTTTCATATCTGGTTGAAATTTTCTTGTTTATTTGGGTCTGAAAAACACAACATAGTGGCTCCTAAAAATATTCACACTAGAGCCTACCCTGACCCAAACCCACCTGAGATAGTTGACAACCTGGAAAGTATCCTTAGGAAGTCTCCTAAGATTAAATTTTCAACTGTTTTTAGATCACCCTTGAGAGCTAATTTAGTTCCTGAAAACCTTGTTGCTCTACAAGAAACACATGGTGGTGGAACCATAAAACATTTTACCTCCTTACGAGCTAAAAATTTTCCACCTAGCGACTCCACACTCTGAAACTCCCAGAAGACCAAATGACTCCACTGGTAAAAGACCTTGAACTGATTGAACAGACATAGTGACCTCTTTTTCTTATTTACAAACATGGATTTAGAAATAGACCCAGATGACAAACATATACATGTTTCCTTTTCCATAGAACAAACCAATGGCACCCAAGGCAAAGGGGATAGTAAGAAAACCAATGATAATACTGAAACTAGTCCTCTTTGGAATATGAATTTCAATGGGTTATGTACTAAAACTAATGCAGGTGCAGGAATATGGCTTTATGATACAGAAAACAATTATTCAGAAGCCTATTCATATAAACTTAATTTTCAATGCACAACTGACATAGCAGAATATGAGGCACTTATTTTAGGACTCCACTTATTGAAGAAATCAGGAGCTCAGAGGATAGTAGTTCATGGAATTCCAAAATTGGTAATCAGGCAAGTGAAAGATGAATGCATGGTTAAGCATCCTAGACTTAAAGCTTATAAGGATGATACCACAGATTTATTAAAAACTTTTAAAGAATCTCAACTTATACTTGTTCCTAAAGACCAAAACAGTTTTTCTAACGGTTTAGCCCTTGTGGCTAGTACATGTTTAAGACCCTGGGAGAGCAGAAAATACACAATTCAAGAAAAATTCGGACCTTTTGTCCCAAACAATAAAAGATACTGGAAAAACTTTGAAGGAGAAAAAAAAATACAAGACTATCCTACTATGGATATACCATATTTTCAAGAAGAAACTTCTGCTATCATTGATATCAATCTTCCATTCAAAGAACCTAAATTTATATCAGAAGTAAGCATAAATTTAAAGAAAGAAGACATTTCACTGCTTACTATTTTACAGGTTAAGAATGAAGATGTTCCCAAGCAACATACTGAAGATATACTCCTCAAAGAAGAAGTCTTGGAAGCAGACAATCTACCACACATGGAGGACCAAAAAGAAGAGAATCTTCATCTTTTATTTGTTGATCCTATGGAAGAGTGTGTGGAAATCCCAACTGGTTCAAATTATCAAGCAGTGATCCTTTGCAAGAGCCAGAGACATGAAAAGTTGTCACCTTCTGTTATAATCTTGGTTTTGAAGATTAATCTTCAAAATATACTATGGATACCCTTGACAAACAGCCAAATTTTTTTCTTCTTTATGACATTACTCAACTGTTGGCAATATGATGCAGAGTGTTGTCCTTGATGGCAACCCACTGAATGAAGATGAAGACATGCGACTGTTAACATGTGTTGTCCTTGATGGCAATCCACCTGATGAAGTTATTCTTGACGTGATGGACTTGGTAAATGACGTTTGTTAGCAATATGATGATGAATGTTGTCCTTGAAAGGCAATCCTCTTGATGAAGATAATGGCAACTTACTGGATGAAGTTGTGCTTGATAGAATATGTCTTGATGAACTAAAACTGATGTATCTACAGTGAGTACAGAAGGCAATGAAGAAAGAAATTCAGCATGTGCTAAATATATGATGAAAAGAGTATGTTTCAAGGAATACGCGGATCTGTCTAGGGGAAGTTGCGTATGCACGCGGAAAAGAACGTGCCAAGTCGCGTATGGGTAAAAGCGCTCAAAAAGTGCAAAACCAGGGGTAACCACCATGGTATTGACCCATTGTATTGGGTAATGATTCGCCTAAATGACCCTGTCCAGGAATACCATCGGAAGTAATGTAGTTTTGGGCTCATGGTATTGTTTTGGCTCATGGTATTGAAAAAGGGGCTCATGGTATTGAAAAAGGGAGAACCTATATAAAGAGAAGAAATTCATTGTGAAAATCATGAGTGTGGGTGCAAGATGTCTGAGCTTGAATGAATACTTCTCTGTGAAGTATATCTGTATGGAAAGGGTAAAGGTTTGATGATAGATCTGAATCTATGATGCACTTATGAAGAAATGATGAAGCGAGATTTCTAGATCTGAAATGTACTTGTATTTGCTAGATCTGTTTATGGAGTGATTAGATCTGTGATGAGGCGAACATCTGTCTGAAGTAAAGGGTTGAATCTGAACTGAATGTCTGATCTGAAGAAGTATGCAGCTCTGTAATGGTTGAAGATCTATACGCTACTTCGCCGCAGAGGAAACACGTATATACGCGGCTTCTATGAAGAAAAAGCGCGTATGTGCACTGAAGTTTGTACAGATGTATATGCTGGTTGATGTGGACGGAAGCGCGTATATACGCGACATCAGTGAAAGGAAAGCGCGTATGCAAACTAGGGTTTGCTGAAGTCTGTGGTAAGAAATGTCTGATCTGTTCTGCTGGTTTACTGATATCTGTCAGTGAGTTATATGTATCTGTTTCATAGTTGACTGTGCTTAAAAGTATGGAAAGGGTCCAGTTTGAAAATATGATGAAATGTGGCCTGCAAGTGGTGTCCTAAAGGAAGCTTTGGATCCAGTGTGAAAATTGATGAAACGTGGTCCATAAGTCTTGAGGTTGGCTCCCTTCCGGTGAGGGCATTTTGGTAAACGAGAGCAGGGGGTCATAGCTCCCTTCCAGGAGAGGCTGGTAAACGAGAGCAGGGGGTCGTAGCTCCCTTCCAGGAGAGGCTGGTAAACGAGAGCAGGGGGTCATAGCTCCCTTCCAGGAGAGGCTGGTAAATGAGCGTAGGTGGGTGCCTTCATGCTGGTATAAGTCTGCGCCATCACATAGTTGTAATATTTATAATAAAATATTGAGACAATGGCAGCAGTGGTTTTCTCCCGTCTTGGGTTTCCACCTAAAATCCTGGTATTCATGTGTGATGCTTATGTGTGATGGTTTATTATGTTCTTACTGCACATGTTTACTATTTATATAACATCTAATGAATGAATGATGGAATGATAAATCTGAAGAGCTAATGGCATATTTAGATCTCTGTGTATACGCGAGTTTTATGAAGGATATCCGCGTGTATACGCTAGTTGGCTTCAACAAAGTAGCGTATGGGTTTTAGAGTATGAAAAAGTAAAAATTTTTGAATATGCAGTAAATACTGATTCACCCCCCCCTCTCGGTATTTTTCCCAACAATTGGTATCAGAGGAGGTCCTTCTACAGGAGCTTGATCGCTTGAAGGAGATCCGTCGCAATGGGAAGTCTTTAAGGAGTAATGTCTATAAAGCCACCTCTATTCAATGGAAGCAATCTGATATTTTGGAAGGTACGAACAAAGGCATATCTGCAAAGTCTTGGTGCAGATGTATGGGCAATCGTGGAAGAAGGTTATCGATATCCGACAAGTATTCCTCTTTTGATGCGGTGAAAGGAAGAAGTATGAAATCAATGCCAAAGCGGTGAATGTCTTATTAGGAAGCATGTCGGAATCGAGAATTTGCTAAAGTGATGCGGCTACATTCGGCAAAATAAATATGGGACAAAATCATTCTAAGCTATGAAGGAGACACAAAGGTAAAAAGTGCAAAACTCCAAACTCTTAGAATTGAATATGAAAATTTGAAGATGCATAGTGATGAAAGTGTTGCCAGTTTCTTTCTTCGTTTAGATGATATTGTAAATCGGATGAGAAATTTGGGTGAAACCATAACCGATACTACTCTGGTGGAAAAAGTCTTAAGATCCTTGACTTCAAAATTTGACTCTAAAGTTTCAGCTATTGAAGAAAGGCAAGATCTGCAAACTCTTACTATTGTTCAATTACATGGTATTATGACTGCTTTTGAAATGAGACAAGGAGGTCCTTCTCAAATCAAAGAAGCTGCTTTTAAGGCATCTGCAAAAGGAAAAGAAAAGGAAGTTGTCAAAGAATCCATCTATATATCCGAAGAAGAAGAAGCGAATTTCGTGAGAAAACTCCAACTGGGTACTGGAAGATTCAAAGGTAAGCTTCCCTTCAAATGTTTTGAGTGTGGAAAAGTTGGTCACTATGCTGCTAAATGTCCTTATAGAGAAAAACATGGTAAAGGGAAACAATTTGAAAAGAGAAAGAGTTATTATGAAAAAGAAGATGATGATGAAGTGTCCGGTGAAGATGAAGAAGATTCTGACCAAGCTCTACAAGTGCTCATGGCAAAGAAGCAAAAGAAGAAGGTTACTCGAGGAAAGGAGATACCTCAGAAATCATGTATAGCAAAAATTGAAGAAGATGAAACAGATTCTGACGAAGCTCTACAAGTGCTCATGGCAAAGAGGAAAAAGAAGAAGGCTACTCGAAGCAAGGAGATATCTCAGAAAATTGAAGAAGATGAATCGGATAGTGATTTGGGCCCTTGTAATCTTCTTTGTGCAAGCAATGGTGTAGAAAGTGAAAGTAAAGTTGTGGATCTAGAACAAGCTATCAAGATCAAAGTTGAAGAACAACAAAAGGAAATTGATAAGAAAGATTCTATCTACAAAAATATGATCTCTCAAATGAAAGATCAAATAGAAATGCTGAATGGACAGGTGGAAAAGTATCAAAGGTTTCATACTTATGCATCCAATCGAATTAAAGAACTAGAAGCAGAAATCAACGATCTAAATGCAGATCTCGAAAAATCAAACAAGAAGAATGAAGGACTTGAAGCTGCAATCATCTTTCTACAAACAGATCTTGAAGCATCAAATAAGAAGAATGAAGAACCTCTGTCATTTGAAAAGGAAGGCCTTGAAGCAGAAATCATCTCTCTCAAA
Source organism: Pinus albicaulis (assembly GCA_034641835.2). Taxonomy (NCBI): domain Eukaryota; kingdom Viridiplantae; phylum Streptophyta; class Pinopsida; order Pinales; family Pinaceae; genus Pinus; species Pinus albicaulis. Next base: position 88,994,120 of record CM076584.1, on the reverse strand, counting down.
GAAGATCTGGAAAAATCAAATAAGAAGAATGAAGAGCCGCAACAAACATGTGAAGGAAATGAAGATTGGTTGAAAGAAGAGATTCTAAATCTGAAGGATCAAGTTGAAGATGGAAGAAGAAAAGAAGAAAGCATGACAAAGCAATGTCAAGCCTTGGAGGTTGAGGTAAACATTCTTAAAGGTAAATTAGAAGAAAAAGTTAAACTTTTGAGGTTTCATGATAGTACTAACATTTTGGACAATATTCTGAGTAATCAAAGGTCTCCTGCTATCAAACATGGTCTTGGTTTCCATGAAACTATTAAAGGAGAATCTAGCTCACAAGGAAGTGCAAAAAATTCAGAGGATGTCAATGCAAAACCTGAAGTGTTGAAAGAAACAAAAGGTCAACCAACAATGATGAAATCTCAAAGGAAATCAGTCAATAAAGTTGAATGCTTTAAATGTCATAATTATGGGCATGTTGTAGCAAATTGCAGGAGCAGATCATTTCAGCCTCAATCAAACAGTTCCTACATAGAAAGGTACTCTGGTTTCTTCAAGGGATATTGTTTTTTGTGTAACAAGTATGGACATAAAGCAGCTAATTGTAAAAGGAGGAAGATTAGAAATACTCATTATGATTCTTATGCTTATTTCTCTGGACACATGAGATGTTATTCTTGTAACAAGTATGGACATGTAGAAAAGGAATACAGGTTGAACAGATATGAGAAATTGGATAACTTCCAGCACACAAATAGAAAGTTCAAACAAATCTGGAAAAAGATGGAGGACCGATCAGAAACGTAGGGAATCTTGACCCTACTGCAGTCATCCGCTTCTGAAGCTTACTTCTCTGATTGACTGTTGGAAGGATGTGGGATACATTATGAGATTTAGTAATGTATCATCACAGGGGGAGCAATGTATGATGATTCTCATGGTTGATTTGATTACTCTGGTTATGTTTATTTCTGACAGCGCATCTGATGTGGAAAAGACAGGTACAGGAGGTACAAGTTCAGGGGGAGATGAAGGAAGATGAAAAATTTCTATACTTCACTTTCCATACGCGGTTTCTATGAACCAAAGTCGCGTATACACGCGAGTTCCAGCAGACACAGTCGTGTATGCATTGATGATAAGAGAATTTTTATGATAGCTGAAGATCTGGAGCAGAGGTTCAGGGGGAGCATCAGTCTGATTGTTATTAACTGTATTATTGAATCTGTATCAGCTTAGTTTCTCAGTTCTAAATAATGATGATATGATACATGGTTTCTTATGTTGAAGTTTGTGGATGAGTCCTGTTTTCTTTTTGATGAAGAAGTATTCATTGTTGAGATGAAAGTCTTATAATTCAGAGATCAGGGCAGTTCATGCAGAGATTGTTGTTGATGACTTGTTGATGAACGTATTCAGGCTGCACAAGTTAAGAAGGAGCACTGGTTCAGGGGGAGCAGCAGGTTGAATACTAATGATTGCATTGTTGGCAATATGACTGCTTATTCTTTGTTTTTTGTGATACTCATGCTCAAATGATGATGACTTGGTACATGGTTTATTATGGTGAGATTTTGAGCCCTGGTTGCTGATAAGTATCTTTTGTGGTCACACATGAATGAGTTGGATGTCGTTTGATTCAAAAATAAGAATAGATCATGCAGAGTTTGTTACTATGGTTGAAGATCTTTTGCCTGCATATGTTACTTCATGTTAAATCTTGAAGATCTTGATGGTATTGGACCACATGGATGATTGCTTGACACATATTTGAAGATGATGTTCTGGTATGATAATCTCTCTTGGAAAGATTGTATTGACACTGCAAAGTATCTAAAGGCTTGGTTCCTATTGTGCTTATGCTACAATCATTGGATGACACTTGAAGACACAACTACACTGTTCTATCTATCTGTAGTCCAGGGAAGCGTTCGAGTATCTCAGACAGAAGCTGGGAGTATTCTCTGCCAGTCAAAAGCACAAATCTGCATAAATTTCAAAGATGGCATTGGATACGCAGATTTCCTGAAACACAGTCGCGTATATACGCGAGTTCATGCACAGAAAACCGCGTATGTCTGATTGCTGACATTTTTCTGTTTGGAGTCAGCTCTCTTCAGCACAGCTGCAGTGCTGTTTGGTATCTCTGGTGGTGTTCCTGTTCTCATAATTCTATTTCTAATGTTTTGATAAAGATGCCTTGATGATTTGTTGGTAAAAGTGTTCAGGATGCTCAAACTAAGGGGGGAGCCTTAGTCACATGGAAAGGTTGCTTGGATGCACAGATTCAGGGGGAGCATTAGCTTTGCTGAGTATAATGCATTGTTGATGGTTCTGAAATATGTTCTCTTTCTTGAGGAATTTCTGGGGTTTGGTCTTAAAGTTATATTTTTAGTTTGATGAAAAGGTCATATAGAGATTCATGATGTAAAATTGTAATATTCAGTCATGTAAGGACTTGATAAATTTGTAAACCCACTTGGTTGGGTAGCTGAGTCAAAATTTGTAAACCCACTTGGTTGGGTAGTTGAGTCTCATATGTAAATCCACTTGGATGGATCTTTGATGTAAGTATGAGTCATTGGTGATAGGAAATTCATAGAGTCATGTACTCCATTGGAAATTATGTTTGAAGATTCAGCATGAACTCAGGGGGAGCTTGGTCACTTCAGTATATATCAGATTTGCAGAACGCTTCTTCTACATGAGGAGAAAAGGGGGAGAGTATGTTGGTTTTCGATCCGCCCTTTGCCCTTGATGTCAAAGGGGGAGAGTGACATGGTGTTTGAATGGTGTCAAAAATGGAGAGAGTGACATGGTGTCATTGTATTCTTAATGTACCTATCTGTTGTGGTAACCAAACACCATCATGATTGCCATCAAGTCCAAAGGGGGAGATTGTTGGCAATATGATGCAGAGTGTTGTCCTTGATAGCAACCCATTGAATGAAGATGAAGACATGCGACTGTTAACATGTGTTGTCCTTGATGGCAATCCACCTGATGAAGTTATTCTTGACGTGATGGACTTGGTAAATGATGTTTGTTAGCAATATGATGATGAATGTTGTCCTTGAAAAGCAATCCTCTTGATGAAGATAATGGCAACTTACTGGATGAAGTTGTGCTTGATAGAATATGTCTTGATGAACAAAAACTGATGTATCTACAGTGAGTACAGAAGGCAATGAAGAAAGAAATTCAGCATGTGCTAAATGTATGATGAAAAAGAGTATGTCTCTTGGTATACGCGGATTGGCCTAGGGGAAGTCGCGTATGCACGCGGAAAAGAACGTGCCAAGTCGCATATGGGCTAAAGCGCTCAAAAGGTGCAAAACCAAGGGTAACCACCATGGTATTAACCCATGGTATTGGGTAATGATCCGCCTAATTGACCCGAGTACGAATACCATCGGAAGTAATGTAGTTTTGAGCTCATGGTATTGTTTTGGCTCATGGTATTGAAAAAAGGGGCTCATGGTATTGAAAAAAGGTAAGCCTATATAAAGAAGAAATTCATTGTGCAAATCATGGTATGGAGAATTTAAGATGTCCGAGCTTGAATGAATACTTCTCTGTGAAGTATATCTGTATGGAAAGGGTAAAGGTTTGATGATAGATCTGAATCTATGATGCACCTATGAATAAATGATGAAGCGGGATATCTAGATCTGAAATGTATCTATATTTACTAGATCTGTTTATGGAGTGATTAGATCTGTGATGAGGCAAACATCTGTCTGAAGTAAAGGGTTGAATCTGAACTGAATATCTGATCTGAAGAAGTATGTAGCTCTGTAATGGTTGAAGATCCATACGCTAGTTCGCTGCAGAGGAAGCGCGTATATACGTGGCTTCGCTGAAGAAAAAGCGCGTATGCGCAGTGAAGTTTATGTGCAGATGTATACACTGGTTTATGTGAATGGAAGCACGTATATACGCGACATCAGAGAAAGGAAAGCGCGTATGCAAACTAGGGTTTGCTGAAGTCTGTGGTAAGAAATATCGTCTGTTCGCGGTTTGCGTGTAAATAGGTGAGTTATATGTGTCTGTTTCACATTTCCTTGTAGCAAAAGTATGGAAAAGGGTCCGGTGCGAAAATATGATGAAACGTGGCACCGCAAGTTGTGTTCTAAAAGAAGCTTTGGATCCGAGTGTGAAAATTGATGAAACGTGGTCCATAGAGGTCTTGAGGGTTGTAGCCTTCGATCGAGATCGGGGGGTAGTAACTCCCTTCCGGGAGGGGTGGTAAACGAGATCGAGGGGTCGTAGCTCCTTTCGAGTGAGGCATTTGGTAAACGAGAGCGAGGGGGTCGTAGCTCCCGCTTCCGGGGAGAGGGCCCCAGTAAGCAGGTCAGGGGGTCGTAGCTCCCTTCCAGGAGAGGCTGGTAAACGAGCGCAGATGGGTGCCTGCGTGCTGGTAGAGTCTGCACCAGCACATTTGTTGTAAGATGTTTTCTCTATAATAAAATATTGAAGGGTGAGCAACTGCAGCGGTGGTTTTCTCCCGACTTGGGTTTCCACCTAAAATCCTGGTGTTCATGTGTGATGCTTATGTGTGATGGTTTATTCTGTTCTTACTGCACATGTTTACTGTTTATAGAACATCTATTGAATGAATGATGGAATGATATAAGTGAAGAATTAATGGAATAATTAGATCTCTGTGTATACGCGAGTTTTATGAAGGATATCCGCGTGTATACGCTAGTTTTGCTCAGCAAAGTAGCGTATGGGTTTTAGAGAGTGAAAAAGTAAAAAGATTCGGTTGCCCTAATCTTTTGATTCACCCCCCCCCCCCCCTCTCAGTATTTTTCCCAACATCAACTGGCTACATTGGCACTTTTGTATCATATGAATATGTAAATACTCCATGTTTAGAATAGGTTAGATAGGAATGTCAATAAAGCTCAGTTCTGAGCTTGTAGTTAGTTTTTTTTTTCTGCTTTGAAGAAAAATCAAATATTCAAAAATACAAAACAATGAAAAAGAGAAAAGAGGGCAAATTGTGAAAACAAGAAAGGTACAGCCCCATACCAAAAAAGAGAAACAAATCTGAAAGTGTGCAAGCTTAAATGCCATTCCTGAAAAACACACTCCTAATTAGTCATACTGTCTAATCTTGACTAGTTAGTTTTAAATTTACTATTGATAGGATAATGAATTCGATTTGCCAAATTGTTTAATCTTGGCTTATCAGTAGGTAGATTAGGCTAGAAATTAAAGGTTCAAACAAGCTCAAAATCTAAACCTAAATTTCCAAAGAGAGATGACTCAAATATGTTCTATTTTCTTGAGTCATAAACAAAGATAAATTGGTTCTAAACAGCTCAAAATCTAAACCAGAGAACAAGGAAGGAACTGCTCAAACAAGAGTCAAATTAGAGCTGTAAAGGATGAAGGAAGTGCTTGAATTTTCAGATCCTAAGCCTTCCATTTTGTTTTAATTTTCTGCGAAATAAGATCTATGTGCAGCTTATTTTTTATGCCATAGACCAGCATCAAGTTAGACTTTTTAATCCTGACTTGTATGCTTTTAAATTTCTGTTGTAGAATTTAGAGAATAAAAATCTGTTAGACTGTTTAATCCTAACAGATTGATAGAATAGGTAGAGAAGCATCTGAACTCAACTGTTTAATCTGATTTCAGGGAGAAATAAGGAGTAGAATTAGATTATTTTTATGCTTTCAAAAGAATAAAAAATTGTGAAAAGAGTTTTCCAATCCAAGTGCACTCTAAAAGAAGAAAAAATGTTAGATCAGTAGGATTGTGTAGGTAGAAAGCTTGTTGATGAAATATCCATTGTTTTTATGGCTGCTAATATGTTTTCAGAGCAAGATCATCCCAGTAAAGGAAGGTTAGCCCAATGGATGAGGCACAGGTCAGCCTCCCATAGAACACAATGGATGTGGCATAAGTCAGCCTCCTAGAGAATGCAAGTCTGAAGTTCTTGATGCCTTCAAGAAGGCAACATCCCCAAGTGGAGCCACTGTTAGCCACCTATAAAATTTGTTATAGCAAAAGGTGGCTAAAATTTTTTGGAGCCTTCAAGGAAAAAATTTTATTGCTAAAAAGTGTTGGCTCTTGAAGACTCTTGAAGGCCTCATGCCTCTGTCCAAATCTTCACTGTTGTTTCCATCTTATAAACTCTGAAATTATGTTGATTTCATGAGAAAAGACTGCTGCAAAATCATCATTTTTCCCCTTCCTCCACTCAAAACTAACCTTCATTTTCTCCCCTTTTTCTCCATAAAGTTCCTCTATTTTTCATGATTCCCCTTCTTCCATTCATGAAAATCATTTTTACATAGTTTAAAACTCATTTTTAAACTATACCGAAACCCCAAAATCCATTGAAAAACTTGAAAAAATTCATAAAAAATACATATTTTTTGTATAAAGGCTTAAGCCCCTTGGGCTAAGCCTAAACCACTTCCCCTCCATGTTCCCACACCCTAGAACCAGATTCTATAGCCTTTCAGCACTTATCGCATCAAAACAATACGCAGCGCGCAAGTCTTTTTGCCTCACAAGTTTTCCGATGCGATTAGCCCTCTGTTTCATAACCCCCGATCATATTATTTCTTCATACAACCTGTGGGCCCGCAATCGGGCACTAAATCATTGTGAAAATCCATCTCCAATCCATTATTTCCTTTGTAAATACAAAAAACCTATTTATCCAAAGTCTTGGTCTAACGCGCCCATACAACGATTTTTAAATGAAATGGTTGGATTAAAAAGACCCGAAGCGAAATCGCATCGGAGAAATACACAATGGGTTGATTGTAAAGACCCGCATCGAACATTCTGATGCGATTGGGTCACATATATATAAACTCCGCCCCCCACCCCCCCCCCGGCCGCCTTTTTACTCCATATAACTTTCACCCGGGACCAAGTGTTAAAGATCCCAAGGCGCTCAATCGCATCGCATTTTCCATTCGGTACATTTTTTTGTCCCCCCCGATCGGCCATCCCTCTGATTCATTCCCCACCATTGATCTGATCCTCAGATCAATGGTCATCGCTCAACGGTCATCGGCGCCTCCAAGTTCTTTACCCTGTTGATCGCAAAAGTTGTGATTACATCCAGGCCGTCTGCGTGTCAAAATCCAACGGCCCAGATCAAATCCCCCCGACTTTGGTTATATTTATGCGCCCCATGTTCTAAATGTTTTGAACCAAATCCCAACTATTGATCTCTATAGATCAATGGCCCTCGTTAACCCTTCCTCCGCCATTTTCGTTATTTCATTTCAACCCCCAGAATAAATCCCGGTCGTTCATCTTTTCAATCCAACGGTTTATGTCAATCCCGCTGGGCCCGACCCCTGTGGGTCCTGCCTCCTCCCACTTTTGATCTCAACTGTTTATCCTTGATCCAACAGCCCAGATTAAAACCGCTCCCCTTTCTTCCACCCGCACATCTTTCCAATTTCGCGCTCGTTCTCCACCGTTAGATCTGAGACCCTAGATCTGACAGCCCGCATCGCAAGTCGTGCAACTTTAAGCACGGATGATAATTATCAAAAATTACGTGATGTAGGTGGTTTTGGAAATCCACATGTCACCTCCGGATGCATATCGCATTCCAAAAGCTAATACCACCTCCCCGCCCTTTTTCCGCGCGAAAACCACTGTTTTACATCCCAAAACCGTCTTTCCCTCTTTTCATTTATGTGTTATCGCACACGTCCTCCACCGTCGATATTTGCAGATCAACGGTTGGATCTAATCTGCCATACACCATCGCCCTCCACCTTCCACCAAAGGGTTTTCAAAACCAATCACCACCGTTGATCGTTGCGCGATTGACGGTTCCGTCTTATTCTTCCCTCTGCTCTCCTTTTAACCTTCTCTTGGCTGATCTCCATCGTTGGATGATGCCATCCAACGGCCATGCTCCTCCCCTCACCCTCTACAGCAGTAAAACCCAAAAATGCAGGATTTCATAATATAGTTTTGTATTTTTCAAGGATTAAAGGTTTATCCGTTATAGTGAAAGAAAGGCCGAAGGCCGGGGATGACGATTCTCGTGCCTTCAATTCATAAAAGGAAAATTGTTCACAGGGTTCAAGATCCATGTTTCGTCGATGCTTCATGAGCATTGATGCCTTAAGAGCCCTGCGCGGCCTGCACATCAACAATACATAGTGATTTTAAATCACACTTAAAAGAGTATCAGTGTTGAAGACAGAACACAGCAGAACAGAAGATTGAAGACAAATTTGGGGATTACGGCTAAGATTGATTATCAAAAGCCTAATCCTCCAAATTAAAACACAATTAAAGAAAATCATAAGTGTTTATCAGACAGAAAAGCCTCCACCGCCACATCTGAGGCAAATTGATTCCTCTCAACTACCACAGTGCCACCTGTATTTCAAAGCATGGAAACAGAGGCCGAAGTTATTGAGCAAAATTAGATATTTTCCTCAACGCAGCCAAAGAATTAATTCTTCTAAGGCAACTTAATGCAAAAAATATCAGCAGAGTTATTACAATATGACACAGAGCCTAAAAGGTCAGCAAAATCTCCCACCGAGCTTAATCTTAAGTGTAAAACAGTTGATACAGACAGAACATCTGTAAACTTCTTCATCGAGCCCCTCAAAGGCCAAGAAGTCATCAATCTGTATTAATTATCTTGGGAGAACTTATCAGATCTCACCTCCTCATTCTTCTATAAATACTTCTGTAGAATATGAGAAATTTTTGGTTGATTAGGTTGCTAAACTTTGAAATGTAATTGAGCTTGAGACTCCTATCTGTAAATAGTGTTCATTGGCCATTGGAGGTCTGCTTGTGATAGATAATTTAGGTTGAGATGAGTAGATGATTTCTAAACTAAAGCATTGGACTTAAAGCTGTAACTGGTTTGGAGCATCAATACAAGTTGATTTATGGGATCCTGGTCTATGTTGACGGTGATGTTATTTCTCATTGAAACTTGTTATTTTGTTTCTGTTTTCACTGTGTTTCATCTTCTCTTATAAAGAACAGCATGCATAGAGTTAGGACCTACCGTATATTAGTAACCTTATCTGACTGAAAATATTTATTTATATGTTTTCTTCCAATCTGTGTTATTTAGGAATGATTTAATTCAGTTTAAGCATAGGAATGTTGGCGTTCCCTCGTCTTATTGTCTTAGCTGAATATTGTTCTTGGATGTTATTTTCATTTCATGTTAAGTAGAGATGAACTAAGGAAGATATGGTGAGCCCTGGTTCTAGTTTTATCCCCAAATATTGTCTGAAATTTCCCTTGGAATGTGTTGAAAGCTGGCTAGTTTGAATGTACTTACCAGATCTTAGGCCATTTTTTGTCATCTTTGTGTTTGTCTTGAAAGTTACCAAGTAAAGCAGAGCTAGGAGAGGATTTGTGGTGAGCCCGGCCCACTAGTTTCTACTCCAATAGTTTCCTTCAAGTTTCCCTCTGTTTTTATATGTTTTCTATTGAAATTGCATCAAAAGCAGGCTAGTTTAGAAGTACTTTTCTGATCTTAGATTGTTTTTATGTCTTTCTTAAGTGTATGTCAAAGCAGGTTAGTTTAGAAGTACTTGCCTGATCTTGGGTTGCTCTTTGTTCTTCATCTTTTTAATTCCCCTTCTTATTGTTTCATTTCATTCCATAAATCAAACTTTGAAGAGATCCTTAGACATAGATGACTTGCCCCATGGACCACTCTTGAACCTGATTGTTTCAATTAAACCCTATTATGACTCCATAGCCCAATGGACTAATACCTGCAATTATCTATCTTCTTGGCCAAAGCTTGTTCTATTTGCTTGCAACTTCTCACCTTGGAAACTCTTTGCATTTAGGACTCTCCACCTCAAACAGTAATCATGCTCAACCATCCAAAAACAAACAAACCCTCAGCCTTCATAACTAGCCTAATATCATTACCCCAAACTTCAAAGACAAATCCATATTTGCACTTATTGGAGAGATCCCTCTCCGGATTCAGGAGGACTAGATCCTAGAATCCCAAAGTGGTTGAAATAATGTTGTTTCTGTGATTGGACTTTGCCAATCTTGCTAATTACAGATTCCTAACACTGCAAGAAAATTTTGGAATATTACAGTCCTCCCCTCCCAAATGTTGCTTGTCCTCAAGCAACTACAAGGATAGAACTGAAGAGTGCCCTCTTCTTCCCTTGTAGAAACCTCATAATATAAAATCCTCCAGGTGTTACCTTATCCATAGGCCTCCAAGCTATCATCCATGCAAAATGAGTTGCCTCCCAATATGGCAACTTTTGAAAATCCTCCTCCACCTTGAGCTCCTGCAAAGTAGGTGGGCTGAAATGCTGAACAAGGTAGACAAAGTGGCCTATCCCATGTTGTCCTCCTCTCCACTTAAGATAAGTGAAAATAATTTGCTGATATTGGGCTACAATAATGTTGCCCTCAAATGTCAAGAAGGAAACTAGATCTCCCCATATCCCTTACCCAACGTTTTGAACCCAGCTGGCCCAAACCATCTCATACATGATGGATAAGAAATCACCACCATATGGTACCCCATCCATCTGATGGCCCTCCTCATAAAGAAACAAATATTTTTCTATAGTGGCCATGTTTCTTCCCATGCTCCCCTTAGAACATGTAATGCAGAAAGTGTGGGGATCCTCCTCCCCCAAGAACACATCCACCCAATGTGTTTCTCCCCCAATCATGCTCCCCATAAAAGCAAGAACAATATCAGAAAATAGGCTCATGATCAATATAGAAATGAAAGAAAGACTGAAGGTTTCATGTGGTGTTGGAAGGTACCAACAATCTCCCAAGTGGTCACAGCGCAGTCTTCCCCACTGCAGCTTCTGAAAATATCATGGAAAGTTGTTTCTTGACAAATGGCTTGTTGTGTCAGTCATCACATCTACTAGAAAATAGTAAATGGATGAATGTATCAATTGAGCATACAAGGAGTAACCAAACACTTTCCCCAGGTCATATAGTAGATGGTTGTCTCCATCATAATAGCTGGCCAAAAATGGTCCATGGAGCCCAAAGAAAAACTTGCCCCTTTGTAGAGCAATGCACTACAAAGAAATGGTAAGAGCATGCAAGTATTGTGTTGAACAATCAATAAATGCAGAAATAGAATTCTTACCATGTAATGAAAGTAAGATGATGATAGGATCCATAAATGAGTCCTCCATAGTGGTATGACATACTCCTATGTAGAGGAATGAACCATATACTGCATGAATACCCTCCCTCTCATGCTTGGAAGCCCAAGTCAAGAAGGACATACCACAATGACAAATGAATCCATCCCCTACTCTATCATGCTCACCTCCTCCTTGTCCACCAAGTGCATCAAATGTGAATTGATCCTGGGAACACTCCATCAACAAGTCCCTGCTCCAAAGTGACAGCGCTATTGGCCTATGCAAATAGGCTCCTACCAACTCATGAATCCATTCTTTGACATGTTAAATTTCAAAGAATCCTCCCATAATGTTGCCATCTCCTCCTCCTGCAACATCATGCAAAATGGGAGAGAAAATCTACCCTTGCTCTCTCTCAATCCTCCAAAGCAACAAAAGTCTCTGCTGCCTCCTCATACCTCCATCATACAACCCATGTGGTGAAAAAATAATGACCATATCATCATAATGCATCCACACTCCTTGATGCCCCGTGATGCAAGTACCCTGCCAAGTCCCTTCCATCCACATACCCTTGGAAAAAGGATATGTCCCATGATGGCCAAACTCTTCCAAGAGCAGCCAACGTAGCCAAGCCTCCTGCTTCCCGGTGGCATATATCTGCAAGTAGCCTACCAGCTTCTTTCTCTCCATCCACTCCCATTCCTCCCGATGTGAGTGCCTCCCATCGTGATCAACCTTGGTACCCTTCCAAAGAAGACTACCCTCCTCCCAAATCAGATTTTTCTTCTTGCATTCCATGGGATGTTGAAATCCAACTCCTCGGATATTTCCTAGGAAATATCTCACACCAATGATCATCTTGAACCCATGAGGATCCCAGTGGGTTGAAGGCAAATCCTCCTCACTTCTACCTCTTGACAGTGTTGTAACTCTCCTCCATGGTGTTTTGGCTGTCTCATGTCTCAACTCAAGGATGGACATATGATTCTGCATAGATTTTCTTGGGACAAAGTTCACCCTATCCTCCAAGAATTCACACCCCAACCTCACATGTGGTGTGCAGTCCATCAGTGGCCCATTAGGATGATGTTTCATCCCTTCCAATGAGCAATATGCAATGGTATACAATCGTCCATGTGATTTGCTAAAACAATAGGACATGAAAATTTTGGCATACCTTGATGAAATTTGGGAGTATCTTGTATGGTTGTAAGGGAATCTCCCTCCAATAGGTTGGCTCCTCCTACTGAAGATGTTGAGGACTTCTCCCCCATAGTTGTGACAGTGCTGGTAGAAGTCTCCTCCACTGGTGGTGAGGGCTCCTTCTCCTCTGACTTTCCTTCACTAAATTTTCCCATCAACCTTTGAGTAAATTTAGCAAAATTGATCACTCCTGTATGGCTCAAATGGCTGAACCACCAAATATTTTCTTCACCTTATAGGTGTAGCGTTGCAATCTCTACAGCCTCCCTTTCTACCACCGAATGTAGTAGGAAGAAGACATCAAGTCTCCTTGCCCAAACCCTTGCAACAGATGACCCATCATAAGTAGAAAATAGAAACCTATTGCCCTTGATTCTTAATTTTCCACAAGGTCTTCTTTCTTCCTCCAAATGAATGAACTGACGAAAAGCTAGAGTCTCCTTAGAGGCTCTAGGTTGGGATTTGTACCCAACAAGGTATTCACTTAGAACCATGTGATCCAAGTGTCCTCCATCTTCCGAAAATTTGTCCTTCCTCTCAAATGGAAAGGATATGTCCCAATGCTCTAGAGCTCTCTGCAACATTGGTCTCTTCTTCTGATCATAGGAAGTGCATGGCTCTTCCTACTCTTGAAACTCTCTAGGAGTTTCATTTCTCCTTTTCTCTTTTTCTTATTCAACCTCCTCAGAGAGGTTCTTACTGGATCTGAAAAGTGATGAGAGTAAGCTCATCCTCTTCATCATTCTTGCCTTTCTCTTTTCTTTATAGAACTTTGGCTTGAAGTCCACAGGCTGAGCCAAAGATCTTGCTTTGATTCCACAGTAATATCCCAAAATCAGGACTGCTCAGCAAGCATGCACTAAAAAATGCATTCCCAGCAATATGTTTTATAAAAGAATTAAATGAACTCTTGTATCTTGTATATTAGTCAATATACGACCTAAATCCAACAATAGAGCTTAAAAAAATCAAACTAGGTGGGTTAAACAGATCTCCCACACCTAGGATTGCCAAAAAGAGCTAAAACCCCAAACACTGCAACACCAGAAATTATGCATAAAAGTGACTGCGTAGTCTAAAAGAGGGTTTGTACACATAAATGGTAGATAAAAATATATCTGAAATTATATTAGACAATATGCTCAGAAGAATGAGATCTAGTCTCCTTTATACAAAAACTAGAGAACCCGGGAAGGGTTTCTAGGAGTTCACCCTGAATACAAATGGATATTTTCAGCAGTATGGATGAATAATCCCCGAAAACTGAAGCACAGGAGTATATAAGTCTATAAGTATAGAAATTTACTACATATCTTATCAAATGTCTCCCTCCATGGAATAATCCACCATCCAATCACAGGAAAACTCCCCGAAAGAGCCACAGAAGACACTACTACAACTACCCTCCAAAAATAACGCAATTTCTGAGTGGAATAATGTTGTAGGTGATGAAATTGTGTTGGCATACTACGAATGATCTGATATCAGCCCAAGAACTCTCCAAAATGACCTCCCACAAGAATGAAACCTCCCTCCTATGCAAAATCAACTCAGACAGTGGGTTTCTCAACCCTCCCCTGCAACACCCTGCAACTCAGCTCAACCTCCTGTAGAAACTGCACTAAAACTGTAGATTGAAGCTTGGAACTAATGCCAGATATGACGAATGATGGATTAGATCTCTCCCAAGAGCTACTCAAAGGGAAGAGAAGGAATTCATGTACAGGAATCCCTTAGTGCTAAGCAACACCGGCAATCTTAGCTAAACAGCTAAGGGAGAAAAGTCTAAGCAGATATGAAAATGTAATACATAAGCTAACCCCCAAATGGCTGCCATCCTCTTCCTTATAAACTAAGTGAGCCTTCTCATATTGGGTCCCACTCAATAGGGTTTCCACCATCACACAACTAATCTCCCTCCAAAACTATGTTGTGCCTTCATTAGAGCCACTCCTCTAAACTGTGATGTTTGATTTAGTCAAGGTTGACCACCTCAATTTTCTTCAGCCCTTTTCACACCTAAGGGTCTTCAATCCAGCTCATATATAGCTATCTAGGTTGAACCACATTCACATTGAGATATTTTATTTTATGATCCACTCCGCCTACATTTATGTTGTTGACTTGGTCAAACTTAACTTGGTCCACATGCAAAATGTCCTTGTTCACACATGAGAGTGTAAAATTCAGCTAGTATTATGATCCCCTTTCACACCATGAGGGATTTGATCCTTATTTCTGAAATGAATGGGCCTCCTTACTCAATTATTCATCTCCTAAGTGATATTATCAAAATTTAATATTCCAATTTGTTGCAAGCAAATTTTGGAATATTACAAAGGAAAATAATCGAAAATGAAGAAAATGGAAGCCTCATTAATAAAAAGGCTTATGAGGATCAGTTGGTAAGCTTTTGGATCAAGCTTTTTCTCAGTGTAGTTTTAGAGCTATAATTATTCTCTATCTCTCTCATACTCTTGAATACTTAGAGTTTTCTTGGAGCACTCTTGGGAGTGTGGATACTTGGTGATTTGGAGCAAGAAGGAAAAGGAAGAGCAGGGAAGCGCAAGTGGACATCGGGATCAGCATCTACAATAGAATCTGAGTGCAGTTACTGAGTTGCATGTATGTTTTCTTCACTAGTTTTGGCTTGCATGGTGTATACATGTGTATTTTCCTAGCCTTACCATTTCCCGGATAACCATGGTGTCATGGGTTTATTTCCATTGATTGTTTTATGGTTGGCTCTCATGATTCCTTTAGTTGTTGGGTTGATTTATTAGTTCCTCGAGCCTTGGTTGGAAAAATGCTCTGGAGCTTGGAAAACAACTATTGGGTTGAGTTACTAATCCTGGAGCCTTGGTTGCATTTTGGAGCCCTAGGTGGGTTGAATTACTAGTCCTGGAACCTTGGTTGGACAAACGCTCTGGAGCCTGGAAACAACTGGGGTTGAGTTACTAGTCTTGGAGCCTTAGTTGGAAAAAACACTATTGAGCCCTGGAGAAGCTTGGATAGAGACCAATATGTGATGGTTGTGATTTATGACCATGAGGTAGAATCACTAGTTCAGGGTTGAGGCAGATTGGCCTCTGGAAGCTCTGGATTGATTAAGATTGATGTGTTTGATGGGATCCCACATTCATGCTTGGAATATGGCATGGGGATGATTGGCTGAAGTGAGACTTGGCTCAGCCACTTGGAGCACTCTTGGGAGTGTGGATACTTGGTGATTTGGAGCAAGAAGGAAACAGAAGAGTAGGAAAGTGCAAGCGGACATCGGGATCAACATCTACAACAGAATCTGAGTGTAGGTAGCGAGTTGCATGTATGTTTTCTTCACTATTTTTGGCATGCATGGTGTATGCATGTGGATTTTCCTAGCCTTCCCATTTCCTAGATAACCATGGTGTCGTGGGTTTATTTCCATTGATTTTTTTATGGTTGGTTCTCATGATTCCTTTAGTTGTTGGATTGAGTTATTAGTTCCTGGAGCCTTGGTTGGAAAAATGCTCTGGAGCTCGACAAAAAACTATTGGGTTGAGTTACTAGTCCTAGAGCCTTGGTTGGAAAAACGTTTTGGAGCCCTAGGTGGGTTGAATTAATATTTATGGAATCTTCGTTGGACAAAAGCTCTGGAGCTCGGAAACAACTGGGGTTGAGTTACTAGTCTTGGAGCCTAAGTTGGAACAAACACTCTCGAGCCCTGGAGCAGCTTGGATAGAGACCAATTATGATGGTTGTGATGTTTTACCATGAGGTAGAATCACTAGTCGAGGGTTGAGGCAGTTTGGCCTCTAGAATCCCATTATTGATTATGATTGATGTTTTTTATGAGATCCCACATTCATGCTTGGAATATGGCACGGGGGTGATTTGTTGAAGTGAGACTTGGCTCAACCAATATATGGTCGAGTGGAATGTGGATGTCCCATCTCTGGTTGGTTTTTACATTCAGTTATGAAGAGCTCATTCCTCTAGTATTTGGTATGCAAATTTACTAGTTTATGTATGGATTTTATTGTTGTTGTATCCATTGTATCTTTGTTGTTATTGTGATGGTTATAAGCATGTATTCAATCAGTGATAATATATGGATTTAATTATGTTTTTACATGTAAATGAATACACAATGTATCTATGGTCAAATATATTGTATTGCAGATTATGATGTAGGGGAGAAATGATTCTTAGAGATTCTTAGATAAGTAAGAGAACCCTATGCTTAAATCTATTGTTTAAACTTGTAGATGCAATGTTTGTGACATGTTTGACGAAATTATTGTCATGGCTAGGAGGGGTCCGGATGAGTTCCCGATGATGTGATTTCTTTTTTACTTTTTATTTAATGTTATTTATCATCTCCTACAATTTCATGAAGTTATGGGCAGTGATCTGGTCAAGTGGGTGCATATGGTCAAGATTGCATTGGATTGGTAAATGTTGTTGTTCATAAGGTCATTGTATGCAATTAGGTCATCATGATTATATTAGTATGTTATGATACTAATGTGTTGGCTAAGATAGAGCAGGATATGCAGACCATCAGAGTGAAGTTGAGGCAAGAGCATGTTGTCATACAGGTTTGGATGTTGGGCCTGTAGGTATGTAGGTTAAGGATTGTTATATGCATTATAGTTATGAGTATTCCTTTCATTCTATCAATGTTATGGTTACATACATTATAGATACAAGTTTATTAGTGTGGTTATATGTACATGTTTCAGATAGTAATGAATGATAGAAACCTATGGTGGTACGCATTGTTATTGTTATTTTATGTTAGATAACATATATGATGTTGAATGATAGTGTTGTAGCTGCTAC
>CM076584.1:88897285-88976878 GCA_034641835.2 Pinus albicaulis | reverse complement strand
TATTAGCTGAAGAATGTACATGCTTATATATAGATGGGAGGTGAGGCTATTGGGATTCAGCTCCCAATGACTCTTGGCCTTCCTTATTTCCTAATAACAAATAATATACAAAAATAAATGTGCACACCCATCCATAGGATTAGGTGTCAACATTCCCCCCTTTAATCCGAAGGGATGTTGGTGAGTCCAAGCATCGATCTGAACTTTTCAAACTTCTCTCTTCCAAGTGCTTTGGTGAAGATGCCAGCAGTTTGCTCATTTGTGGAACAATGATGTAGATGGATGGTCTTGGCCTGAACATGATGTCGAATGAGATGGTACTTTGTATTGATGTGCTTTGTTCGATCATGGAACTTTGGTTTCTTGGCCAACTTTATTGCAGAAGTGTTGTCGATCATGAGTGGAGTGGAATACATTTGTTTCATCTGCAAATCTTCCAGGATTTTCCGGAGCCACACAATTTCCTTTGTTGTTTCAGCTGCTGCCACATATTCTGCCTCAGTCGTGGAATCTGCTGGAACTGACTGTTTGCGTGATCTCCATGAGACAGCGCCTGATCCAAGACTCATGGTGTAACCTGTAGTAGACACCCCTATTTCTTTGTCGCCATCAAAGTCTGAATCAGAGTATCCGGTCAGGTTGAAGTCGCCTACCTGTGTATATTTGAGTCCAAAGTCTTGAGTCCCCTTCAAGTACCTTAGCACTCTTTTTGCAGCAGACCAATGTCCTTCACAAGGTTTTTGCATGAACCTTGAGAGGATTCCAACAACAAATGAGATGTCAGGTCTGGTGGTGGTCAGATAGATAAGACTTCCTACAAGCTGTCTATACTTAGTTGCATCCTCAAATTCCTTCCCTTCAACTGATGTGAGCTTCAAGTTTTGTTCCACTGGAGTGCCTAAGGGTTTACAATCATCCATGCCAAATTTGTTCAAGAGATCTCCAATGTACTTCTTTTGAGAAAGAAAGATGAATTTAGGATGTTGAATTACTTCAATACCCAAATAGTAATGAACATGACCCAAATCAGTCATTTCAAAACCTTTCTTCAACTCTTTTTTCATGGATGCAATATAGCTCTCATTGTTTCCTGTTATCAAAATATCATCTACATATACCACAAGATATACAACTGTTTTTCCAACTTTCTTAACAAACAAAGTTGCATCATCAAGATCAAAGTGTTTGAAATCAAGTTTCAGAAGATGCTCGGTCAACTTCTAATACCAGGCTCGTGGTGCTTGCTTGAGGCCATACAAGGATTTCACAAGTTTGCAAACTTTGTGTTCTTGACCCTTTATCACAAATCCTTCTGGCTGGGACATATAAACTTTCTCCTTCAGATCTCCATTCAAGAACACTGTTTTTACATCCATCTGATGGACTTTCCATCCACTCTGAGCTGCTAAGGCAAAGAGAGTCCGGATGGTGGTCCATTTTGCTGTGGGAGCAAACGTTTCTTCATAATCAATTCCTTCCATCTGTGCGAATCCTTTTGCCACAAGCCTAGCCTTGTGCTTGTCAAGTGAGCCGTCTGCTTTGTACTTGTTCTTGTAGACCCACTTACAGCCAATTGGTTTTGTTCCCAAAGGCGGATCAACCAACTTCCAAGTGCCATTCTTTATCAAGGCATCATACTCCTTTTGCATCGCTTCTTTCCATTCATCATGAGAAGCGGCTTCTTTGAAGGAAGTTGGTTCATGATCTGTAGACAAACTCAATTCACAGCTATAAGCAATATCCATATCAACAGGGGAATCAGAATTATCTACATCACCTTCGATTTCTTGAGTGGAACTTCTTGTTCCTGTTTTTCCAACCTCATCAGGATGAACATCCTCCAGTGTCTTTGTCAGCCATTTGGGGGGACCTTTCTGAGATGGCCCTGGCTGGTCACTTGACTGAGTTGGGATTGATTCAAGATTTAATCTCCCAATTCTGTCAATCACATCATCCAATGTGTCATCCGTGGTGGTTTCTTCATGTGGGGGAGAGTGTGGTTCAGGAAATGATTCCACAGTTTGATTCAATATCGGAATCCCCCCTTCAAGGTGTGGAATCACATTATCAAATTCTTTGAAAGACTTTTCATGTGTGAATCTATCCAGGCGATCAAGTTGCCGCTCAACAACCTTGTCACTCTTGGATGATTCAAGAAATATGACATCTCTTGCTATCACAAACTTCTTATTTGCTTCATCATAGAGACGATATCCCTTGGAGGTATTGGAGTACCCCAAGAAGATACATTTTCTGCTTCTAGCACCAAGTTTGTTCCTTTGACCCTTGGGTATCAAGGCATAACAGGTGGACCCAAAGACCCTGAAATGCTTTACCGAAGGAATGTGGCCATGCCACATTTCAAAAGGAGTTTTGTTTCTAACTGAACTTGAAGGACACCTATTCTTTATGTAAACAGCACATAGAACTGCATCAGCCCAAAACATCAATTTTACATTCTTGAAAAATAACATGGAGCGGACCATATGTAAGATGGTTCTGTTCATTCTTTCAGCTACACCGTTCTGTTGTGGATTATATGGCACAGTGGTTTGATGTTTGATTCCATGTTGACGAAGATAATTTTTAAATTCGTTTGAGGTGTATTCTTTTCCATTATCAGTACGTAGAGAGCCAATATGTGTTTGTGCATCATTTTCAATCCATACATGAAAATTCTTGAAAGTTTGAAAAGCATCAGACTTATTCTTCAGTAAATAAATCCAACACATCCTGGTGTAGTCATCAATAAATGTCATCATGTATTTGTTTCCATTTGCAGAAGCAATAAGCATAGGGCCACATAAATCTGAATGAACAAGTTCAAGTTTCCTATGTGCTCTTGAGTGTGAATCATGAAATGGCTATTTGCTATGCTTTCCTAGAATACAAGCATCACATTCCTTAGGTTTTCTAGGAATTGTAGGCAGTCCATCAACACCATTTTTATTCAACAAACGAAGGCTGTCATAATTTAAGTGTCCAAATCTAGCATGCCATAAAAGACTTGATGGAAATGTACCTTCATCATGATATGAACTGAAAGCAAAGTTTTGAGTATGAGCAGATGAACCTTTCAGCTTCAAAAGTCTCCCTTCTTCTATTCCCTCCATGACAAGTGAGTGATCTGATGCTGATCTGACCTCTGCCTTGCCATCAAACAAGTGAACTGAGTGTCCTTGCTGCCGGATTTCGATAAGGGACAACAAGTTTCTCTTCAACTCTGGGAGGTATAGAACCTCATGTAGGATATGATCAGGAAGACTGGGCAGTTTAAGCCTGACTGTGCCAAGCCCTGATGGCTTGAGTTTGGATTTATCTGCGAAATATACTGCTCCATCAACTTTGTCAGTGAAATCTTCAAAAAAATCTTTTCTAAATGTCATGTGACATGTTGCTCCTAAATCTAGCAACCAATCATCTCTCCATGAAGTAAATGAAACATCAAAGAGGTTTTCAGTTACTCCATTGTTACAATGTGCTAGAACATAGTGAGCGGATTCAGGTGCTTTACCTTTGTCTTTGTCATTGGTTTTACCTATGTCTTGATTTCTGTGCTGCTCAATTTTGTTCCATGGTGTTCTGCATTTGGGTGCCTCTTCAACATCTCTATTGCAAATTGCAAAGTAATGAAGATGGGATTTCTCAGCTTGTCTGCCCCCCCTTTCTGTGAAGTTCCTTCTTCCTCTTCCTCTTCTGCCACCTCTTCCTCTAAATGAATCTGGAGCATGATTCTTTTCTCTATGTGCCAAATATGCAGCCTCTTCGGAAGATGAAGGGACTGTCATCTTCCCAAAAGCTTTCTCTCTTTCTGCAAACTTCTGCTCAAGTTTATCAAAGGTGATTTGTTCAAGGTTTCCACTTGATTGCAAAGACTCAAGATAATGTGAGTAAGTCGGATATAATGCCTTAACATATGCTATGAGAGGTATGTCCATTTTTACACCAGTGTTTTGAATGTCATGCATTATAGATCTTATTTCTGAAGCTAAAGAAAGGGGATCATCATTCTTCATTTCAAGACTGAACAGCTTAACCATCAATTGAACATTTTCTAATTCTGAGTGTGAGTCATAGAGTTCTTTTAGTTTCTTCAAGGCTTCAAAGGCATTTGAGAATGATGAAATATGGAGACTCACCTCTTCACTTAATGAAGCTGCAATCAAGGCATAGGCCTTGCAGTTCTTGTTTTCCCAGATGGCAAGCTCTTTGTCTGAAGTGGGCTTCTCTGGTGGATTTTCTGCTTGTCCTTCACAGATTCCTCTCCACAGCTCATTAAAAATGAGTGTGTGTTTAATCTTCCGAGACCATTCAAGATAGTTCTCTTTTCCCGAGAGAACTATCCCAACAATAGAGATGAGAGAATGCATTAGACTGCTGGAAAAAATCTTCTGAAGAGGAAACAAATTCTGCTATAAAAACTTCAAACTCTTGAAATATTTCAAATACAGGGGCAAAAACTCTTGCTGGAAAAAAATTTCTGAGTTTAAAAACTCTTTCTGGAAACTATATCTGCTCAGAAAACTTTGCTGGAGACTGAATTTTAAAAAACACTCTATGCTATAGACTGATTCTGCATAAAAAAAATGTATTTTTTTTTTGTGTTGGGAAAAAAATGTATGTGGAAAAAAGGGATTATGAATGGGAAGTGGTGGAATTGTGAGTGGGAAGGGGGCGGAATATTGTAATGATGGGAGGGGTATCATAACACAACTCTTATCAACTTAACACAACCATAACACAACGCTCAATATATAATGGACAGTGTATATAATGGGCAGCGTTTTAAATGAAATGGAGCGATATTACAAATGAAATGGACAGCGTTTTAAATGAAATGGACAGTATATATAATGACAATATATAATGACAATACGACGCAAGGAGATACCATGTTCAATACCACGCATATGACAATATACAATGGGAAGCGTTTTAAATGTCATGCCACAGCGTTTTAAACCAACGCAATGGAAATAACACAGCGTTTTTAAATAACACAGCGTTTTATTGTAATGGAATAGACAGCGTTCACACATATGACAGCGTTAAAACATATGACACCACCAGCGTTGCGTTTGACAATGTATGGGAGGGCGGACAGACCATGATACCATGATACCATGACAGCGTTGTAATACCATGACAACGTTTAAAAAATCAATACCATGACAGCGTTGTAATACCACGCAATGGAAATATGTAACTGTGTTAAAACATGGAAATATGACTGCGTTATAATACCACGGAATGGAAATATGTGACAGCGCAATGTTGAATGGTTATATATGAGAGCAATGTATATATGATATAAATGTCGACAGCGTTCAAACAATTTCAGAGGGCGCAGATTGTTAGGTAATGAGAGGGCGCAGATTGTTTGAACAAATATGCGCAGTATAACAGTGGTATATACAAATATGCGCAGGCAGACAGCATATATTTTGTAGCGCAGACAGGAGGGCGAAGTGCTGTAGGGAAGAGAGGGAGGTGAGGGCGCAGGAAGAAAAGGAGGGGGGAGGTGAGCGCAGGGATAAATGGAGCGTAGGGAGAATGAGTGAGGGGAGAGGGCGTAGGGAGAATGAGTGAGGCCCAAAAGGGCTGTTACAAAAAAAATTTGAATTTGGATCTGCAGAAGACAGTTGCAGGACTGCTGGACTGGCAGAGCCTGCAGTTTGCAGATTGACAGAGCCTGCAAATGTCAGTGCTATTTAGGGAAAAAAAATGCAGAAAAACAGTCTAGCAATAAGGAGCAGCAGAAAACAATTAATAAAATTGACTGAGCAAAGGGTAGGGAGTTACACCACAGGGCAGAAATGCCAAATGTGGAGCTGGCTCTGATACCATGTCAAACTAGGAGGTAACTCCTCAAAACTGGAATTGTGTATTAGCTTAAGAATGTACATGCTTATATAGATGGGAGGTGAGGCTATTGGGATTCAGCTCCCAATGACTCTTGGCCTTCCTTATTTCCTAATAATAAATAATATACAAAAATAAATGTGCACACCCATCCATAGGATTAGGTGTCAAATGTGTACAAGGTTTGAATCACCAGAGGTTTGGAATTTCGATTGTCTAAATACTTTTGTTTGAACGTATTTCCCTACTCCACAGTGCTCTCGTGCTCTGTTTGCTCCAGGTATGTATCCTGAAAATCTCTGGCTGAAATTTTTTGCAAAAATATTGAAATAATGAAAAGTGTTTAGTATTTAAAGAAATGTTTTATGAAATTAGATTTTCAAAAATATTTTGCCGCCCATTTTTCAATTTACCGTTTTTTTTTTTTCACTTAAAGAAAATAGGGTTGCACTTTTTTTATTTGCAGTTATTCATTTACCAGTGCGTCCTTTAATCGAATCGCATTGGTCCGTTGGGTTATAAAAGGACACTGGTGCGCAATATAAAAATGCACTAGTGCGGTTATTTGTACACTACACACCAGAATTACATTTAGGTTTGTGCACCAAAATTTATTGTTGTTTTGCTCAAATGCAGGGAGAAAATATCATATATTATATGGAATGGACAATTCTTCAAAATCCATCTCATTCCATAATATTTCACAAAGTCCATCGCGGAGTTCTCCCTATCCATCTGGAGACGTAATATTTACTTTAGATTTGTTTTATTTATTCATTATCTGTTTGAATTTATCTATGTTTTTTATCCATTCAGTCAAACATGCACAACTTAATTAAATTTATAATGTATACAAATCTGCAGGTTCATGCAAATTCAGCATCGAGTTCAGATGCACAAAATATTCAAACTACTCCTAAACATCGGAAGTTCTTATCAGGAGCTGCATACCGCAAGGCGCATTTGGTAAATGAAAATGGACAGCCGCTTCACCCTGCCAATTGTAACAATATTGCATCTTCTAGCCACAATCCCAGAATAGTGATGGTAATTATAATTATAATTGTTTGGTATATATATTTATTAATATGTAATTATTTCAACGTCAAACCAATTTATAATCATGCAATATTGTCAACGTGGTTACTAATTGATATCATATATTTTGTACTAATCATGTTCATTTTTTTATTTTATTTTAAGGATTCTAGTGATGATGAACGACCCACCTTACCATCTTTTGTTGCAGCCCACGACAATGTCAAATTGAGAGAAGACTGAATTAAAAGAAAAAATCAGAGAGTAACGATATCAAGAATGGTTGAATCAACCACCGATTCAATTCCAGCTACGTCCAAATTCACCAATTAGGAATGACTACAACAATAGTAGTTCTTCACAAGCTGGCAATGGAGGCAATCAAATAGAGGTTGGTATGGATGATTACTTAAGGGATACGACTGCCATGGAGACAATGTTGTTAGATGCATTCCAAAATGATGATTAGCTAGGGGATGATGCTCATATCGCTGACACCTTTTTCGAAAGCCTTAAATTTGCTTCCACCACCCCTCTCTTTGGACCTGGCGGTCAGTCAAAGTCTACCCAGTTGGGGACAACAATGTTACTGTACAACTTGAAAGCAAAGTTTGGCTTGTCGAATGCATGTTTCTCGGAACTTTTGAGGTAAGTTACCATAAAGTACTCCCTTATATAAATTTGAAATATAATCAGTACACTGCAATGAACATTACAAATGGTAAATTTTATGAACGTTAATAATTATATCGACATTAATGCACATTTATTAATATATTTTTCCATGATCACCAACTATAGGTTATTCAAAGATAAGGTTCTTCTGAGTGATAATGTCTTGCCCGGTAGCTGCGAAGAGGCAAAGAAATTGTTGAAAATGTTGGGTGTTGAGTACATATCATATCATGCATGTCCAAATGATTGTATTCTATATAGAGGAGAATATGCAGACAAAGAGATGTGTCCAAAATGTGGGCATGACAAGTATGATAAATAAAAAAAGAAGGGTAAATCACGTATTGGTCCTCCTTTTAAGATATTGAGGCACATGCCTATAATCCCAAGGATTCATAGGCTCTTTCGTTGCAAATAATTAGCTATGTTGTAGGGATGGCATGCCTCACACAGAAGTGAGTTGGAAGTTATGCCAATACCAAATGATTCAATAGCCATGAAGCATATAGAGGATACATGGCCCGAAAAATTCAAGAATGAAGTACGAAGTCTACGACTCAGCATAGCCATGGATGGCGTCAACCCATATTCCCTCCAGAACACCAACTATTCTGTTTGGCTTGTAGTAGTGATCAATAACAATATCCCCCCATGGTTGTCCGTGAAGAATGAACATCTTATGTTGGCTCTCATAGTCCCTAGTAGAAGACAAGTGAAGAATATGGATGTCTACTTACAACCACTGGTAGATGAATTGAAGGAATTATGGGATGGGATAAATGTATACGATGTATCAAGACCCATTGCAGCAGAGAGGAGTTTTACGTTGTATGGCATATGTGCTTACACGACACATGATTATCCAGGCTTAGGAGTTTCCTCTGGTAAATTACATGTTTAATTTATTGATTTGTTTATATATAATGTAACAATATTCTTTCACATATTAGTTATTTAATTCGTTGTAATAATATTTGTTCTGATCTTCATGATATTCTTTAACATGCCATGCATATTAATTAATGTATACAAATATAATCTCGCAGGTCTTGTAACAAAAGGGTATTTTGGATGTAAATGTTGTGGACCTTCTCTGAAAGCTAGATGGTCCAAGGACCTACGAAAGCCAGTGTATGATTGCTCCAGGATATTCCTACCAGAACAACACCCTTACAAAAGAGCAACATCCACTTTCAATGGTAAACGAGAAAGAACCCAAAGGCCTCCAATAATGACACTAGCTGAATGGCTTAGAGCATATGAGAGAGAGAAGGAGAAGGAGTTCACAGAAATGTTCAATTCAAATGGGGAGCCTAAGTTCGATGATCCAGATTTCTTCAACACCTATGTTGAGAAATTGCCCATTGGGATGAAAAGGAAATCTATCTTTTATGACCTCCCATATTGGGAGCATCTTAAGATTGCCCACTTATTAGATACCATGCATATATTTTAAAATGTTTCATCTTCTTTATGGAGGCACATATCATCGAAACAAAGTGGCACATTGGTGGTTAGGAAAGATCTTATTACTTCAAAAACTAAAAAGAAATATTGGCCAAGACGAAAGGGCGAAAAAAATTTTAGGAGGGTTTTCTAGATGACATATTGACATAAGGAAATCAGTTTCTAGAAAACTCAGCTGCGGATATAGTCATCACTAACATGTAAAAAATACTGATGGCTAACAGCACTAAATGTAGGGATTGGGTGCAGCAACTCGGTAATAATCTTTTTAATTTATATGTAAATTTGAAACTTATATTAAGACATCTACATTTCATATTTTAACTGTTGGGTTATTATAAGACACATGACACTATGATTTTTTTTAACTTTTTTATAATAGGTGCATTTGTTCCCATCTATGTGGGCATATGGACACCATTTTCACACATAAAATGCTGATGCTGGAAAAATCACACAAGACTGTGGAGTGGAAGTCGAGTTCGATCAATATAGTCGATCTAGCCACCGTGATCAAAACCTAGTACGAGGGACGTTAGGTTACGTTGGAAAGATACAAGAGATCATTGAAGTGGATTTCTCTTCTTTCCAATGTGTTATTTTTAGGTGCAAGTGGTGGGACACCTTTGATGGGAATAATGTAAGGGAATATATTGATAGTAGGCTGATATGTATTAACTCTAGAAAGATGTGGGATGAAGCTAAGGAGCCCTATGTTTTCCCTAAAAACTACAACCAAGTGTTTTTTTACCCAGATGTGTTGGATAGGGATTGGTGGTTCATATTGACACATGGCCCTAGATCAAAACATATTTTTGAGAACAATAGTGTTATCATGCCATGCGAGTTAGAAGATAATGAGGGTGATCATGAGAACCGAGAGTGATATGGTACATGTGTTATTTCATCAATATTTATACCTTTTAAGATGGGTTTTTCAAAACATTATAATATGTATTTTGAATGAATTGGTAATTTTCATTGTGTTAATGTTAAACTCAATAATTCACTTGATAATTATTTGCAATTATGTTGATCTCAAAAACAATGGCATACTGTATAAATTAGTTCTTTTTTTTGTATCTAAGATCATAATAAAATAATGATAATTCTAAAGTACATGAATTTATTTTCATTATTTTCTAAACTTTATTATGTTACAATAAATCATATTATTCTAGATTTATTATTTTACAATTATTTTAAATTTACAAATTTAAAATTTTTAATAAATTCATTTCACATTAATTTAATTAAAATTTTACAAATATTTTACATACAATTACAATTTAAATTACAATTTTAGAATTTTACATACAATTACAATCGATTCATAGTAATACAATTAAAATTTTACAAATATTTTACATACAATTACAATTACAATTACAATTTTACAATTTCACGTACAATTACAACTACAATTTTAGAATTTTACATATATACAATTACAATTTTACAAATTAAAAAATTACAATTACCATTACAATTTTACAAATTTACATATATACCATTACAATTACAATTTTAGAATTTTACATACAATTAGAGTTACAAATATTACAATTTTACAATATCATGATCATTTAGTATTAAATTAATTAATAAACATCACGTTCATGATAACCATCGTACAAACATCATATTTGACTAAAAACACATTCAAAATCACTAACATCATCGTGATCATGATCATCTAACAAACCAAAATTAACATTATATATTAACATATTCATCACAACACAAACATCAAATATACATCTCATGTCAAATAACTCATGTTATCTTCACATACACATTAAATTCACATATATAACATGACCTAACAATACACACATCATGATGATCACCAACATGTAAATTAAGTACAACTGCAACATGAACATAAAATACATGGACCATATATATATAACTAAATAATGTTAAAAATATACAACTGTAATATAAATGTCATGGATCAGCTGGTGGTAGTACAACATCAATATCAGTACTAGTGGAGGCCTACTCAGTCAATGGTGCAGCCTCGACGGTCGATGTTCCAGCCTGCTCATGATCATGATTACTGATGGATACTATAGGCTGCTGACTGGACGTGGCTGATGGTCTAGCCTCATCTTCATGATGACTGCTGTTGGATGCTAGTGGAAGATCATGCTCATCTGATGCGGCGTGAGGTGAAAAATCATGAGATGAAGAGTCACTGCTCGTGGACTGTCCATCAACTGCTACGTCATGATCATGCCTATAATGTTCAACAATCCTCATCAGTCACGTAAAAGCTGTCGTAACTCCTACGACATGCCGCATCAGGCTGTACATGTCACGCGGCATGCCTCTTCACATCTGTAATAGCCTATCATCGGCCTCTATGTCTCTGTAATGAGCGGGCTCGATGCCTGCCTCTACAATCAATGCACTGAGTTGGTCGCCCAACCCCATCTGGTATTTATCATCATGTCGACCGCGCCTAGCATCGACCTCCTAATGATCCTCGGCATCTGCCATGCCTTGATCATCATCAGCTAGATCCACACCTGGATCATGTGGTATTGGTGCCGACATCTCCTTGCCATCAAAAGAGCCAATGTCTGTAAAATATATACAAGTACACAACAATAATTAGACAATTTCATTACACAATTTAATAAAAAAAAGTTAAAGAACATGCTAGAATAACTTTAAATATATAAAATAGTAATATTACCTCTATCATCTAGCGGCTCATCAGCTGTGAAGAGGATTTTTGTACACCCTCACCAATCCAAACCTGCATAAGGACAAGGGACCATAATGAAGGGATGCTCATCAACACTGGCTAGCAACTCCAGTTCATCCCGCGATATCCTCGCAAAAAACTCAGTGTCACCCCTCTTGGGCATCATCCGACCCCACATGTGCATATGTGCCTCAAAAGTCATCCTACGAGGCTGCCATAGAAAAGTAGGCCTCATTTCTAGAAACCTCTCAAAAAATAAACAAAAAATCTCTGAAGAAAAAGGGAAGTTCACCCTCCCTTGTGCATGAGTACGACATCTATCTAAGGCTGTACAGAACTACTGCAAAAAAATGGCAGACCACCTGACAAGTCATGGCTCCTGTACTAAAGAATCAACATAATATAGAAGCGGGCAACTAATGCATTGCCCGTCACTGGTGTTGTGCGAAATGGTCGAAATGATAAGTGAAAGACACTGCACCTCCTCCCTACCAAATGCACCAATACGTAACTGACCATCGGCAACCCGAAACTCTGCAGGAGACAGTACATTTTCCCCAATGTATCTCTGCGAGTAAACTGACTGACTCCCTACTACATAGCCAATTGGAACCTCTGGGAATGAGGGAAAATCCACCCCTCTCCTCGATAGCCCTTTAATGAAGTATATATCCTCCTCAGTGGGCATGTACCATTGGTTGATACCAACCTGAAAAGCCTGTTGCTGGGCATTCCACCTTTAGATAAGATGTCTCAAAAACAAATTATGGCCCGTTAGGGAGGTAGCCTCCTCATAGAACTTGAGGAGGCCTACCTACCTTAGGAGCCCCTGCATAGCTGTTGTAATAGGGCAAGGGTACGCATCTCTCTCCCTCTTTCGTGCCTCCCACAAGCGAACCATGTTATACTGCTCTGCCTGTTGTTGTTGTTGTTCCCCCTCTTCTCTCCTTTCATGTCTCTGAATGATTGACATATTAAACGAATTTTTTTTATTAAATAACACATGTATTTAGAAATATACATATATAATTTTTTTTTGAAAACAAAATAAAAAAATAGTCGGTGTGCCGCAAACACAGTCACGCACCGGTACCGGTGCGTCTTTCTATGGAGCGCACCGGCCTCGGTGCACCAAATAATATTAAGTGCCCCGATGACGGTGCTCCAGAAGAATTTATAGCGCACCGTTGACTATGTACGGTGTTAGTAGGGCGGTGCACTAACGAAACTCTATGCCCCAGGGCGTATAGTTAAGTCAGCGAACAGGCCTCCTACCATCATGACTAGTGAATGGTGCGGCCTTTTATAAGGCCACACCGTTGACCCAGGTGAAATATGGAAAGCTGTGCGCTGACAAAAATATCTGCCCTGGGGCTGCGATTTTAGTCAACGCATCGCGTCGCAGCTATTCAACTAGGTCAATGGTGCGGCCGGATAACAGACCACACCGCAATTTAAAAAAAAAAAAAAAATAACACGGTGCGTCTTCGGTACCACCCCGGAACCAATGCGGATACCGTAAGCACTGGTTTACCAGGCCGCACCCTTGACAATGTGGAATAGTGGCAACATGGTGCGTTGATAAAATTACAAGCACCGGGGTGGAACATTTAGTCAACGCACCATGTTGCCGCTATTCCACATTGTCAACGGTGCAGCCGGATAAACGACTGCACCGCAATTTTTATTTTTTATTTTTAAATAACATGGTGCGCTTATCGGTACCACCCCGGAACCGATGCAGATACTGTTAGCACTGACGGTGGTGCGACCTGTAAATTTTCAGGCAGCACCGCCAACCGGTGCGAGCCAAACGGCTCGAGCGCATCGTGCAAAAATTTTTTTTTTTTCATTTTAAATGGTTAATTTTAAGGTTATTTGAAATTCTAATATGCTAGAAGGTTTAATTATGGAAAGACAAGAAAAATACCTGTACATTTTCTCTTCGAGGAGGCATATTGGCTGTAGAATTTGCAAAATAAAATTTCTCCACCGTTTTGAAAAATTCAAGCTGGAGATTAGTGAGCAATGCACAGCAGCGGTGCGTGTAATTAGTGCAATGGGAGTACCAATGTCAAGGCGGCTCAGACAAGGATAAATTTCACCGGTGCTTGAGAGCTCTGTAGCACTGAAAAAAGTGAAAAATGTGGTTTTTTGGTCGTAATTTTTTTTTTTAATTTAACCCTGTTCCGGTGCACAGGATTTTCTAGGCACACCGGTGCATTTGCTTCAGTCCGCACCGGGTGGTTTCTGTTTTCGTGTGCTTTTTATGAGGCACCGGTGCGCAACAATAATACAACGCACTGGAAGGGTGTGTACGGAGCGCACGGTGTCTGGTGTGCCAATGTTTTGTGCAATTTTTTGGCCATAATTTTTTTTATTTAACCCCCTTCCGATGCGCAAGATTCTATGGATGCACCGATGTGTTTTCGTCATTCCGCACCGGGCGGTTTCTATTTTTGCATGCTTTTTATGAGGCACCAGTGTGGATTCTCTGTAATGCATCGGGCGGGTGTGTATGGAGTGCATGGTGTCTAGTGTGCCAATGTTTTGTTCAGTTTTTTGGCCGTAAATGTTTTTTTATTTAATCTCGTTCCGATGCGTCGAGTTTCTGGGTGCTCCGATGTGTTTTCGTCATTCCACTCTAGGCGATTTCTATTTTTGCACGCTTTTTATGAGGCACCAGTGCGGATTTTGTGTCAAGCACCAGGGCACTATAGTAATAAAACGCACCAAGCGTGTGTGTACGGAGCACATGGTGTCCGGCGTGCCAATGTTTTGTTCGGTTTTTTGGCCGTAATTTTTTTTATTTAACCCCATTCCAGTGCATGGGTTTTATGGGAACACCGGTGCGTTTTCTTCATTCTGCACTGGACGGTTTTTTTTTCATGTGCTTTTTATGAGGCACCGATGCGAATGTGTTGTAAAGGCCCGGTGTGCTACAAAAAGGAAACACACCGGGCGGGTGTGTACGGAGCACACGGTGTCCGGTGTGCCAATGTTTTGGGCGCACTGGTGCTTTCTCGTGTTGAACGCACCAGTGCGTTTTACGGTGATAATTGCACCGTTCGAAATACATTTGCAAACACCTCCACCCACCAACCTCCTCTAGTAACCTCCGCTAGAAACGAATGTCTAGGGAATTTTTATAATGGGTTCCTCAAAAACATCCGCTAGAGGGTCTTTTCCTTATAGTGTAAGGAATGGAAAATCCCCAAAACCATAAAGCATCTGTGAGGATTTCTCAGGTTGACAGGGTATTATCGCAATTTTGTTAAGAATTATGGGATAATAGTAGGACATCAAACAACATTACTGAAGAAAGATTCATTTTCTAGGACTCCAGAAGTAAGTAAGGCCTTTGAACATCTTAAAGAGGCAATGTGCCAAGCACAAGTCTTAGATACTCCATACTTCACAAAAAACTTTATTTTGGAATACGATGCCTTAGGAAATAGAATTAGTGTTGTTCTAATGCAAGAAGGAAGACCCATTTCTTTTGAAAGCCATCCAATAAAAGGAAAGTATTTACAAAAACCTATTTAGCATAAGGAAATATTGGAAATACTACATGCACTTAAGAAATGGATACCTTACCTAATGGGAAGACACTTCAAGGTAAAAAAGGATCATGATAGTATTAAATAATTTTTATAACAAATATTATCTTCATAAGAGCAGTAAAAATGGGTCACAAAGATGTCTGGTTATGAATGTAGAAATTATATAGAAACTCAATACCAATGGATTCAATCTGATCATGTAATGTACTAAAACAAGATACTGAATCCTTCTACTATATTTGTGGAATATAAAACACGATCGATCAATCACATGCAAGTAAGAGAAAGGAAATTATCAATCACAAAACACAACATGTATCTAGGGAAAGCACCTGCTCAAAACCCCTCTATCATATATTTTACATAGTCAAAGAATCATGAAACAATACAATGATTTCTCACACCAAGAAAATCCTACACTCTACCGATCATCTCATCCTTATCCTTCTCAAAACTGACTAGCAACTCTTACGCAAAATTGACCAACACTTAGCCAATTCTCAACCCCTACTTAGCCCAGCCTTGCTTACGCAATCCCTAGGAAATTAATCCCTAATAAATAGGAGAATCAACCTTCCTTGACTGCACAATCCTTCTTGAGCCTTCCTCTTACTTTATAATTGCACCGAAGAAATTCGCTAATAATACAACTGATAGTTAACTTCCCTTTAACCTCTGTCTCAAATGATTCATCAACAGAATTGACATGCATGCAAATAATAATAGTGAATCATCAATTATATGATAGATCACTACTTGTGAATTAAATCTAATTTAATTCACTTGACCTCTCACTAGCTCATCACTCAGTTAGAACTAGTTAAACTGATTTTAACTCAATTAGTTTGAGTTAACTGATTACACATGCATTAAAATAATGCATTAACTGCAACTAGACCCCCAGAATAATAGAATCACTGTACATGCCTCACCTTTGACCCTCAAATCGAATTTCTTGAGCTAACTCAGTATTTCTGACTTATTTAAATGATACAAGTTGTTATGAGACGAAATTACAATTTAATTTACAATTTATTTAAGGGATAAATAAATTAGACACCCACATTTAGTGCTATTGTGTAACTGAATCCCTCACTCATGTGTGACTGGAATCCCACACTAGTTATGTGGTTAATTTTTGTCCTTTCCGGATATCAATTTCATTGTTTCTTGTTTCAAATTTGAACACTCCCTCTCAACAAGAAAGGATTCAATCTATCCCGATCCGGTACCTTTGGAATGTTCTGCATGCAACACTTCTCTAGTGTTGTTTTCACATGCAACTCTCCTGAAACTGAATAGCCTACGAACAACTGAATAAATATTATGCATCTGTCATCAGAGTCTCTAACTACTGCTAGCTACTACACATGTGTACAGGACTCTCTGCGCTTCTACTGACATCTGCATCCATGCACTCTATACTACTACTAAATCTGATCTGTGCTCCAGTATTCGACATCTGTCACTCTGATTTCTATATTCCTAACATCTGATTGCATCAATCTAACGGATCCTTTCTACTAATATTGTACTGTGGCTCCTTGTAGCCATTTTCTATCCATGAGACACACCATCTCAATGAAGCCTGCCCAAATTTATTCTTGGGATTATATCTGCACATTGCCCCACCTCTCACCTAGAGGTATAGCTACATGTACTCCCTCTACCCATCTGGCTTGAAATTTCCCTCTCCTAGAGGTCTCTGCTTGGGTGGAATCTTCCACTCTTTCTCCTCTCTACTTCTCCAATTGTGGCTACTCCATAATCTTCTAAGACTACATGTTGAGAGGCTCCCTCAACCACCAATTATTAACCTCTTCTTTGCTCCTCAAATATTTGCATGCATCCTCAACCTTGAGAGCATATAGGTTCTTGACTCTTTAACCAATCTGCTTCACCTGCCCCATGGCTATGTGTTTAAGGAAAATGTTTTCTTTTCTAAACATTACCTCATAACCACGGTCTTCCAATACTGCTACAAAGACAAGATTCTTCCTTAGGCCTGGAACATAAAAAACATATGCTAGTCTGAGAGGGGAGCCAGACTCCCTCTGAAAGGTAATTGTACCTTTGTCGGTCGCGCTATACCTCTCGTCATCTCCAAACTCTATGTTCTGTTGGAGGTCCTTCTCCTCCAAGTCACTGAAGAGATCTCTATTCCCTGTCATATGGAACGAGGCACCGCTGTCTAGATACGACATGCATCCCATTACAGTGTTGGCCATGCATGCAATGAGAGTAAAATCAAGCTCAAACTTTGAATCCAATCCTTCACCCACTACAGTTGCAGGCTCCTTCTTGCTTTCCTTCTTTTATGGACAATTCAAAGCATAGTTCCCATGCTCATCACAGTGAAAACATATGATCTTAGAAAAGTCTCTCTTACCCTCTTCACCTTGGGAATTCTTTCCATTGGATTTCTTTTATTTTCCCACTAATGCACAATATTCTTCTTTATTAGTGTTAGAGGTCCTGTCTCCGGTGCTCCACCTTATCTCTTCTATTACCAAGTTAGACCACAAACGCTCCTAGTCTGGTAACTTCTCCCTCCCATTCACAGAGTCTTGGTAACTATGCCAGCTCTTGGGAAGGCCTATAAGTGCTAGGCTCACCAATTAATCATTGGCTACAGTCACACCAACACTTCCAAACTCATCTCGACATTGCGTGAACTTCGCCAAGTATGTTGGTACCGTCTCACCATCATCCTTATTGATCTTTCTTAGCTTGTCCTTCAGTGCCAACTTCCTTTGGTCGCTGCTGTTCTGAAACACATGTGTCAAGGAATTATACATATCATATGGAGTTACATTCCCATGGAGACTCGATACAATATCATCTCTTACTCCCTCTAATAAGATCCTTCTCGCCTTTGCTACCTTCTTCTTCCATGCATCAAGAAGTTGGGCATCTGCTATTGCGGGCTTGGGAATATCAAAATATATGAATTACTTAAACTTGTTGTCCTCCAACATTGCCTCCATATTTTCCTTCCATGCAATATAATTTGAATTTCCCTCGAGTGAAAATTCGAGTCTCAAGCCATTGAAAGATATCTTGATTTGTTGTTGGATTCTGAAGAATAAATCTGCAAATTTGAACCTGTTCAAGAAAAAAACAATTTCTTCTTTTTTGTTGTGATTCCTGGAGCTCTAATACCATGTATAAATTACACATAAACTCTATACCAATGAATTCAATTTGATCATGTAGTGTACTAAAACAAGATAATGGATCATTCTACTATATTTCTGGAATATAAAACATGATCGCTCAATCACATGCAAATAAGAGAGAGGAAATTATCAATCACACAACAAAAGATGTACCTGGGGAAAGCACCTGCTGAAAACCCCTCTATCATATATTTTACATATTCAAAGAATCATGAAACAGTACAATGCTTTATGACACCGAAAAAATCCTGCACTCTACCGATTGCTCACCCTAATCCTGCTCAAAACTGACTAGCAATTCTTAAGAAAAATTGACCAACACTTTGCCAATTCTCAGCGCCCTACTCAGCCCAGCCTTGCTCATGCAATCCCTAGGAAATTAATCCCTATTAAATAGGATAATCAACCTTCATTTACTGCACAATACTTCATGAGCATTCCTCTGATTTTATAATTACACTTGGGCAATTCACTAATAATACAAATGATAGTTAACTCCCTTTAACCTCTGTCTCAATTGATACGTCATAAGAATTGATATGCATGTAGATACTAATAGCGAATCATCAGTTATCTGATAGATCACTAATTGTGAATTAAATCTAATTTAATTCACTTGACCTCTCACTAGCTCATCACTCAGTTAGAACTATTTAAACTGATTTTAACTCAATTAGTTTGAGTTAAATTATTACACGTGCATTAAAATAGTGCATTAACTGCAACTGGACCCCCAAAATAATAAAATCACTCTACATGCCTCACCTTTGACCCTCAAATCGAATTTATTGAGGTAACTCAGTCTTTCTGACTTAGTTAACTGATACAAGTTGTTATGAGATGAAATTACAATTTAATTTCAATTTATTTAAGGGATAAATAAATTAGACGCCCACATTTAGCGCTAGTGTGTAACTAAATTCCTCAATCATGTGTGATTGGAATACCACACCAGTTATGTGTTCAAATTTTGTCCTTTCTGGATGTCAATTTCACTTTTTCTTGTTGCAAATTTCAACAATGAATTTGAAATCATATACAAAAAAGGGAAGCAAAATTTTGTTGCAAATGCACTATCAAGAAAGAATGAGGATGTGGAAGCATTGTTTTGTGCCATTTATATCATCCAACCAGATCAGATAACTGAAGCAAGGGATGAATGGAAGAATGACAAAGAAGTGTGGGCACTCATTCAAAAGTTGTAGCAAGATCCTAGTACATCTGAAACATTTAGCTGGAAAAATGATTCATAATGGTACAAAGATCATTTATATCTTTGTAATAATTCCCAACTCAAACAAAAGATTATTTTGGAATTTCACACCTCTCCCTTAAGAGGGCACTGAGGATTTTTAAAAACATACCACAAGCTTAAGAAGGAATATTTTTGCGATGGCCTTAAATCTGATATTCAAAAGTTTGTGGCGGAATGTTTGGTTTTCCAACAAAATAAAGTTGAGACAATTAAGGCCCCAAGTTTGTTACAAAATTTTGTTAATTTTTGAAACTAAGGAAAAATTCCAC
Source organism: Pinus albicaulis (assembly GCA_034641835.2). Taxonomy (NCBI): domain Eukaryota; kingdom Viridiplantae; phylum Streptophyta; class Pinopsida; order Pinales; family Pinaceae; genus Pinus; species Pinus albicaulis. Next base: position 88,956,854 of record CM076584.1, on the reverse strand, counting down.
ATTAGATAGCTTATATGATTAATATAATAATTTAATTAGATTCCCTTTTTTGAGAGGATCAAAATCGATCTATATATCGCCCCAATCGGTTAAGAAAAAGTTAAGTTATGAATTAATTTAATATTTTATGGGTTGGCCTAATCGTGTGTTGATCCGATCAAATCCCCAAGTTGTCACTCACAAAGTTATAAATAGAGGCAACCTCAAGCTCATTTGTACACTTTATCAAGTGATCTATGATTTTCATCCATCAGTTTATTTCGTATATGTTTATGTTTTGGCTCGCATAGGTACTTCAGTAGGAGCTTGCGCAATGGTGTAGAGTGGATCGGGTCAAAGACTGATGCACATTCCATATCTTAGTCTATTGAAGCAGAGCCATAGGAAGGTAAGGCCTAGGTAGCAGCCTAGGTCAGAAAAGCCGTGGGTAGGGTGTGTTGTGCTCGTGGCCAATATGGAAAAGTTGTTGGCACAACTTGTTAAGGGCACGACCAAAGCCTCGAGGTCAGATTGAGTTGATCTAAAGTAGAGCCGCGGGCACAAAGTGCTATGGTAGCGGCTCAAAGTCCCACAACCGTGGGTTGAGCGTGTTAAGGCTGCGACTTAGAGAGTTATTGGGCAGATCTAATTTGGTTCACCTTCAGTTGATTGCATCGTGCTTCCAGACATCATTCATTCAGTCACTGTTGCATCAAAGCATCATTGACAGACTACTAGATTCAGATCTAGGACTTCTGAGTTGAGATCACTTAGTGATCTTTCAGATCCATGTTTTGGTATTATAGATATGTTGATCTATAGATCAGAACTTTTTGTTTATGTTGCAGATGTATCTTCATTCCTCATTCAGTATCAACCGTGTTCATCAGTTTTCTACAACCAGTGTCAGTGCATTTCATATCTCAGATTCAGTTTCCTTCATGTAGAATTATGTGTATGGTTTTAGTACTTGTATGCTATTTGTTTCTGCATCGTAAAGATATGTACTCATGGATCATTATACTCTTGTTGCTGAATCATTCAATGAAGATATAAGAAGAATAATTTCCAAGGGTTTTCCCCATAGTGAGTTTTTCCCTGGTCTCAGACCAATCCTAGCGTCTCTATTTCTTCATGCTTCTCTTCCTTTGATCTTTTATTTTCCTCTGCTTATATAATGATGGTATTGTTATTTCCGCATAGTTTCATTTTCTGATGGTTAATGACATAGATCTATACAATGAAAAAAATATTTGAGGTAAATTAAACATGTTAATGAAGAAATGTAACTATAAAATTAAAGAACAATGTTGCTTTATGAAAAATTAACATGGTATCAGAGTTGGTTGAAGAAAATCCATGAGGATCACCCAAAGAAGACACTTCTATGGAAGCAAGTAGAGGATGGTAGAGACCTAAAATAATTCTAGGGTATGAATAAAACCCTAGGATGTTAGTGGATAAGGGTTTGAGAGAAACCTCGGTTTATGGTAAAGTCTTGATATTTGGTTTATGAAACCCTCTCATATCCTTTGGAAAGATACTCTAGAACTTGGATCGATTTGACAACTAACTTGGTCATTGATAAGGTTACTGATTAAAGGCATCATTTTTTTATGATCATTGGCTGACTCTTGAAGGTTGGTTCAATAGGGAGAGGATAATCTCTCATTGAAGATTAAGTACTCATTGACTTATAACACTTACTCTTGTTTATGCTTATAGATCAGATTTCTATGGTTATTGTTTCTAGTCATTACTTACTGCATGTATATTTGAGCACCTAGATATATCCAACCTCCGTGATGAGATGTGATGAGAGGATCTCTCTTGAGGATCTTTGGATATGCAGGAAAGATGGCTAGATCTGGAAATGCATAAAAGTTGGCTAGATCTGGAAAAGGAAAGTTGGCTAGATCTAGAAATGCATCTAGATATGGAAAAGGAAAGATGGCTATATCTAGAAAAGGTAAAGAGGCACTTTCACACTACAATTTGCCTATGTGAAGGTGCACAAGTAATATCGAAAGACATGCATGGTATATTGTATTAATGTTATGATTTAGCTACAACATTGGATGGCTAGGTAAGCCCTTTGGTATATTGAGAATGTCTACTTCTCGGATGGCCTGTGCATGCACATATAAGAGTGATTGAAATATATGTTAATGAAATAGTGCACTTGGTATTAATGGTTTGATCTTGATGATATGCTTAGAACTTGATGTGATTTCCAATCATGGATATGGTAGCATGACTTAATGTATGGCTAACATCTATTGTTTTGAGATCCTAATTCTAATTTTAGTGGATGGTACTCTTGATTCTTGATACAAATAAGATCTACTGGATCTCATATAGAAGGTTACCTCATTTATATGGTGTTGATAATGCGTGAGATAAGCATGATGAAAGCTCATAGAAAATTAATGATTGCACCTTGTTAGTTCATCGATTAACCTAACTTGATCCTATTGATTATGATATGCATAGTATTGTTATCAGTGATGATAAAGGCATATCTATGAGATTGATGTTTAGATATTTGACTATCTGTGGATATAGCATGCGTTGAAATTAAAATGTATTGTTATTGGATCTTAAATTTGTATTGTCACATCAACCCACCACCCTGATATTTTTATTCCAACCTTTGATGAAAGATGGATGATGTTGGCTTGAGGGGTCCTGACCCAGGTTTGGAATTTATGGATAAACCAAAAAACCATCCAACTACTGGTCCTTTCGGCAATTATCTGATTGCGCAGAGAAAAATCTCACCTGAAGTAGTATGGAGGGTCGTTGGAACCAGGTTTCCACACCCTGAGAGAGAATTTAATGAAGCGGTCCTCAAAAAATAATAATTGAACTTATACAGATGTGCGTAATAGCTATAATAGAAACAAAATGATAATATCACATAAATAATGTTCGCTTTAGCGCACACAATAAATCAGAACCAGATCTTGATCTAATCAATGTAATACTTAACATATTTCAATACTCATACATAAACATATAAATTATCTCTACACATTCATCAATGAGTAACAGACAGTGTGATCTCATCAAAGCATAAGCAAAAAATATGCACCTAACACAGATAATTCTCCAAACTGTTCCTTTTATTAATTCTTCATATATGTCAATACATCAGCTTTCCTTCAAAAACCCTTACAATCCCTCCCGCGCACATAGCCAATGGAGTCTGCACACATCCAAAACTAGGTCTCCGTGCACATAGCCAGCAGGAGCCTTTTACCCAACCCAAAACCCTTATAGACACAAAATTCTATCAATATCTCTTAACATCACTTAGCTTACTCATTACTTGACTTAGAAAAAATCTATCTATTTATAATATGCCTAGCGCATAGATACTATGGTCTCAAACCATGGTTTGAGGCCCATAGTTAAATTTAAGCTTAATTATATGAAAAAATTGGGGCAAAAATACCTTTGACTACATCTGCGCAGTGCACACATACAAACATACAAAAAATCCCTTTGGAAATTGTGCCTCAGGGGACCCCGCTCCAACAACCCCCCAACACAAACATGTGACTTGTCCCGAGTCACTGAGGCACTGCTGCTTTTTCCTTAGCTTTGTCTCTCAGTGTCTTGACAGAAGTATGGAGAGGGAGCACTAACTCAAGGCTCTGTGTTGCTACACCTTGTGCTTTTTGAACCATTTTATCCATCGTAGGCCTTTAAATGACCATTTCCACACTGTGCTGGGTCTGTTAAATAATATTGAGGGTGTTATCCAGCATCTGAGAGAGTCGCAGTGCTTCCTCCGCCGATGGTTGCATTCGTTCTTTGAGCACCTGCTCCTTGCGATGCATGTCTACAATTTCTGCCTGGAGTCTGCGACCTTCTTGCAAATGAGCAAGTCTTTGTGTGATCACCAATGTGGGTGCTACTATGTGGATTTATTCAAACTTCTGCTCCTTGGTGATGAGGGTGTCACGCAACTGCTGCATGACTGGATTGTTCTGGACAGAGGCCCAAATTTCAATGGCCTCATTCAGATATTGGTCACACTGAGTGACTGTGGTGGCGATACTATCTTAGGCTTGCTTAACCTTTGCTGCTCTCTTGGTGCGAACCTCAGGCGGTGTCTCTGACTGCAACTTGGTTTGGAGGTCTGCAATTTGATGCTCATGTTCAACTTTAATGGTGTGAGATTTCACGCACGTAACCTTGATCACAACAGCTATTCCGTCCAACTTCTCTGTAGGCACGGCCGTGGTCGTGACCACTGGAATATCTTGACACAATTGGTTGATCTTGGCTTTCAGCGCAGCGCACTGGGCCTCTGCTTCTTGATATGCTGCTTCACCCTGTTGTTGTTGTTCATGCGCTTGAACAACCTCTTTATGTGCATCCTTGGTCTATGTCTATGCAATTTATTTTCGGTAATAGAGCTCATCGGTAATAACTAAGTGTAGTAGATGGAGTTTTCCTGTAGGAAACACGTCAAGGTTAACATGAACATCACCTATACCAGTAAACGGATTGCACTGGCTCACATCCATTTGGATTGTTGGTAGGGGAAAATGAACAAAGCGCCCCTCCCTGGATGATGGCATGGATACCTCCAAAGGTTATGTGCTGGTAACAGGCGCAATGGTCTGGCTCGATTGAATCACGCTCGCCTGGATCTGGCTTGCTTGCATTTTCAATTCTTATATGCCAACCTGTACAATCTCCAAGGTGGATTTATATTGGACCTCCATGTCCATTCATCAATCTTCCTGTGCTAAGGTGACTGTATTTGCGATCTCGTTGAGATCTTCCTTTGTAAGTGTCAGGGCCTCATATCATGTTTGTTTCGAACCCTTCTACTTCTTTCATGACCCAACTGTGGTCTGCGCACCGTGCTTTGTGCCTTTTGAGGTTGTTGCTGCTTCATTTTCCTTAGGTGCAAAGCCATTTTTTTCTAGTGTTGTGGTGGTATCAGCAGTTTCTCCTGTTGTCGTCAATGTAGGTTCCTTCTCACTAGGTTTATCTATGATAGTTGGTGGTACTGCTTTAGCAGACTTTTCAGTAGCCTTCTCCGTTGATTTACCTATTGGGGTGCGGGGCTAAGTTGGTGGATTCAACGAGGCTGACGGCCATTGCGTTGTTACACTGATCAAGTCATCTACTATGACTAATTAGGGCAACTCATACCATATTTCCTCCACAAATCCCTTCGCACGAATGTGAATATTGTGGAATGTAGCCTTAAAGTCATTTACAATCTTGTATTGCTCATAAAGAGTGGGAGACAGTCGCAACTTCGATTGTACTACCTGGTATAAGCTTGCATCGTACATAAACCAAAATATCTTATTCTCCTTCACGCACTCTGGGTCAGAGGAGTTCCAGAGGGTTTCTTGTGTAACGCACATCTTCACACATCTAGTCTGCAATTTACGGGAACTTCAAGGTTTTTCCATCCGATAAGGGAAATTAGCAGCAAGAGCCAAGCGTACTAGAAATTCTTGCCCTCCTCCTGGACCTCGTGCACGTTTTCAAGAAATTATTTACACATATACACGCACCAATTGTATAGAACAGCTTTTTCACACCTTCCAGCTAGCAAAATCACGTGTGCGGGAACTTCCTTCGGCCTACACTTGTGCATCATCTTGCAAGACAAGATGAGCGCACCAAAACAGACAATCAGGTCGTTAATATCCTCTACCATGAATTCCCAGGATTTGCGTGTAACATCATATTTTTTCTTGATTTTGTCTGCTCGTGCTTTCTCCTACGCTTTCCCTTCGTAATCGTCCATAGGGTCAGCCCCCTTGTTTGGAAATCCAGTGATTTTGTGAATTAGTTCTGCATCAATTGGGATGTGCTCTCCCAACCAGAACGCATCATCATGTACCAACGCCAATAACTGCCGGACGCAAATATCATTAATGGGATTGCGCCCAAAATGATGGATCTGCAAGAGATTGAGCAGGCCTGCCTTGTGCAAACTGAGAATTTCTCTCTTTGGTTCGAGGCACACTAGAAATCTTGCATAGGGCACTGGATCAAGGAAAAGCTCTAGCGCGAGCTCTGGAAATTTTTCAATGTCTTCGATGTCCCAGTCATAAAATCACAACTGTGGGATCTTAGCGAACATATCCCCCTCCATTGGGACGTTCTCTGGGATCAGGTGCACTTGGATACTTGCGCACACCTTATCCAAGCCTTTCGACACCTTGATGGTAGGTTTGTGTGACTTAATATAACTGGGTAGCTGCAAGAAGGGGGCTACCCTACCACGTCATCATCCCCTTATTAAATATTCTCAGGGATTTCAAGCATAGGTTTCTTCATATTTTCTCCGCCAGAATGGCGCAGTCTGGGGGTCTTTTCTCTCGGGGACTTACGCGTCCTAGATGTTTACCCCTTATTTGTTTTATATGGCGCAAGGGTCTCTACCACAAGCACCTCCTACGCATTAGGGTCATCTCCATGTCTAGTGGTTGTCATTATGCTCTGAATTACGTATCCTAAACTCACTTGGCACAATGATTACTCAAACACGAGATCCAAACTTGTCATACACGCAGCAATGGTAATGAAAAATAGAGATCTCAGAGCATAAAAATCACTTAGAACGCAAAGGGAACTATTGCGACCCCATGGGCCATATTTATAGTTGTGGTGCATCTGCAATGACTCCTTGGGCGTTAATGAGGTTGCATTACTAGCAAAAAAATCCCAAATCTAGAAAAATCCCCTCATTAAATGCATCTTGGATGCTCCTAAAAATGGTAATAATTATGCCTTATCCAGTTTCATTATTCCAACAACTATTTTTTGACACCTTTGCGCACCAGTCAATCCCCTGGCACAGATACCGCGCGCTTGCCACACCTTGCTGCGCATTCGCCATCTCAGTTGCGCAGGTCTAATACTCCGGACCATATAGTCATTTGGTAGGCACAAGGTCATCCTTGGAAGACTTTAGACATCCTCCATTGACATATCCTGACAGGTATTCTCCACTCAACGTGGCCAGGCGCACTGCTCCTCCATCAATGATTTCCTTAACAACATAAGGGCCTAGACAATGCATCTTCAATTTCCCTGGGTGGCACAAAAACTTGTTGTCATATAGTAAGACCAAATCATCCTCCTTGAACACCTTCTGCCTGATATGCCTATCATCCCAGGCTTTTTCGAGTGCCTTTTGGACCTACTGGTGATAATTGGCAATAAACCAATCTTCTTCCAGGGCAACCAACTACAACAACCGTACTTACAAAGAATCTTCTTAAGCCATATTGGTAAATGCTACAATGCGCAAACTAGTAATAATGAAATCCATGGGAAACACAACCTCCTGCCCATATACCATCCTAAAAGGTGTCCTCCTAGTCAACTTTTTGCAAGTAGTCATGTAGGCCCAAAGAACTACAGGCACTTTCTCATCCCAATCATTTCTGTTAGCATCGCATACCTTAGTGAGCGCGGTCTCCAAGATATTATTGAAGCTTCAATTGTGCGATTTGCCCGAGGATGATAAGGAGAGATATTATGATGACACATCTTAATTTATTCATTCAAAGCTTCGATAGTGTCATTTAAAAAATGTGTACCTTGGTTGTTGATCAGGATCTTAGGAAAACCATACCAAGTCACTATATTCTCAAAAATAAAATGCGCAGCAGTATCAGCAGTACATTCTTTCACCAGTTTGGCTTCAGCCCATCTGGTTACATAATCTATTGCAGTGTTGATGTAGCACGTATCACTTTTCCTTCTTGGAGGATTAATAGGTCCCACAAAATCAGTAACCCATTTCTCAAAAGCTTGCAGCGCCATCTGTGGATTCAGGGGCATCTTGTCCCTGCACGAAGGTTTCCCCGTTCTCTGATAAACATCACAGGCATGACAATGCGCATAGGCATCATTCTGCAATGTGGTCCACCATAGTCTAGCACGCAAAATCTTCTGTGCAGTGGCCTTACCAACATAATGACCACTAGAAATTCCTCCATGGGCTTCATTGAGAATTTTTTTCCTTTCATATTCCAAGACATACCATCGCAGGACCTCATCTGCTCCTAATTTGTACAACTATCTAACAATAATGATGAATTCTGCTGCACGTGCCACAAGTTATTTCTTTTTCTCCACTGTGTATTCCTCAAGTGTGTGACTAGTATTTAGAAACTGAATGATATCCGAGAAATTCTCATCAAACAATTTTATCGCAAATAACTACACATCAGTTAATCCATCGTCTATGTTTGTGGTCTCTTATCTTGATTCTATGCGCGACAGATGGTCTGGTCCAACATTTAATTGTCATGGTTTCACTATAATTTCAAAATCATATTCCTGAAATAACAACAACCACCTGCAGATCTTCCCCCCTAACACAGGCTTGTTGACCAGGTACTTCAAAGCAGAATGATCAGTGAACATTTTAAAGTGACCTCCAAATAGATAATGGCAGAATTTATGCAGTGAATATACCATGGCAAGTCCTTCCCTTTCTGTGGTTGAATAATTATTCTCCGCGCTTGAGATTTTTCGACTGGAATAAGCAATGGGATGATCAATTTCTTCCTCCCCTGGGTGTGCTAACAAAGCTCTGAGTGCAATACAGGAGGCATCCACATGTACATGAAAAGCCTTGGACCAATTTGGGAAGAACAGGATGGGCGTAGTGACCATATTTTCCTTGAGAAGCTAAAAACTCTTTTATCAGTCCTCATCCCAACATAACGTTGCATCCTTCTTTAACAAATTTTCCATGGGCACAATTATCAGCGCATATACCTGAATAATATTTCTATAGTACCCAGTATGCCCTAATATGGAGCACAACTGCTTGATATTCTCAGGTACTTCCAAATTGACTATGAAAAAAATATTGGCATGATCCACCATCAATCCCGGTTGGCAGACAATGTGTCCCAACAGTATTACAAAGGGTACACAGGAAATACACTTCTTCAGATTCAATGAGATTTGATACTTCCTACAAGTATCCAACATTAAGTTCAAGTTGGACACATGCTTTTTTAACAACCCAAATACAATCCAATCATCAAAATATACCTTCAAAAACTTGTGTATGTATTCTTTAAAAGAAGCAACTACTAGACGCGAGAAAATGGCAGGAGCATTCTTCAGTCCAAATGGCATAACTGTTTATTGGAAATATCCCCATTCAGTGGCAAAAGTGGTCTTATCCTATCTTCTGGTGCAATTCGGATCTGATGATAACCTGAGAACCCATATGTAAAAGAATATGCTTCTTGACCTCCAACATTATCCAAAATTTCGTCTGAGAATGGAGATGGGAATGGATCATGCACACAAGCATCATTTAGTTTGCGCAGATAAACACATATTCTAATTTCTCCCTTGGTCTTCTTATCTTGAACCACCATTTGAACTACCCAATCATATTCTTCCACACGCTCAATGATGCCTGCTGCCACCATCTTGTCTAACTCTTCTTTCACTTTCTGCTTATATCTAGGGTTCAGCCTGTATGGAAATTGTTTTACTAGGCACGTATCAAGCTTTAATATGATTTTCATTACTCCCAGGTCCCTAATGATTCCTTTCAATTCTGAAAAAATTGTAGGGAATAGATCATGATATTTTGTCAGCAATTCAACAACCTTTCCTACTATATCATCATCCCAGTAGTCTCCAATATTTGCTAGCTTATGTTGTTTTTCAATTCCAATATTCACCTGTCTTAACCTTAATGGCTTGGTTACATCCATCGAGGTAATTGAGAGCCCAACCACTGCGCGCTGGCCTTCAGATTCGGAAATCATGACATTCCTTGGATCCTTATCATTTTCATCTATTGTCGGGTTTCTGCAATTCACAATGGCATTCATATGCACGTCCCAAGCTGGTGGTGTGCACTCAATTACAGGCTTAGTGGAATCAAATATGACTTCTTGAATATTATGCAGAGCCTGACCAATTTTTTCAAATCCACTTTCAAAGCTAAATGTAAGAAAAATATCTACCAACGCAGACCAGTCGCTAGTGCCTCTGCGCAACTCTATTTCCAAGTACCATTCAGTTGGAACCTTTCCCATCATATGAATAAACATATGAACCCATTTAGGTCTTGTTTCTACACCCCATACATGATTCCATTTGGCCAGATGTCTGTGCGGATCCTCCTTTCCAGAGTATAGGTCCTCTTATGTAATTATTGGGCATTCAAATTGTAGTCGCATCATCTACGCACATTCCTCCCAATATCCCATATTATCCTTATGTGTTTCCCACCATCTTGATGGAGTAATTCACAAACCAAGATCCAAAGCATGGAACCATTGTTCTGCCAGTACAAACCTTTCCAGTTCTCATAGGAACATGTTTACATCAGTTGAGCCACCATAATGTGGGAAATCACATACCTCATATGTTATGCAACACATAGCGCGAGTCACATGATTACAATGCAGTGCAAACAACTCATGCAGTCAATTATGCCAATTCTCCAGTTCTTCATCAGAGTTTGAAAAACAAGAACTATCCTTCTCCCATTTAAGATTCCCATATGATGTGAGATTAATCCAGTCTTCCTCATGCAAAGTTAGCTTATAAATTTTATCAATCTCATCCTCAACACGTACCAGTTCAGTATACCTTTGAACTTCTATAGTATCCAAAGGAATGATGACTATAACTCCATTGTTCTCAAATTCCATTCTCCTTTACTTCAGATCGATAACAGAATCCATATCAATGGCCCAATCCAATCCTAGCAATGCACGATAGGGATCATTATCATCTACAATCTATATGATCTCAAATTCTGCCAACACATTAACACCTTCTATATTAACCACAATTTTTGACAATCTACCCAAGGGAATGATCTTCTACTGATTAGCCATACGCAGTTGGATAGTGGAATATTCCAGTTGTTATCACCAAATTGATCTTGATTGGCTGCTCATCAATCAAATCAATGTAACTCTTTCAAACCAATTATAACTGAATATTAGCCTCTTCATTTTGAGAGGGCTCTCTCAAAGGGGGTTTATGATTTTGAATAAAGATAATACTAGATGGCTAACTCTATGAATTATAACTGGGTTTTTGTATGATTTCAGGTTGAAAAATGAAGGCTTTCTACCATTGGGCTATGGAGTCAACATCAATACTCTTAATGACAGTCTTTCTTCACATGGAAGCTGAAGCAGATAGAGGTCTTTAATCAAGATAATTCACACACACAATATAAGGAAAACACAGTAATTTCACCCCTAAAGGAAGTTAGAGCATAATAGTATGAATTTTGAGTAATTACAGATAAAATCCACAGCAAGTAATTATACATAAAGATACATAGAAACAACACATTAAACACCTCATGAGAATCTCAGGTCTGGAAGTAGAATGTCACTGTATATTACTAATAATGGACAAAAACATACAAGCAGCAATTTGGTGCAATATAATCCAACCCTTTGCTCTTCAATGTTTAGTATATAAATAGACATTCTTTACAAAGTATATGATCTTCCCAACTGGCTAGTTCTTCAAATTATACTCTGACACCTATCATAACTGAAACTACTAACTTAAAACAAAAAAAGGACAGCTATCCTTTAAGAAATCAAACTCGTAATAGGACTCTATCTCTTATTTATTACATTCGGTTCTCCTAACAGTGAACAATTACATAATAGATGTCACATGTTATATGGATAAGTCACCATCACTTTACATATTTAAAACACCCCTAGATCTATGGAGCAAAATCCTACCTTTTAGGAGTGGATAACCCTTCACTTTAATCATTGTTTTGACTGATGAGTTGGTTGTGTCACACTCCCTTTGAGCAATGAATCTCTGCTGATATGTCCCACTGACATTTTGAAGATCTCCAACTAGTTAATGTGCTATTGTAATGTTCAAAAATCTTCAAAAAATCTCCTCACTACGAAACAGGGCAGTAGCGACTTTTCGTGCAACTTTTTGTAGCGTATGAAAAATTGCTTTTCCACCTATCTCCTTGACACCTTTGCTATTAAAACACCTTTACTATGCCAAGAAACCTTGTAGACAATCAATATCCCTCCATAATACTTGAAAAAACTGAATTTAAAGGAAAAAATGCACCTTCAGAAATTTTCATAGCATTTTTCTCGCTTCAATCTTGAAGCACGCTATGAAACTGTCCAAAAAACTAGATTTTGCTGAATTCAAGGTTGTCTTCAAAAATTGATCTCCAGAGGTCAAATTTAGGCTCTTTATAAGTCATGAACCCCATCAAACATATTCCATCTCAATTTTTCATTCTTTTGGAATTTCCTCTTCATTCACAATCAGTTGACTGATGGGCTCTTCTACCACTATCATCTTCAGCCCTTTCTTTTCTAACTCCATTTGAATGAAATCTAGTTGCTCTTGAAGATCTTCCACTTGATATTTTAATGCTGTGTTTTTGGATTGTAAGTGAAATTTTATCCTTTTAATGTGTTTGACCTCTCCTCTTAGTGGTTGAGTCCATTTCAACAACATTTATGTATTGTCCAAAGTTTTTGAAACACTTGTGACTTGCTCTTCCCATATCTTCCTCATCTGTTCAAATTGAACCTTCTCAGATTTTTGTTTATTTTCCTCTAGCTTTAGAACTTATATCTCTTTACCTGCTTCCTTCAACTGTTCTTTGAGGGTTTCTATTTTTTATTTTTCAATCATTTTCTCTTTTCCCTTTCTTTTCTTGATAACTACTTCCTCTTTTGATGATGGAGACAAATCTATGATACTTTTTGGTTGGGAAGCTTCATTGATTTTCTAAGTCTCTTTGCTTTCTATGAACTTCCTTGCATGTCTGGTCATTGGCTTCCTTGGTTGAAATATGAAACCAACATCATCACCTGCAAAATCTAGGTCTTTAATAGTCTTACCTTTATTTAGCTTTCTTTCTCCATCTTCAATGTCTTCAGCTTGTACAATGGGTGATTCTTCAATGTCAACTACATGAAGAATATCCTCCGAATTTCCTTTAGCCAATGTCTAGCTTCTAGACTCTCTTGCTACCTTGTTTGCTGACTGTATGCTTCTATTTTACAGGTGTTGCTTGAGGTGTGTCATTCTCCTGCAAAGGTTATGTTTCCATGTTCATTGTTTCTACAGGAGATGATCTATTTTCTTCTTCAATTTCTTTTGCCACAGCAGGTGATGAAGTTGTTCTTGGTTTTGAGACTTTCTTAGGAGTAACCACGTCAATCTCATAACCACTCATGAACAAAAAATAAATCCAATATTTTTCTAACCTCCTCAATTCTTCTAACACTAACAGCTTAATTAGACCATGATGAAGAAGAGATGTTTGATTGGCCTCTATCTTGATTTGAACCTTATCTAAAATTTTCCCTAGACTTCTGCATAAATAGAAAGGCAGGTCAAGTGACCTCTTACCTAAAAAATATAGAAGAAGTCTAAGATGATAGGAGTAGACCATGTGAAACCTTCCTTCATAGGTAAAGTACTTTTGAATGACCATCAACAACTTTGCATATGTATCCTTCATAAAAATCCTAGGGATAGCATTTTTCAAATCAAATTCACTGTGTTCTTGCTTGATAAACTCTTTGCAATCCTGCATTGTGAATTTGATACCTTTAAACCACTGTTCACCACCTCTGGATATTCCTGTAGCTGATGATATGCTCTCAGGTGTCACTGTAAGGTTTAGAATTCCAACCTTTGATGTTGTTCCTGTGAAGCTGGTGGAAAAATCCTTTGAAACCTATAAATGAAAGCCCTGCAACCTCTGACAGAATTGAAAGCAGCTAGTCCTTCTGAAAACCTCCATGGCAGTAGGGTATTCATTGAGTAATTTCATATCCATGGGCTCATACCTGTGACAATGGCCACCCTTATTTGTTTTCTTTCTTACAACCATTGATGATTTATAGCCTTCACTGCCTCGCTTGCTGATGATACCTGCAGAATTCATACTTTGACAGAAACCTTCTTGGCTCGATGAAGCAACTCTCTAGGAATCGACTCACATGTAAAGATGAACCACAATATGAAAAAAGTATAATTGAGGTAAGGTTTAAAGGTTTAACTGACAGCTCAAGCTTCAATCATGACACATAAAATCAAAAAGGGTAATGATGACATTAAACACGACTGTGTACATTTGAATTTACCATAACAACCTTGAATGACCTCTACCTTTACTGCTCTAATCAGAAAATTACACCTCATATAACTCTCACAAGCCAGGTTAAAAAATGGATTTTCGTAGTGAAATTAGTTAAGCCTCTAATAGATTCACTACGAAACTATTAGGCAGTTTCGTAGTGAAATCTGTTGTTTTCATGTGTAAAACGCTATGAAAATCTGAAAAACTGACAGATGTGCCCTTTTGATTTTGAATGCATGGGGAATGACGACTGGCACAATATGTTATTGATTTTACTGAAATGGCATAAATGGAGGTGATCATAAAACTTAAGATAGGCTTAAAAATGAATTTTTTTTTTCTATACCACCTTGAAATGGCTTAGGGGACCTTATCCATTTAGTGAGTGACCTGTATGACTCTATCAAGAAATGTTTCACAACTTAATGAGTGATAACACTAGCTTCAGTTCTCCCATGCATTGCCAAGTTAGGTATAACATTAGCATCTGATCCCAAATCTAGAATGAATTGTTCCATTTCATAAGCACTGATCTATGCAGTCAGACACATCTCTCTACCTGTTATCTTCTTGTTCTTATAGATTTTGTTGACTGCGCGTTGTTCTACCAGAGGCTATTATTTTTCTGCGCAATTATCTATCAACGCCTACAAATTTTCAACAACCTTTTTGTTGTGCAACAACTTTATACATGCTTGTAAAAATGGCTTAATATCTTCTTCGCCTCCTGCTTCCTTCAGTGATCTACCACTTGTTGAAGTACCTCCTTTCGTGAATTATTTCCTTGCTTCAATAAAGGTTTATTTTGTGCATTGAATGTTAAGGCCTTCTTTAGTTTCAGGTGATTTTTGGATCCATATGTCAGCGACAAGTTGGTTCCCTTTATCTTCATTGGTAGCTACACCACTCCCGGTAACTACATTCACACAAGTATCTTCTTCTTGAATCTCAGCGTGAACCATTTGTAGATTATGCGTTGGGGTCTTGTTTTCCTGCATTTTAGCAATCAAGACAAGACAATATTCTATAGCATGATCAAATTGTCTACAATACTTGTAGGACTATCTTGTTGGATTTAGACAGTCGCGCCCCTAATTACCAACATCACCACAGTTATAACAGATCAATTGTCCTCTTCCTTGACTAGCTGATCCACCTCCTTAGCCTCTTCCTTTGCCTTCGAATCCTCCATGCCCAGAAGGGGATGCAGGTGAGGTAGGCTCAACCTACATTCTATAGATCTCAGCTTTATCCAATATCATGTCATAGGTATGGTAATGATGCTCATCATGCCCTAATGACGAAAATAACTTGAAAAATGGCTACTATAAGTTAGGCTGATATTTTCCAACCCTCGGGCGAGAATCAGTATCATGTTGTCCAACAATCTAACATATAGTGCACCATACAGGTCTCTTCAATGGGCTAGGACCTCCAAAATTAAGATAATTGTTAAAAACAAGACACTGGTCTTTATGATTCCTAGAGGCTTTTCATTTGATACACCAAACCTCTGTGCAAACCTCCTTGCCTTTGTCCTTACGCAGTTCCTGAATTTCCAGATGCATAACTTCCGGCTGACTCTGAATCTGTTGAGTTCCCAACGCAATAGGGGTTGGGGTAGCTTCTAGTTTCATTGCAACTTCTATATCCTTAGCTTGTGTAACAATATTTTGCTGACCCAATGGCTAGCGCAGATGCGGGAGAAACATAGAAATGAACCATTCTTTATGTTGAGTATCATCAATCACAAATCCACCATATTTGATGGTGTGCTTCAACCTTTGATCAACCTCCCATATAGATTCATTAGGTTCTTGACAGATATCCTTCATCTCTTTCACCAACTTCACGTATGAAATAGGTTTCTTAAACTTCTCTTTTATGGCCGCTTTAATTGCTTCCAGAGTACCATTAGGGTTTGCTTGCAGATACCTAATGTACCAGTCTAATGCGAGATCTTGAAATGCAATAGCTAGCTGCACTTTTCTAATATCAATATTGTTTACTTGCTGAGCCTGCCATATGGTCTCGGTTACAAACCAAAAGTGCTCAGTGTCCTGATTGCCAATACCTCTGAAATTAGGTAACTTCATGGATGCAACGATAGCTACTTGAGGAGGGGGTGGAGGTGGAGGTGGAGATGGACTACGCGGTGGGGTAGGTGATCTGTGATGTGAGCTTAGAAGTGGATCAAATGGAGTGGGAAACAGATTCAAGGGCTTTTGAGGTGACGATATTTCTTCTTCAGAGTCAATCTCTCGTTCAGGTTCACTATCAGATCTAGGCTTCAAAGGGATATAAATGACTTCTTTAGGGTCTTCTCAGTAAATTCTTCCACTACGTGTAGCTGAACCTCTTTGATGCATTCAAGAATTATGTTAAAAAAAACAACCCTGATCACACAATAACATTTTAAGTAATAATTTTAATGAGCATAGAATATTACCTCTAAGACCCTTGAAAAGCCTTCTTTCTGCTTGAAAATATGACATGAATTGGTCAACAGAAAAATCAGTCACAAATCTTCCTAGAAGGTGATCGATCCAATGATCTACCACGCTAGTGATATTATTATCAAATTTCTCTACTTGTTGGATGAATTCAGGAGTCCACTCGGTGACTACGTCATCTTTTATGCAGTGATGGAACTCAACCAAGCGTGACAACCACTCATGTAGTTTGTACGCAAAGGAACAAAAGAAAATTTCATGCACTTCGGTATAAATATACTTCTATACCCACTGTTTTCCAGACAATTTAGTTCTTTTATTCTCTTGTAATGAAAATTCAAGTACCTTTCTATCCAACCAGTCTTCTAATTCGTTGTGCAACAGATGCCACAACATCAAATATCCTTCAAAATGATGATCCCGGTCCCGGCAACAGAACCATTTGTTGGCTTGAGGGGTCCTGACCTATGTTTGGAGTTTATGGATAAACCAAGGTCCAACAAACCCTCCAACTACTAGGCCTTTCAACAATGATCTTCTTGCGCAGACCAAAGTCTCACCCGAAGCAGTATGGGGGCGTGCTAGAACCAGGTTTCTGCACCCTGAGGGAGAATTTAATGAAGTGGTCCTAGGCAAAGCCTAATTGAACTTATACAGGTGTGCGCAATAGCTATAACAGAAACACAGAGACAATATCACATAAATAGTGTTCGCTTCAATGCATACAATAACTCAGAACCATATCTTGATCTAATTAACGTAACAATTAAAAAAATTCAATACTCATGCATAAACATATCAATTAGCTCTACGCATTCATAAATGAGTAACATAAAATGTGATCTCATCAAAGCATACACAATAAGCATAAAAAACAAATATACACCTAACACAGATAATCACCAAAATGTTCCTTCTATTAATTCTTCAAAGCTGTCAATACATAAGCTTTCCTTCAAAAACCCTTACAATCCCTTCCGCGCACACAACTAGCACTAGGTCTCTATGCACACATTCAATAGGAGCCTTTACCCCAACCCAAATCCCTTACAGACACAAAATTATATCAATATCTCTTAAGTTCACTTAGCTTACTCATTACTTGACTTTGACAAACTCTATCTATTTACAATACACCTAGCGCACAGATACTATGGTCTCAAACCATGGTTTGAGGCCCATAGTTTACATTTAAGCTTAATTATATGCAAAATTGGGGCAAAAATCCCTTTTACTACATTTGTGCAATGCACATGTACAAACATACAAAAAATCACTTTGGAACTTGTGCCTCAGGGGACCCCGCTCCAACAAATGACATGATACTGATGATCATGATATATGTGTGTTTATAATAGGTCTGCTATTGCTTAATCCATGTAAATACAAGTTGATGACATGAATGAAGTGGATTCTCACTCAGAGGGAGAACTGATTCTTGCTCATGATTTCTATTGAAATATGATTTATGAGTGTTTGATATTGATTAATCCATAATAGAGGGTTGAGCCTCATTCACAAAAATGGAAGGCTTATAGATGTGACTATGCTTGAGAGAAAAAGGATTGAATTTATGTATAAAAAATTTGGTTTGTACTCTGAATCCATGGATCTCCGATTTGTCTTGTTGTTGTGAACTAATTTTTGGAATTGTTGGGATTAAGCATGAAATCAGATGGTCACTTGGAAGATGTCAGTTCTGCAGATGCATTGCAGATGCTAGTAAGATCTGTTAGCTAGGAAAGTTCGTATGTTTACATCAAACTTGTCTATGCTGGTGACCGGGACATTCATATGGATATTTCATCGTGTTTGAGGATTATGCATCATGTTTTGGCTGATTGATATTGATAAATTGTGTCTATTACTTTTGACATGATGCTTAATGATTGAGACATGCCTAGATTTATATATCTTACCATGATTGCACATTTTTATTTGACATGATTTGATCTAGTGATGGTTGATTTTCCCATTTGACTATGTTATGTGGACATAGTGACCTTCAGTGTCATATGTGAGTATAAAGACACATGGTACTATATTGGCCTACTTGTTCCTAGCACAATGGGTAACATAGTATGAACATGCATGACGTAATCTTGATATGTATGCACTTACATCTAATGACAGAAATGGCCTATAATGACATAATTAAATGACAAACTTGAGAGATTGACATGAAATAAAGTCAAGACTTGATATGTGTGCTATCTGTCTCTGGTTGAAATAATTGATACTATGAAATCAATTTCTTTGATAATAGGTGTGACTAGCTTCTAAACTTGGATAAGCTGATTTTGTTAACACAACATTGATTGGAAGTAAAGCTGAATATGTTGACACGATAAGGCATTAGGCTCATAGAGAGTGTTGCATGATGCAAACTCCTTGATTTTGACTTGTTTATATGTGACTGTTATCTGATGAAGTCAGGATAATGAGTTCAAAGGTATGGTCTTGATTTTTGGATTTTATTATACATACTGATAAGTCTATCCTTAAAAAATGATGAGCCTGTGAAAATATGAATAACAGGGAGATGAATTTTGAATATAATAATGATGTATCATGGCATGAGAAATTGATTTCTGGAATTTGAGAAAGAAATTTCATATAGAAAGACTGTTGAAATGTATTTGTGTAATATAAATCCTTGGACACTCGGATTTAAAGTTCAAATGCATATTGAACATGTTAGTTGGTTGAAGCATTGATGTTCCATTTTGAACATTCATCTATATATGATGTGTATAGAAAAAGATTGGATTCATGATTGAGCTGCTTCACTCTTTCCACCAAACATATTTTATTTGGTTGAGATGTATATGCATGAATGAACTAATGATGTCTTAGATTAATATTGGTAAGCACATTTGGATGTTGCCTTAGTATGAGATTTTCCATGATATCTTGGATGAGAGGTCCATAGCACGACCGAGGTCAGATACAATGTTGCTAGCAAGGCTAACTGTGAGGGATGATGTAGAAGATCCTTAGAGAGTTGATCGAGCATGATCTGGATAAGACATGGATACACGATGATGACATAGAATCCCAAATATGTATATTTGGGACTATGTGTTCTCCATTTATTTGAGACGGCGCAATCATTCGAGACGAGATGATTCTTGTGATTAACACCTCCATGAGAGGGAGGATGATTATAGTATCCATGGGCATTTGACACCTCCATGAGAGGGAGGATAGTTTTGGTATCTTGTTGTGATTTACATGATTATGTATTTACTAACATAACACTTGATTTAATGTCCTCTAGGTACAGGAATCAACAGATACCATATGAGAGTAGCTATGATCAAGGACATTAAACCAACTCTTCCTCTTCTATTTGAGCTCCTAGAACGAGGAATTGAGATTGAGGGCTTCTGGGGTTGAGGGAACTATAGACAACAGGGCATATTCCTTATCTGTCACTCATGGGATATGCGTGATCCTTATCCAGTTTTACAAGTTGAGTATCTCCCCCACCATTGTTCGTTGCAAAGTATACCCCAATTGACATCATACCCACAAGAGGCGCTTATTGGGATTTGACCTCCCCATTTGTCCAATGGGTTGAGGAGGATTTGAGGTGTGTGATCCTTACCTCTTGGTAAGCTTGGTATCTAATCCAAGCTAGATTATGATGCAGGTGTTCTAACACATGACTATTTAGGGTCATCAATGGGAATATTAATAGGAAATAGGATGGGTTGGGATAGCCCTATGTGATTCTAGGTTGAGAGTGAGCTCCTCTATTTGACACCAGGGTCGAGATTATCTCCCCTACATGGATGGGTATACTAGTTTCTAGATATGGGGTTATATAGGCATAGCTCCCCCATGAGATTCTGGACGATGTGTTTCCCGATGCGGTTACAAGAAGAGATGTGCTCCCTATTGATATGCTCTCCATTGATGATATTCTGAGTAATAAAATGATGGAAAAGATTCTAGAATGACAACCTGATGAATGAAGGGCAGTATACCAGAATGAAGGGCAGTAGACCAAGATCCCCTTCGATAAAAAAACCTTCCTCTAGGTCCGAGAATGTTGAAGCATACAAGAAAAAACAATCAAGAGATAAAAAAAATAAGCATGAAGAGTACATTGATGATTTGTAATGAGAAAGGTTCACAACATGAGGACTACATGACAGAGGTGTTCAGTGATGACACATGATGATGCATGAATATTAGAATGGCATATTGATCGATGAATATATATCAGCAGATTGTGTTGAGCCGTGATGACTCCATGATGCAGAGAACTACAAGAAGATATTGCAAAGAGGAATTATTCCTAGTTGAGAGGGAGTGTTAATTTTTACAACTAAGGTCAGATTCCACATTAGAAAACATGATTAAGATAATAATTTAATTAGATTCCTATTTTTTAGAGGATCAAAATTGATCTATAGATCGCCCCAATCGGTTAAGCAGAAGTTAAATTATGAATGAATTTAATATTTTATGGGTTGGCCTAACCGCTTGTTGATCCGATCAAAGCCCCAAGTGGTCACTCACAAAATTATAAATAGAGGGAACCTCAAGCTCATTTGTACACTTTCTCAAGTGATCTATGATTTGCATCCATCAATTTATTTCGTCTATGTTTATGTTTTGGCTCGCACAGGTATGTCGGTAGGAGCTCGCGCAATGGCGCGCAGTGGATCGGGGTCAGTGACTGATGTACATTCCAGATCTGAGTCTATTGAAGTAGAGCCATGGGCACGTAAGGCCTAGGTAGCGGCCTAGGTCAGCATAGTCGCGGTCAGGGTGTGTTATGCCTGCGACCAAGGTGCCAAAGCCGCTCACACAACTTGTTAAGGGCATAACCAAAGCCCTAAGGTCAGATCGGGCTAATCTGAAGTAGAGCCATGGGCACAAAGTGTTGTGGTAGCAGCTCAAAGCCCCACAACTGTGGGATAAGTGTGTTAAGGACGCAACTCAGAGAGTTACTACGCAAATCTGATTTGGTTCACCTTTAATGTATTTCGCAATGCTTCCAGACATCAGTCGTTCAATCACAATTGCGTCAGAGCATCTTTGAAAGACTCCTAGATTCAGATCTAGGACTTCATAGTTAAGATCACTTGGTGATATTTCGTATTTGTGTTTTGGTATTATAGATATATTGATCTATAGATCATATATATTTGTTTCTACTACAGAGGTATCTTCAGTCCTCATTTAGTATCAACCATGTTCATCAATTTTCTACAACTAGTGTCAGTGCATTTCAGATCCTAGATTTAGTTTCCTTCTTGCAGAAGTATGGGTATGGTTTTAGTGCTTGTATGCTATTTTTTTTCTACATCGTAAATATATGTTCTCATGGATCATTGTTATTTTATTGATGAATCATTCAATGAAGATATAAGAAAAATAATTTCCAAGGGCTTTCCCCATAGTGGGTTTTGCCATGGTCTCAGACCAATCTTGGTGTCTCTATGTGTTCATGCTTCACTTCCTTTGATCTTTTATTTTCCGATGCTTAGATGATGATGATGATGATGATGATGGTATTTTTCTTTCCACATGGTTTCATTTTATGATGGTTAATGATATAGATCTGTACAATGGAAAAATTATTTGGGGTGAATGCAACATGTTAATGAAGAAATGTAACTATCGAAGTAAAGAACAATGCTGCTTTATGAAAAATTAACACCTTTATCCATTCCAAGTCAACGTTGGGAGGAGGTTTCAATGGATTTTATCACAAGTTTACCCAAGTCGAAAGGAAAGAGTGTCATCATGGTGGTATTTGATAGACTTACCAATCATGCACACTTTTGTGCATTATCGCATCCATTTAAATCCAGTACAATTGCTACTGCATTTATGGAAACAATTCAAAAGCTACATGGAAACCAAAAGATTATTGTAAGCGACAGAGATCCCATTTTCACTATAAATTTTTGGACAAAATTATTTTCTTGTATGCATACTCAATTAGCTCATAGATCATCTTATCATTCTCAATATGATGGTCAAACTAAGATAGTGAACAAATGTTTGGAAGGATATCTTCATTTGTTTGTATCTTATAAACAAATACAATGGGTCAAGTGGTTACTTATGGTTGAATGGTGGTATAATACTTCCTTCCATACTATAGCAAAAATGACCCCATTTATGGCACTTTATGGATATCGTCCACTATTCATCCCATCATATTTAAGAGAAAATTCTAAGGTTCAAGAAGTGGAAGATCACATCGAGCATCAACAACAAGTTCTCCAACTCTTAAAGGATAACCTCATTTTGGCTCAAAATCGAATGAAACAACATACAGATTAACATCACAGCAAAAGAAGTTTTAAAGTAGTCGACTGGGTATTTTTATAGCTACAACCATACAAAAAAATTTCCCTCAAGCAAGCTAAGAAAGATAATAAATTATCACCAAAGTTTTATGGTCCTTACAAGGTGTTGCAAAATATTGGTAGTATGGCATACAAATTAGAGCTTCTGACATCTTCCCGAGTGCACCTAGTTTTCTATGTTTCATGCTTAAAGAAGGTTATAGGTTACAAGCTCCTAGTTCAAACAATATTGTCAGAACTCGACAAGGATGGAAAAATAATATTGGAACCTGGAGGAGTCATAGAAAAAAGAACTCGGCAACTACTAAATAGATCAATTTCAGAGTATCTCATAAAGTGGAAGAAATTACCCGCTGAACATTCCTCATGGGAGGATGAGAATTTTATACAGAAGCATCCATAACTACTCAAGCATTGAGGACAACAATTTTTTGACGGAGAGGGGCACGTGATGTCCCTACAAGACTAGTGTATCCCCTTATTGTTATTTTTAGTGTATCCTCTTATTGCTATTGTTAGTGTATCCCCCTTATTATTATTGTTGTATCCATGTAGTCCCCATAGTGTTATTATTTTTCTCCATAGAAGCCCACTAATATTATTGTTGTGCCCTTACATTATTTTTGTTATGTCGACTCTAATTATATTGTGACCGCTTAGAATCCTATATATAGAAAGGAGGTTTTGTCATTTGAATCATCCAATAATTTTTCATTTACGTATTGTAAAGGTGGTTCCCCCCTTGAAGAGGTTATCTTTTAAGTCATTGATATATTATTTCTATTGTTTTGTGAGATGGTTTCATAACAAAGGATGTAACCATTAGATTATGCATTTATTACAAGCAATTAAATAAGGTGAGAATAAAGAACATGTACCCATTTCCAAGGATTGAAGATCTCTTTGATTAGTTGAGGGAAGCAACAATGTTCTCCAAGATCGAGTTGAGATCAAGGTATCACCAAGTGAGGATCAAGGAGGAGGACGTTCACAAGACAACTTTCAGGACAAGATATGACCACTACGAGTTTGTAGTGGTACCCATTGGGCTTACTAATGCCCCTGCCACATTCATGTGTTGAACGAACAATGTGTTGCGCCCTTATTTGGATAAGTTTGTCATTATGTTTGTTGATGATATATTAGTGTACTCAAAGACAAGGGAAGAGCATGAAAAGCATCTAGCTTCAATACTAAAATTTTTGAGGGAGCAAAAGCTCTATGCCAAGCTTAGCAAGTGTTATTTCTTTCAATCACAGATACATTATATGGGACATATTGTCTCCAAGGAATGGATATCAATGGATCCTGAGAAGATCAAGGCCATAATGGAGTGGCCAACACCAAAGAATTTGAATGAGATTAGATCATTCATGTGATTGGCGGGTTATTACATAAAATTTATAAA
The DNA here is from genome assembly GCA_034641835.2 of Pinus albicaulis. NCBI lineage: Eukaryota > Viridiplantae > Streptophyta > Pinopsida > Pinales > Pinaceae > Pinus > Pinus albicaulis. The sequence continues at coordinate 88,932,530 of CM076584.1, read as the reverse complement.
AAAAATCTCCAAGATAGACCATCTTATTGCATCCTTACAATGAAAAGGAAATAATTTGACTGAACAACTCAGTATGCAACAAGTTTTGAACAACTGAAGAAATTTCTCACAAATGCACCAACATTGAGGATTGCGAATCCTGATAAATATTTTGTGGTGTGCATAAATACCTAAGGCTCGGTGGATTCTTGATGCAGGAAGGGCAGGTAGTATGTTATGAGTCCAAGAAATTGAATGAACATGAGGTAAATTAAGTTAATCACAATCTAGAGTTGGTTGTTATTATTCATGCCTTGAAAATGTGGAGGCATTACCTCCTTGGAAAAAAAATTACACTTATGACAGACCATAGTGGACTCAAGTATATGTTTGAGAAAACCAAGTTGAACACAAGATAGGCTATATGGTTGGCCACACTTAGCGAATTTTAATTTGAGATTAAGTACATCAGAGGCAAGGAAAACGGTGTTGTTGACGCATGTAGTAGGAGAATTCAAGTGAATCACTTGGAAACTATAATTTCTTATAAAATGGACCTGGTGGAAAGGTTAAAAAATGTAGGACAACATGATGAAAAAATATTAGCAAATGAAATAAAATATGTTACAAGGTGGAGAGGATGTCGAATATCACCTCACTAATGATGACCTAATTAGGTTAAAAAACAAAATATATGTGTCGAATATTGAATAGGTTCATAATGAAAGAGTTCCATGTTTGATCCATGTGGATATTGGTGACCACCCACCTATTCCACTTGGGGCCCCACCATTTTCTCTTTCAGTTTTTTATTTTTGGCACAACTTACTATTTTTAGCAGTTTTTCGGGTCCTGAACTTCTGGAGCCGTTTTGAGGCCCTAAACAACGTTTTTTGGGAATAGTCCCTCTAGAGAACATAATTCTGTTCTGGAATTGATATTTGTGGCAAAATTTATAGTCCTCAAATATATATTTCTAACGATGTATCATGTGCGTCAAACAGAGATAGTATGCCGAAGTTACGTCCCCGGGAAGTTGAAACGCCAATTTACCCAAACGGGGCCCATAGTTTTGGTGCTTCATCTCCTAGGGTTAGATTTTTGGACATTTAGGGTTTTCCATTGTTTCTAAATAATAAATAGGCCCTCGAGCCTTATTTTAACTCAGTTCAGAGGCCTGTAGCTGCCGCATCTCTTCTCAGAGATAAGCTACCAGCGCTTAGCTAGTTTATTTCCATTCTGTCTGTAAGAAAATTTCCGTTCTTTGATATTAATGAAATGAAGTGTTATTTCCGCTGAATCTTTGTATTTATGTTTATATATGTATTATGTTCTGTTCCTGCATAAATTCGGATCACTGGTATCAAATCAGTCTGATTTTTCTCGATCCTTCTTTGCATGTCCCCAACAAGGTCGGGGTATAAGGAGTTAGGGCTCGATCTAGTGGAACCTTTGCAAGATCAGCCTCTCAAACCCCGATGAATGCCCATGGGGGACGAAAAGAAAGATGAGTGAGCAGGAGATCCTTTCAAAATATTGCTCTAGGAGACCCTATAAAAACAAAGGAACGCGATGATGGATAACTTTGCCCAGATCTTTCAACGACTACCCACAGGTGGCGCATCTGCATCTAGCAGCCACTCTCGAGGCACGACTCCCTTTAAGGTACAAGTAAACTTTGACATTCCCATATTTGAGGGTCAAATAGATGTAGATGCTGTAGATATATGGTTGAATCTATTAGAAGGATATTTCTCGGTTCATGACTTTTCCGACCGGGAGAAGATTATTTTTACACTCCTCAAAGCTACCCCCCATGTCAAGGACTGGTGGGATACCTACTGTGAGAAAAGGGACGAGACAAAACCCTCTTATTTCTCAGCCGTACCCACTTGGAATTATTTCCGAGATGCCATCAAGGAACAATACTATCTCGTGGGGAGCTATGAGGACAAGTACATACAATGGACCACGTTGTAGCAACAAAGGGATCAGGATGTGCATGAGCTGACGAATCTGTTCCATACCCTGTACATAAAGTTGGGTATCAAAGATTCAGAGAAACATGTGGTGCTAAATTATCACAGTTTTCTGCATAGATACATTCAGGACGAATTGGAGTTCCTTGACATCTCCTCGCTTGGTATGGCAGATCGGTATGCTACCAAGATTGAGCAGAAATTCAAACAAAAGAAGCGAGACTTTGGATTTGCGAATCAAAAGCAAGGGAAAGGTGCCACCAAACTTCGGAACAAAGGACAAATCCAAGGCATGGCGGCCCAAGACAACCTTCCAAAGCCACAAGCAAAGAAAAACACCGCAAAGCCAAAGAAGGACATGGGAAAGTGGTGTGAGTTCCATAAGAGCTCCACTCACAACACAAGTGAGTGTCAGGCCAAGCAATCACTGGTGGCTAAGATGAGGGCTTCTGAATCAAATGCATGCTCTGACTCTGAATTAGAACCTGAAAAGGGGAATGAAAAAGGGAAGCAGATTATTGATACGGAGCCCAAATCCACTATTGCCACTGCGAAGATCCAGAAGAAGGAACCAAAAGATCCAGAAGAGGCAGAGTGTCTCTTCCACTCCCATATGTGGGTAAAGGGTTCCCTGCTACAGTTCATTGTCGACAGTGGGAGCCAAAAGAACCTCATTTCAGCATATGTCATGAAGCGGTTGGGCTTTCCGACCACAGCACACCCACAACCATACACCATCGAGTGGCTTTACCAAGGACGGGATCTCCGCGTCATCCAGCAGTGCCACCTTCCCTATAGCATCAAGCCCTTCATGGATGAGTTATTTTGTGACATTTCTCCTATTGATGTTTCTGATGTATTATTAGGCCAATCATACTTGTGGAAGCGACATGTTGTGTATGAGTCCCGACCTCACACTGTTATTGTTACTTTGGGAAATAAGTTGTACAGGATACCAGAGGTACCACCGCCTTCCACTATCTCTTTGGTTACTGCAAAACAATGCAGTAAACTCATTTCCCAAACCAGGAAATTTGTTTTCCTGATGATCTACCCCCAGGGAAAGAAGAAGACAGTGGCCACAACCTCTAGACATGGATCCTCTGCACGACAAAAACAAATGGACAAGGTTGTGGAGGAGTACGGGGACATATTCACCCCACCCACAGGGGTGCCTCTGCACTGTCAGGTCAAGCACCCCATTGACCTAACCCCATGTGCACCGCTACCGAATGGACTGATATATAAGCGCTCTATTCTAGAGAATGATGAAATCAAGAGGCAGATTCAGGAGCTGTTGCAGAAAGGTCACATCTGACCAAGTTCATCGTCCTGCGGGAGCCCGATCATGTTGGTACAAAAGAAGGATGGGACTCAAAGACTTTTTATTGACTATCGGGTGCTAAAAAATATCAATGTCTAGAATAGTTACCCAATCCCATGGATTGATGACCTTCTGGACCAAATCAAAGGAGAAAAATATTTCAGCAAGATCGACTTGAATTTTGGGTATCACCAGGTACCAATCGAACCCTTTGATGTGTGGAAGACTGCCTTCAAAGCCAAAAAGGGCCTTTTCGAATGGATTGTCATGCCTTTCGGGTTGACGAATGCTCCTGCAACCTTCATGAGGTTGATGTATGACATATTGCATCCATTCACCAACTCATTTGTACATTCTGATCTTCAGCCAGATTTGGGAACATCACCTCCACCACATCCGAGAAGTCCTCCAAACACTACAGAAACACAGGTTGTGTGTCAATTTGGAGAAGTGCACTTTTGGCATGACCCAGGTTCAATTCTGGGATACATTATTGATGAAAGGGGGGTGCATGTGGATCCAGCCAAGATCCAAGTCATTCGAGATTGGCTAGCCCCAACCACCTTAACATAGCTTCGCAGCTTTCTAGGTCTTGCTAATTTCTACCGCAGGTTTGTGTTGGGATTCTCTCATATCACTTGGCCCTTAAGTCAAGTCACCAAGGGAGGAGCGAAAGAAAATTTCTTTTGGTCAAAATCTCAACAAAAGGCGTTCGTAGAATTGAAACATTGCCTCTATTCTGCCCCAGTGCTCACATTACCAGACTTACAACAACCATTTGAGATCGAGACACATGCCTCCGACTATGCTATTGGGGCAGTTCTTACTCAACAAGGGAATCCAGTGGCATATCATAGTGAGACATTTTCCAACATAGTTCGAAAGTATCCCACTTATGACAAAGAAATGTATTCCATTGTGCACGCTTGTCGACAATGGAATCATTACATTTTGGGGAAGGAGACAATCATCCACACAGACCATTGACCCCTGCAGTTCATACAGACACAAGGGAAGTTGTAGAATGATCGCCATCAGAAGTGGTCCACATATCTGCAACCATTTCATGTGAACATCAAGTACAAGAAGGGTAGCACCAATAATGTTGCAAACTACCTCAGCCGACCACCGATCGTGGCCATAACCACCATTCTCAACTCTTTTGGGTACGAGACTTCTGATTGGCTGCTTCTCTACAAGAGCGATCCAGAATTTAGCCACACATACAAGGCACTCTTGGGGGGTACGCAAGTTCCAAATTTTCACCTCCAAGATGCACTATTGTGTCACCTAGGACACCTTTGTGTTCCTTCAAGAGAGTGTGCCAAGATGATATGGGAAGCGCACTACAGTCGATTCGCTGGGAATTTTTCGGTCAAGAAAACAGTGACAGTACTGCAAAATTATTTCTATTGGCTGAACCTTCGACAAGATGTCGGGAAGTACATCAGATCCTACACTTCTTGCGCCATTTCCAAACCTACCATCAAGAAGCAAGGGCTCTATACTCCTCTACCTACCCCTAGTCAACATTTGGAATCCATCTCCATGGATTACATGCCAGGCCTTCCTTCTACTAAGCATGGAAACAACAGTGTTTTTGTGGTCGTCGACAGATTCTCGAAGATGGCCATTATGGCGGCCTACAAGAAGAATATCACATCAGAAGCCACTGCTAAACTCTTCTTTGAACGAGTGTGGGTGCACTTTGGAATCCCATAGTCTATCATATCATATCGCGACAGCAGGTTCCTCATCACATTTTTTTCCAGCCTCTGGTCAATGTTGGACACCAAGCTCACCAAGTCCACAGCTTTCCATCCCCAAACTAATGGCCAGACAGAGGTCGTCAACATGATGATTATACACATTCTGCGCATGTACAATTCAAAGCATCCACGCACATGGGATGAGAGCCTCCTCTATGTACAACACAGTTATAACCAGGCTCTCCACAGCTCAACTGGCCACAGCCCCTTTCGGGTGGGTTTGGGATTCCAGCCACTATGTCTCATTGACGTTGCCATGCCATTTGCGGCTACTCAAGTCGATTCGGCTCATGTCCAGTCTGAAGCTGACAAAGAGAACAACTTCATTGAGCACATTTAGCACATCCGCCAATAGTTTCATGACATATTGGACAGAGCCAATGCTAGGTACAAGCAACGACATGATCAACATCAGGTGCCACACAACTTCTAGGTGGGCGAAAAAGTGTGGCTACATTTTCCAAAGGAGCACCTCACTGGACCCCACCGCAAGCTTCGCCTGCTCCGATATGGGTCATACACCATCACCAAGGCTGTAGGGAAAAATACCTTCAAGCTTAGTATTCCACCATTCCTTGGTTTTCACCCATTATTCAATGTAGACCGTCTTCGTCCCTACTTCCCACCTCTACTGGACACCTCTGACATTACAGAAGAACTCACACCAAAAGATTTAAACCCAGACTGCATGGAACAGGCCACCATAGATTGTCTCATGGACATGCAAATCAATAACACTCGCTAACAGAAGATCCAACTGTATCGGGTTGTGAAAGCTAGCCAACTCCTGCACCAAGGCAAGTGGTTCACCAGGCACCAAGTTCAGCAGAAGTTTCCCCATCTCATGGAGGAACTAAAAGCAATGGGGACCATTTCTTCCTAAGGGGGGAGGAATGATCCAGGTGGATATTGGTGTCTGCCTTCCTATTCCACTTGGGGCCCCACCATTGTCTCTTTCATTTTTTCAGTTTCGACACAACTTACTATTTTTAGCAGTTTTTCGAGTGAACTTCCGAAGTCGTTTTGAGGCCCTAAACATCGTTTTTTGGGCATCGTTACTCCGATGAATATGATTTCATTTAAGAATTGATATTTTCAGCAACAATTGTAGTCCTTGGATAGATATTTCTAACGATGTATCATGTGCGTCAAATGGAGATAGTATGCCAAAGTTACGTCCCCGGGAAGTTGAAACACCAATTTACCCAAACAGGGCCCATAGTTTTGGTGCTTCATCTCCTAGGGTTAGGTATTTGGACGTTTAGGGTTTTCCATTGTTTCTAAATAATAAATAGACCCTTGAGCCTCATTTTAACTCAATTCAGAGGCATGTAGCCGCCACATCTCTTCTCAGAGATAAGCTACCAGCGCCCTAGCTAGTTTATTTCCATTCTGTCTATAAGCAGATTTTAGTTCTTTGATATTAATGAAATGAAGTGTTATTTCCGCTACATCTTTGTATTTATGGTTATATATGTATTCTGTTGTGTTCTTGCATAAATCCGAATCAATGTTAAGCTTTATTCAGGCCATCCAGGGTACCAAAAGACCCTCACAACCATTGAAAAGCTATATTATTGGCCAAATATGAAGAAATATGTGGTTGATTTCATGGCTAAATGTATAGAATTTTAGCAAGTGAAGCTTGAATGCAAGCATCCATCATGATTGTTGTAGCCCATTGCCATTTTGGAATGGAAATTGGGGGTAGTTTGTATGGATTTCATCACTGGTCTGTCTACACTACAAGGAAAAGACCCTCTAGTGGATGTTTTTGAGGAAAAATACCCCATACATCCATTTGTAGTGGAGGTTACTAGAGGAGGTTGGCGGGCGGAGGGTTTTGCAGATGTTTTCCTCTTGGTGCGCTTATCATCCGAAATCGCACCGGTGCTCTCTACAAGAGAAAGCACCGGTGCGCACAAAAAATTGGCACACCGAACACCGTGCGCTCTGTACACACCCACTCGGTGCGTCTTATTACTGTAGAGCACCGGTGCTTCACAACTCTTCCGCGTCGGGGCATCATAAAACATTGCGCCAAAACAGAAACCACCCGGTGTGCTATTAATAAATCGCACCGGTGCATCATAAAACACCGCACCAGACCAGTGCATTCGTAAGAAACAACACTAGTGCACCTATAAACCCTGCGCACTGGAACAGGGTTGAATAAAAAAAAAATTACTGCCAAAAAACCGCATTTTTCACTTTTCTCAGTGCTCTAGAGCTCTCAATCACCGGTGCACTCTAAAAGAGAAAGCACCGGTGCACACAAAACATTGGCACACCAGACATCGTGCGCTCCATACACACTCGCCCAGTGCGTCGTATTACTATAGAGCACCAGTGCTTCACAACTCTTCCACGTCGGTGCATCATAAAACACCACGTAAAAATATAAACTGCCCGGTGTGGTATTAAGAAACTGCATCGATGCATCATAAAACACCATGCCAAAACAGAAATCGACCGGTGCGTTTGTAAGAAACAGCATTGGTGCTCCTATAAAACCCCGCGCACCGGAACAGGGTTAAATAAAAAAAAATATGGCCAAAAAACCGCATTTTTCACTTTTCGCAGTGCTCTAGAGCTCTCAAGCACCGGTGCAATTTATCCTTGTCTGAGCCGCCCTGACATCGGTGCTCCCATTACACCCATTGCACGCACTGCTATTGTGTATTGCCCACCAATCTCTAGCTTGCATTTTTCAAAATGGTGGGAAAATTTTCTTTTGCAAATTCTACAGCCAATATGCCTCCTCGACGACGAAATTATGTACAAGTATTTTTCTTGTTTTTCCATAATTAAGCTTTTTAGCGGATTATAATTTCAAATAACCTTAAAATTAACCATTTAAAAGAAAAATAAAATAAATTTCTCGCGCGGTGCGCACGAGCCGTTCAGCTTGCACCGGTAAGCGGTGCTGCCTATAAAAATTACAGGCCGCACTGCAACCAGTGCTAACGATATCCGCATTATTTCTGGGGTGGTACCAAAAGGTGCATCGCGTTATTTTAAAATTAAATTTAAAAAAAAAAAAGTGTTGTGTGGTCATTTAGCTGGTCACACCGTTGACCATGGGAATAGCAACATGGTGCGTTGACGGAAATATCTGCCCCGGTGTCTGTCAGCGCACCGCATTTGGCATTCCGACAGGGTCAACGGTGCGGCCTGGTAAAAGACCACACCGTTGACTATGTCATTTGTCAGGAAGTCAGTGCGCTGACACAACTATACGCATCGAGGCATATATTTTAGTTAATTCACCGCTCTTCTGACACCATACATAGTCAACAGTGCTTTAAAAATTTTCAAGTGCACCGCATACGGTGTGTTGAATGTCATCTGGGGCACCGCCCCCAGTGCGCGACAAACAAACAACGCACTGGAACCGGTGCATGACTGTTTTTGTGGTGCACCGATTGGTCAATTTTTAACTCACAGAGGTTGAGCAGAAGATTGAAGCACACACAGGAGTCTCTACAGGCTCAGACGGCTAAGCAAGAAGCGGTGGCATAGCACGCAGAATTAGAGAACTTTATTGATCGACTTTGTGGTGACCTTCTTGAGGTTTCCATCCCTGCTTCTCCTACACCTCAAGCCAAGGTTGAAGGATTAGTAGCAGCCCTGAAGGCCTCCTTCTCAGAAATGCAAACGGTTAAGGCAAAATTTGAGTAGCAAATCACAGAGTTACAAGCAAAGATCCAACTAGAAACTCCGCCTAAAGTTTGAGCACAGCGCGCTGCCTTAGTCCAAGAAGCTTCAACAAGCATTGCATCAACAGTCACCAAGGGTACTAAACTCTTGGATGCAGCGATGGGCTTGTGGACTTCAATACATACTAACACACCTATCGAAGAAAATCTCGCAGGAACTGCGTGCCAAAGAGGAGGTATTCAATGAGCTTCAGGAGGCACTACCCACATTTTTGCCTGCTCAGAGAATGACATGATTATAGATGATTCAAGTGGTGTGACGGTGTTGAAGACCTGTGGCGGAAGAAGCACATCTTGACCACCCACATGAATTTGTGGGAAAACGAAGCAATGAAGCTATCACATGACTTATATGTTGTTGTCAAGAACCTGAGCTTGACATACCAGAGTATCAGTCTCATAGCAGAGGGGTTGACCTCTTAGAATTTGGTGGACATGGCTCAGAGTGCCGCTAATCAGAGCACGGACGTCCTTGTGCCCTTCACCGCTGCCATCGAGGAGATGAAAACCAAGATGAAGACCCCAATTCCTTTGTGACTTGGGATGAGACACAATATTGTGTTGGGGGACTGTTGGAGCAGGGTCCCTTAGGACCGCATTTTTGGAATAAATAATAGTATTTTTTGTAGTTTTGAGTCATGCGCGCTAAGAAATGAATATTCAAGGGGCTTTGGGGAAGGTGAAATTTCCTTCATGAGTTGTAATGGGCGAAAGGGTAAATCTAGGGGTCTCAAACCATGCTTTGCAGACCTTAGGATGAGCACGGGCTAAGGTATAAGTAGAGGTATAGATCGAGTCAGAGAAGACAGTTTTGGAGAAGTTGTGATATATGTTTGATGAATGATTGAGCTCTGAAGCAAATCTGTGTAAGCGTCTATATCTAAAAGGGTCCTGCTGGCTCTGTGCACGGATACCTTTGATCCAGGTGGATATTGGTGGCCACCCACCTATTCCACTTTGGGCGCCACCATTGTCTCTTTCAGTTTTTTTCACAACTTACTATTTTTAGTAGTTTTTCGGGTCCTGAACTTCTGGAGCCATTTTGAGGCCCCAAACAGAGATAGTATGCCAAAGCTACGTCCCTAGGAAGTTGAAACACCAATTTACCCAAATGGGGCCCATAGTTTTGGCGCTTCATCTCCTAGGGTTAGGTTTTTGGACATTTAGAGTTCTCCATTGTTTCTCCATAATAAATAGGCCCTCGAGCCTCATTGTAACACAGTTCAGAGGTCTGTAGCCGCCACATCTCTTATCAGAGATTTGCTGCCAACACCCTAGCTATTTTATTTCCATCATGTTTGTAAGCATATTTATGTGATTTTATATTAATGAAATGAAGCCTTATTTCCACTATATTTCTATGTTTATGGTTATTCTGTATTTTGTTGTGTTCCTACATAAATCCGGATCAGTGGTATTAGAGCGATCTGCTTTTTCTCGATCCTTCTTTGCATGTCCCCAATGAGGTTAGGGTATAAGGAGTTAGGGCTCGATCTGGTGGAACCTTTGCAAGATCAGCCTCGCAAACCCTGACGGACGCCCATGGGGGACAAAAAGAAAGATGAGGGAGCAGGAGATCCTATCAAAATATCGCTCAAGGAGGCCCTTGAAAAACAAAGGAACACGATGATGGATAACTTTTCCCAGATCCTTCAACGACTGCCCACCGGCGGCGCATCTGCATCCAACAGCCACTTTGGAGGCGCGACTCCCTTTAAGGTACAAGTAAACTCTGACATTCCCATATTTTAGGGTCAAATAGATGCAGATGTTGTAGATAGATGGTTGAATCTATTAGAAGGATATTTCTCAGTTCATGACTTTTCCGACCGGGAGAAGATTATTTTTGCACTCCTCAAAGCTACCCCCCATGTTAAGGATTGGTGGGAAACCTACTGTGAGAAAAAGGACGAGACAGAACCCTCTTTGTTCTTAGACGTACCCACTTGGAATTATTTCCGAGATGCCATCAAGGAAAAATACTATCCCGTGGGGAGCTATGAGGACACGTACATACAATGGACCACGCTGCGGCAACAAAGGGATCAAGATGTGCATGAGCTAATGAATTTGTTCCATACCTTGCACACAAAGTTGGGTATCAGAGATTCATAGAAACATTTGGTGCTAAAGTATCACGGTTGTCTGTTCAGGAGAAAATGGAGTTTTTTGACATCTCCTCACTTGGTACGGCATACCGGTATCCTGCCAAGATCGAGCAGAAATTCAAATAGAAGAAGCGAGACTTTGGATCTGTGAATCAAAAGCAAGGGAAAGGTGCCCCAAAACCGCAGAACAAAGGACAAAGCCAAGGCATGGCGACCCAAGACAACCTTCCAAAGACACAAGCAAAGAACAACACCGCGAAGCCAAAGAAGGACATGGGAAAGTGGTGTGAGTTCCATAAGAGCTCCACTCACAACACAAGTGAGTGTCCGGCCAAGTAGTCGCTAGTGGCCGAGATGAGGACTTATGAATCAATTGCATGCTCTGACTTTGATCAAAACCTAACAAGAGGAATGACAAAGGGAAGCAGATTATTGATGTGGAGCCCAACACCATTGTTGCCACTATGAAGATCGAGAAGGAGGAACCAGAAGATCCAGAGGAGGCAAAGCGTCTCTTCCACTCCCAGATGTGGGTAAAGGGTTCCTCGCTACGGTTCATTGTCGACAATGGGAACCAAAAGAACCTCATTTCAATAGATGTTGTGAAGCAGTTGGGCTTGCTGACCACAATGCACCCACAACCATACACCATCAGGTGGCTTCACCAAGGACATGATCTTCGCGTCAGCCAGAAGTGTCGCCTTCCCTATAGCATCAAGCCCTTCACGGATGAGGTATTGTATAACATTTCTCCTATTGATGTTTCTGATGTATTATTAGGCCAACCATACTTTTGGAAGCGACATGCTGTGTATGAGTCTCGGCCTCGCGCTATTATTATTACTTTGGGAAATAAATTGTACAGAATACCAGAGGTACCACCGCCTCCCACTATCTCTTTGGTTACTACAAAACAATCCAGTAAGCTCATTTCCCAAACCAGGAAATTTGTTTTCCTGATGATCCGCCCCCAGGGCAAGAAGAATACTGTGGTCACGACCTCCAGACATGGCTCCTCTGCATGACAACAACAAATGGACAAAGTTGTGGAGGAGTACAGGGACATATTCACCTCTCCCATAGGAGTGCCTCTACACTGTCAGGTCAAGCACCCCATTGACCTGACCCCAGGTGCGCTGCTACCCAATGGAATGATCTATATGTGCTCTGTTCTAGAGAACGATGAAATCAAGAGGCAAATTTAGGAGCTGCTGCAGAAAGGTCACATCCGACCAAGTTCATCATCTTTTGGGAGCCTGATCGTGTTGGTATAGAAGAAGGATGGGACTTGGAGACTCTGTATTGACTATCGGGCACTGAACAAGATCACTGTCCGAAATAGGTACCCGATCCCACGGATTAATGACCTTCTGGTCCAACTCAAATGGGAATAATATTTCAACAAGATCGACTTGAATTCTGGGTATCACCAGGTACCAATTGAACCCTCTGATGTGTGGAAGACTGCCTTCAAAGCCAAGGAGGGCCTTTTCGAATGGCTCGTCATGCCTTTCGGATTGAAAAATGCTCCCACAACCTTCATGAGTTTGATGGATGACATCTTGTGTCCATTCACCAACTCATTTGTATTGGTATACTTGGATAACATTCTGATCTTCAGCCAGACTTGGGAAGAGCACCTCCACCACATCCGAGAAGTCCTCCAAACACTGCGGCAACACAAGTTGTGTGCCAATTTGGAGAAGTGCACTTTTGGCATGACCCAGGTTCAATATCTGGGATACATTATTGATTAAAGGGGGGTGCATTTGGATACAGCCAAGATGCAAGTCATTCGGGATTGGCCAGGCCCAACCACCCTAACAGAGCTTTGCGGCTTTCTGGGTCTTGTTAATTTCTACTGCAGGTTCATGTTGGGATTCTCTCATATCACTTGGCCCTTGAGTCAAGTCACCAAGGGAGGAGCGAAAGAAAATTTATGTTGGTCGGAATCTTAACAGAAGGCGTTCGTAGAATCGAAACATCACCTTTGTTCTGCCCCAATGCTCACATTACCAAACTTGCGACAACTATTTGAGATCGAGACATATGCCTTTGACTATGCTATTGGGGCAGTTCTTACTCAACAGGAGCATCCAGTGGCATATCACAGTGAGACATTATCCGACACAGTTCAAAAGTATCCCACTTATGACAAAGAAATGTATTCCATTGTGCAGGCTTGTCGACAATGGGAGCATTACAAGCATCCACATAGACCACCGACCCCTGCAGTTCATACAGAGACAAGGGAAGTTGTAGAATGATCGCCATCTACAACAATTTCATTTGAACATCAAGTACAAGAAGGGTAGCACCAATAATGTTGCATACTGCCTCAGCTGACCGCCGATCGTGGACATAACCACCGTTCTCAACTCTTGTGGGCATGAGACTTCTGATTGGCCGCTTCTCTACAAGAGTGATCCATAATTCAGCTACACATACAAGGCACTCTTGGGGGTTATGCAAGTTCCAAATTTTCACCTCCAAGATGCACTATTATGTCACCTGGGACACCTTTGTGTTCCTTCAAGCGAGCGTGCCAAGATGATATGGGAATCGCACTACAGTTGAGTCACTGGCATTTTTGGGTCGAGAAAACAGTGGCAGTACTGCAGAATTATTTCTATTGGCCAAACCTTCGACAGGATGTCGGGAAGTACATCAGATCCTGCACTGCTTGCGCCATTTCCAAACCGACCATCAAGAAGCAAGGGCTCTATACTACACTAACTACCCCTAGTCGACCTTGGGAATCCATCTCTGTGGATTACATGTCAGGCCTTCCTTCTACTAAGCATGGAAACGACTGTGTTTTCGTGGTCGTCAACAGATTCTCAAAGATGGCCATTATGGTGGCCTGCAAGAAGAATATCATAGTAGAAGCCACTGCTAAACTCTTCTTTGAACGAGTTAGGGATCCCACAGTCTATCATATCAAATCGCGGCAACAGGTTCCTTAGCAAATTTTGGTCCAACCTCCAGTCATTGTTGGATACCAAGCTCACCAAGTCCATATCTTTCCATCCCCAAACTAATGGTGAGATAGAGGTCATCAACAGGATGATTGTACACATTCTGCACATGTACAATTCAAAGCATCCATGCACATGGGATGAGAGCCTTCCCTATGTAAAACACAGTTATAACCGGGCTCTCCACAGCTCAACTGGAAACAGCCCCTTTCAGGTGGGCTTGGGATTCCAGCCACTATGTCCCATTGACGTAGCGATGTCATTTGTAGCTACTCAGGCCGATTCGGCTCATGTCCAGTCTGAATGATCCAGGTGGATATTGGTGGTCACCCGCCTATTCCACTTGGGGCTCCACCATTGTCTATTTCAGTTTTTCAGTTTTGGCACAGTTTATTATTTTTAGCAGTTTTTCGGGTCCTAAACTTCCGGAGCCGTTTTGAGGCCCTAAACGACGTTTTTTGGGAAAACGGAGAGCAACATGAGTCCATGGACCATGTTGCTCATTCCAAATTTGTAGTCCTCGGATAGATATTTCTAATGAGGTATGGTACGCGTCAAACGGAGATCGTATGCCAAAGTTACGCCCCTGGGAAGTTGAAACACCAATTTACCCAAACGGGGCCCATAGTTTTGGCGCTTCATCTCCTAGGGTTAGGGTTTTGGATATTTAGGATTTCCCATTGTTTCTAAATAATAAATAGGCCCTCGAGCCTCATTGTAACTCAGTTCAGAGGCCTGTAGCCGCCACATCTCTTCTCAAAGATAGCTACCGGCGCCCTAGCTAGTTTTATTTCCATTCTATCTGTAAGCAAATTTTAGTTCTTTGATATTAATGAAATGAAGTGTTATTTCCGCTGCATCTCTGTATTTATGGTTATATGTTTATTCTGTTGCGTTCCTGCATAAATCCGGATCAGTGGTATCAGAGCGGTCTGCTTTTTCTCAATCCTTCTTTGCATGTCCCCAACGAGGTCGGGGTATAAGGAGCTAGGGCTTGATCTGGTGGAACCTTTGCAAGATCAGCCTCGCAAACCTCGACGGACGCCCATGGGGGACGAAAAGAAAGATGAAGGAGCAGGAGATCCTATCAAAATATTGCTCGAGGAGGCCCTCGAAAAACAAAGGAACGCGATGATGGATAGCTTTGCTCAGATCCTTCAACGGCTGCCCACCGGCGGCGCATCTGCATCCAGTAGCCACTCTGGAGTTGCGACTCCCTTTAAGGTACAAGTAAATTTTGACATTCCCATATTTGAGGGTCGAATAGACGCAGATGCCGTAGATAGATGGTTGAATCTATTAGAAGGATATTTCTCTGTTCATGACTTTTCAGACCGGGAGAAGATTATTTTTGCACTCCTCAAAGCTAACCCCCATGTTAAGGACTGGTGGGAAACCTACTGTGAGAACAAGGACCAGACAGAACCCTCTCTGTTCTCGGCCGTACCAACTTGGAATTCTTTTCGAGATGCCGTCAAGGAACAATACTATCCCGTGGGGAGCTATGAGGACAAGTACATACAATGGACCACGCTGCGACAACAAAGGGATCAAGATGTGCATGAGCTGACGAATCTGTTCCATACCCTGCGCACAAAGTTGGGTATCAAAGATTCAGAGAAACATCTGGTGCTAAAGTATCGCATCTGTCTGCACAAATACATTCAAGAGGAAATGGAGTTCCTTGACATCTCCTCGCTTGGTACGGCATACCGGTATGCTGCCAAGATTGAGCAGAAATTCAAGCAGAAGAAGCGAGACTTTGGATCTGCGAATCAAAAGCAAGGGAAAGGTGCTTCCAAACCGCAGAACAAAGGACCGAGCCAAGGCATGGCGGCCAAAGACAACTCATCGAAGCCACAAGAAAAGAACAACACCGCAAAGCCAAAGAATGACACGGGAAAGTGGTGTGAGTTCCATAAGAGCTCCACTCACAACACAAGTGAGTGTCGGGCCAAGCAGTCGCTAGTGGCCGAGATGAGGGCTTCTGAGTTAGATGCATGCTCTGACTCCGAATCAGAACCTAAAAAGGCGAATGAAAAAGGGAAACAGATTATTGATGCGGAGCCCAACGCCACTGTTGCCACTGCAAAGATCCAAAAGGAGGAACCGGAAGATCCAGAGGAGGAGGAACGTCTCTTCCACTCCCAGATGTGGGTAAAGGGCTCCCCGGTACAGTTCATTGTCGACAATGGGAGCCAAAAGAACCTCATTTCAGCAGACGCCGTGAAGCGGTTGGGCTTGCCGACCACGGCTCACCCACATCCATACACCATCGGGTGGCTTCACCAAGGACGAGATCTCCGCGTCAGCCAGCAGTGCCGCCTTCCCTATAGCATCAAGCCCTTCACGGATGAGGTATTATGTGACGTTGCTCCTATTGATGTTTCTGATGTATTATTAGGACAACCATAATTGTGGAAGCGTCATCTTGTGTATGAGTCTCAGCCTCGCGTTGTTATTGTTACTTTGGGAAATAAGGTGTACAGGATACCGGAGGTACCACCTCCTACCGCTATCTCTTTGGTTACTGCAAAACAATGCAGTAAGCTCATTTCCCAAACCAGGAAATTCGTTTTCCTGATGATCCGCCCCCAGGGCAAGAAGAATACTGTGGCCACGACCTCCAGACAGGGATCCTCCGCACAACAACAACAAATGGATAAGGTTGTGGAGGAGTACGGGGACATATTCACCTCACCCATAGGGGTTCCTCTGCACTGTCAGGTCAAGCACCCGATTGATCTGACCCCAGGTGCGCCGCTACCTAATGGACCGATCTATCGGCGCTGCGATGCAGGTAGTCGTCAAGGCGGATTCGGGGGCGGCACGAGAAGGTCACATCAGACCAAGTTCATCGCCCTGTGGGAGCCCGATCGTGTTGGTACAGAAGAAGGATGGGACGTGGAGACTCTGTATTGACTATCGAGCGCTGAACAAGATCACTGTCCAGAATAGGTACCCAATCCCACGGATTGATGACCTTATGGACCAACTCAAAGGTGCAAAATATTTCAGCAAGATCGACCTGAAGTCTGGGTATCACCAGGTACCAATTGAACCCTCCGATGTGTGGAAGACTGCCTTCAAAGCCAAGGAAGGCATTTTCGAATGGCTGGTCATGCCTTTTGGGTTGACGAATGCTCCCACCACCTTCATGAGGATGATGGATGACATCTTGTGGCCATTCACCAACTCATTTGTAGTGGTGTACTTGGATGATATTCTGATCTTCAGCCAGACTTGGGAAGAGCACCTTCACCACATCCGACAAGTCCTCCAAACACTGCGGCAAGACAAGTTGTGTGCCAATTTGGAGAAGTGCACTTTTGGCATGACCCGGGTTCAATATCTGGGATACATTATTGATGAAAGGGGGGTGCATGTGGATCCAGCCAAGATCCAAGTCATTCGGGATTGGCCAGCCCCAACCACTATAACGGAGCTTCGCAGCTTTCTGGGTCTTGCTAATTTCTATCGGAGGTTCGTGTTGGGATTCTCTCATATCACTTGGCCCTTGAGTCAAGTTACCAAGGGAGGAGCGAGAGAAAAAAAAATTTGGTCGGAACCTCAACAGAAGGCGTTCACAGAACTGAAAAACCGCCTCTGTTCTGCCCCAGTGCTCACTTTACCAGACTTGCAACAGCCATTTGAGATCGAGACAAATGCCTCTGACTATGCTATTGGGGCAGTTCTTACTCAACAGGGACATCCAGTGGCATTTCATAGTGAGACATTGTCTGACACAGTTCGCAAGTACCCCACATATGACAAAGAAATGTACTCCATTGTGCAAGCTTGTCGACAATGGAAACATTACATTTTGGGGAAGGAAACAATCATCCACACAGACCACCGGCCCCTGCAGTTCATACAGACACAAGGGAAGTTGCAGAATGATCGCCATCAGAAGTGGTCCACATATATGCAACAGTTTCATTTTAACATCAAGTACAAGAAGGGTAGCACCAATAATGTTGCAGACTGCCTCAGCCGACCACCGATCGTGGCGCTCACCACCGTGCTCAACTCTTGTGGGCACGAGACTTCTGATTGGCCGCTTCTCTATGAGAGTGACTCAGAATTCGGCCACACTTACAAGGCACTCTTGGGGGGCACGCAAGTTCCAAATTTTCACCTCCAAGATGCACTTTTATGTCACCTGGGACACCTTTGTGTTCCTTCAAGCGAGCGTGCCAAGATGATATGGGAAGCACACTACGGTCGAGTCGCTGGGCATTTCGGGGTCGAGAAAACAGTAGCAATACTACAGAAGTATTTCTATTGGCCGAACCTTCGAAAGGATGTCGAGAAGCACATCAGATCCTGCATTGCTTGTGCCATTGCCAAACCGACCATCAAGAAGCAAGGCCTATATACTCCTCTACCTACCCCTAGTCGACCTTGGGAATCCATCTCCATGGATTACATGTTGGGCCTGCCTTCTACTAAGCAGGGAAATGACTATGTTTTTGTGGTCGTCGACGGATTCTCGAAGATGGCCATTATGGCGGCCTGCAAGAAGAATATCACAGCAGAAGCCACTGCTAAACTCTTCTTTGAACGAGTGTGG
This sequence comes from Pinus albicaulis, assembly GCA_034641835.2. Lineage (NCBI taxonomy): Eukaryota > Viridiplantae > Streptophyta > Pinopsida > Pinales > Pinaceae > Pinus > Pinus albicaulis. The sequence continues at coordinate 88,914,101 of CM076584.1, read as the reverse complement.
GTGCACTTTGGGATCCCACAGTCTATCATATCAGATCGGGATAGCAGGTTCCTCGGCACATTTTGGTCCAGCCTCTGGTCGATGTTGGATACCAAGCTCACCAAGTCCACAGCTTTCCATCCCCAAACAGATGGCCAGACAGAGGTCGTCAACGGAATGATTGTACACATTCTGCGCATGTACAATTCAAAGCATCCACGCACATGGGACGAGAGCCTCCCTTATGTACAACATAGTTATAATCGGGCTCTCCATAGTTCAATCGGCCATAGCCCCTTTCAGGTGGGCTTGGGATTCCAACCACTATGTCCCATTGACGTAGCCATGCCATTTGCAGCTGCTCAGGCCAATTCAGCTCATGTCTAGTCTGAAGTTGACAAAGCAAGTAGCTTCATCGAGTGCATTCAACACATCCGCCAATAGGTTCATGATATATTGGACAAAGCCAATGCCAAGTACAAACAACGCCATGATCAACACCGGGTGCCACACAACTTCCAGGTGGGTGACAAAGTATGGCTACATTTGCAGAAGGAGCGCCTCACTGGACCCCACCGCAAGCTTCGCCCGCTCCGATACGGGCCGTACACCATCACCAAAGCTGTAGGGAACAATGCATTCGAGCTCAGTATTCCACCATTCCTTGGTCTGCACCTAGTCTTCAATGTGGATCGCCTTCGTCCTTACTTCCCACCTCTACTGGACACCTCGGACATTGCAGAACAACTCACACCAACAGAGTTAAACCCAGACTGCATGGAACAAGCCACCACAGATTGTATCATGGACATGCAAATCAAGAACACTCGTCAACAGCAGATCCAACTGTATCGGGTTGTCAAAGCTGGCCAACTCTGCACCAAGGAAAGTGGTTCACCAGGGACCAAGTTCAGCAGAAATTTCCTCATCTCATGGAGGAACTTAACGCAATGGGGACCATTGCTTCCTAAGGGGGGAGGAATGATCCAGGTGGATATTGGTGGTCACTCGCCTATTCCACTTGGGGCTCCACCATTGTCTATTTCAGTTTTTCAATTTCGGCACAGTTTACTATTTTTAGCAGTTTTTCGGGTCCTAAACTTCCGGAGCCGTTTTGAGGCCCTAAACAACGTTTTTTGGGAAAACGGAGAGCAACATCGATCCATGGATCGATGTTGCTCGTTCCAAATTTCTAGTCCTCGGATAGATATTTCTAACGAGGTATGGTACGCGTCAAACGGAGATCGTATGCCAAAGTTACGCCCCTAGGAAGTTGAAACACCAATTTACCCAAACGGGGCCCATAGTTTTGGCGCTTCATCTCCTAGGGTTAGGGTTTTGGCTATTTAGGATTTCCCATTGTTTCTAAATGATAAATAGGCCCTCGAGCCTCATTATAACTCAGTTCAGAGGCCTGTAGCCGCCACATCTCTTCTCAGAGATAGCTACCAGCGCCCTAGCTAGTTTTATTTCCATTCTGTCTGTAAGCAAATTTCAGTTCTTTGATATTAATGAAATGAAGTGTTATTTCCGCTGCATCTCTGTATTTATGTTTATATGTTTATTCTGTTGCGTTCCTGCATAAATTCGGATCACTGAAGCTGACAAAGCAAACAAATTCATCGAGCGCATTCAACACATCTGCCAACAGGTTCATGACATATTGGACAGAGCCAATGCTAAGTACAAGCAATGACATGATCAACATCGGGTGCCACACAACCTCTAGGTGGGCGAAAAAGTGTGGCTACATTTGCAGAAGGAGCGTCTCACTGGACCCCACTGCAAGATTCGCCCGCTCCGATATGGGTCGTACACCATCACCAAGGTTGTAGGGAAAAATGCCTTTGAGCTCAGTATTCCACCATTCCTTGGTTTGCACCTAGTATTCAATGTAGACCGCCTTCGTCCCTACTTCCCATCTCTATTGGACACCTCTGACATTACAAAAGAACTCACACCAAAAGAGTTAAACCCAGACTGCATGGAATAGGCCACCACAGACTGTATCATGGACATGCAAATCAAGAACACTCACCGACAGAAGATCCAACTGTATTGGGTTGTCAAAGCTGGCCAACTCCTGTACCAAGGCAAGTGGTTCACAAAGGACCAAGTTCAATAGAAGTTTCATCATCTCATGGAGGAACTCAATGCAATGGGGACCATTGCTTCCTAAGGGGGGAGGAATGATCCAGGTGGATATTGGTGGCCACCCGCCTTTTAGAAATATTAAAGGAATCGTGAAACTTTTGTTTAAGTGCACGCGAAAGATTAATTTATGATAATTAACTAGGGTTTCTAGTTAGGGTTTTGGGTGCACAAGTCAGTATGTGTAGTAAAACAAATCTGAAGGTTCCCACTTCATTTAACTCTCTCTCAGGGTGTGGAAACCTGGTTCCAGCACCCCCCCATATTGCTTCGGGTGAACTTTGGCCTACACAAGTAGGTCATTTCCAAAAGGGCTAGTAGTAAGAGGGTTTTATTGGTTACATGCTAACTCTGAACCTAGGTCAGGACTCCTTAAGCCAACAATCACCAAATAAAAATGATATCTTTATTATGCTTGATACAATGTTCGATTATATTTTCATTAGCCTTCATCATGATACATGCATTGATCTTATAACTCTCATTTTCATACACAACCACTTATACATCCAGGACTTCTAAGTTGTTCTTGACTTGGACAATGACTCCTAGAAACGAAATAATAAAAAGACTTTTCAAACCTCCTAAAATTACAACCTTATCATTCCCAAAATCTATGATCACTTATGTCTTCCATTACAAAAAAAAATATCATATCATCAACCATATGCCCCACTTTTAAAAAAAAATACAAACAAACAAACAAACACAATCTTCAATTGAATCTCAAAACACTCAATAAATATTAACCTTCAACTCACAAGAAAAGCATACGTATCAATCATAAACAAACAAACAAATTCAATCCATTTACATATTCACACCATTGATTCCATCCAAATATCAAGTTGGCCAGAGTCACAATGAATTTTCTTCCCTGGCGTGAACTGGTCGAGTAGAGCCCTTATTTCATGGAAAAAATAAACTTTTCCTTATCGCCCTCCTTCAAAATGCATGAGTCATAACTGGAAGTTCAAGCCATGATCCTGCAAAAAACCTTAATACCAACCCTTACATATGTGTAGAATAACATGGATCGTATATTTGCAAATACCACTAGAACATATTGGGAATTTAATTTTGGAAAATACTATTGTAACAGTGCCCACTCTAAATACCTGTGAATGTGCTTCTTGTGATCCAATACTCTTCTATTAGTGCAAATATTTGAGCCACAATGCACTAGGCGTATTTCATAATTTTCTTTCCCATATCCACACCAATTTCTCCAACATGCACTTTAGTCAATTCCTTCACAATGCACACTTATTCCTTCACGAGCACACTTTAGTCATTTCATTCACGGTGCACATCAATTAGCACTAACATAACTATAAATTAAAAACTATATCTGCACACATCTCAAATTTTTCACACTTCAAATTTGACTCTTATCATTTGGTAACGAAGGCATGTGGGAGAAGTTGTTTCACGCCTAGTGAGCCCAAAATCAATTTGACTTGCTATGTATTTGTTATAGCATCATTTTTCACCCTCAGGTGATTCATGATTGTCTTTATGGCTTTGGGCACCCATTCCTATAGACTTGAACAAATTCACTAAAAAACAGTGTTAAAATTCCCATACGCGGGTATGCCCAGACTTTTCCGCGTGTATACGCAAGTCCACATGTACTTTTTCGCGTATGCCATTAAAACGATTAAAAAATATATATAAATTCCCTATTTTCGGGCTGGGTTGATGGTTACTCCAGTAGTTCAACCACCCCAGCATGTGGCCAACTGTTTCCAACTGACTGAAACTACTTTGAGGGAGTATAAAAGCCCCTCATGTGCATGGCCTAAGAGAGAGAGAAATTTTATAGACATTATACTCTGTTGGAATCCCAATTCAAGTCTGAATTCCTGTGCCTCCTGCACTTTCCCAGATTTATACAGGAAACCCTTGTTTCCTGGAGATGTTCATCCATTTATATGCCATCTCGAGTGCACAAGTCTTGAAAGTTTCTTAGCGAGGCAAGGGCGGGACGAATCCAGACAACGGTCTGCTCGAAGATCGTGGAAGGATTCAGGTGATCTCTCCACTCTTTACTACTGTACATGTTGTTCACAATAATGAAGAACCGTCTTGTTCCTAAAATTCTGTGTTAGTATCTATTTGTATATGTGGAAAGATTGATTATTAAGCAGTTATTATCGTTTATATCATCTTTTACATGGATTACACTAACGTTTAGGAGAAATATATGCTGTACAACTAGGTTTCCGTGCATGTTCTTTCTTGTTTTCCAGGTTGAAGGAGGAAGAAAGGTTGCTGGGGGTTTGAACCCCGCAGGATCTACATCTAACGTAGGACTACGGGTGAGTTTTGCTATCGTTGTTATCTAGTTTTTGCATTCAAGTATGGTTGTGTGTGAGTCCTTCTGAATGGCATGCCCTGCTCTGTGGAGGTTTTGACCCAACAAACCTCTAGGGTGATTTTCCCCGAAACAGAACTGGTGACTCCATTGGGAATCACATTCTTGTGATTCCCCTGTTGGGTGGTTTCAGCTATTTGATAAGTTTCCAACAGTTTTAACTTTTATTTCCAGTCCAGTTAACTCTTTTTCATTCAGACTGAAGCCCTGGTTCCTTATCCAAGCTTGATCTTTTTTGTTTTTTATTATTTACCTTTATATACGCGAGTTTGTCTGTACACAGACGCATATACACACATTTTTTGTTAAAGGGAGTCGCGTATACGTGGGTTTCCTTTATCACAGTCGCGTATGCACACTTGTTGCTAAACTGTCAAGTAGCGTATACCTGGGTAGATTTTGAAATTTTGGATTTCTTGGCTTTTTAGTCCTGTCTGCCTATGGAGACCTGTTCCTATAGTGTCTTTGTATCCTCTGGATTGTGTAGAAAGTGGTCTTTGGTCTTTTCTCTCTCTTTTTTAGTTGAAAACCACCTTTTCTGGCAAATCTTGTTTCTTGTGCTTGCATTTCTGGTTCGAGTACCAAGATCTCTTCCTAGGGATTCTTGGTTGTTCTGCTTTATCAGAACAGAGAGCCTCTGCTCATTTACTCTTTCCTACCTTTGTGTCTTGCTTTGCACTTCGATTTTTGCCTATTTCTTGGTTGGTTTTCTTGAGTTCAGTCGACTAGGTCTTGTTGCAATTTTTGAAGAGTCTTTCTTGGTTCTTTGAAGTTTTTGTTTGCGGCAAGGTTATACTATTCTTCTAGGCTGAGTGATTGAGTTTCTTGTCTTCTTTTGCTCATATAAATCTTGCTACTAGTTAGCCCTATAAGACTTGGAGCATTTTTTGAAGTTTTTTCTTGAAATTCAGTATTGTTTGGCTTGGGATTTGATAGTTTTGCTTGGTCTTTTCGAACTCTTCTTTTATAAAATTCAAAAGCTCAAAAAACATTTTTTTTTGTGATTTGCTTTTGTTTTTGCATTTTTGTTTTTGTTTCATTACATCTTTTGAAGCTTTTTTGAGATTTCTTGCCTTTGGATTTTGACTTGATTTTGGAAAGGAATTGTCATTGATTTCTTCCTCTTATCTTCAAGCAATTTTGGTGTCTTTATATTAAGAGTTTCTGATTTTGGGAACTAGATTTCTGGACAACCAAAAAGAGATAAAACTGAAGGATCTTTGGGAAATTTCTCTCTACTTTAAAAGATTTTGCATCTTAGAATTTGCATGATCTTAGTGATTTGAATCAGGTGCACTTAAGCATTTATTCATTTTCATAGTTTTTGCGAGTGTGAGTTTGTTATCTGAAAAGAAAAATAAAAAATTTTAGTCTCGTAGAACCTGTGTAGAAGTTTCTTTTCATCGAAAAAAAATTATTGCATTTGCATGTATTTTGGTTTTTATTAATTTCTTTTCTGTGTCAAAACACCACAAGTTTCATTTCTGTATCCCTTTGACTTAACATAACAGCCGATTAAAATAAGCGATATAATTTAAAAGCAACTAGCAAGTTTTCTAAGTGTTATACACCAACTAGCTAGGTTGTAGGGCCTTGGATTAGGTGAGTGGAGAGTTAACTCTCCAAGGCCGCTCAAACAAAACATAGAAGTTGATTAATTGAGCGAAATCCAACTCCGTTAGGTGGACCGGGAAAGCTCTCCTCTAGAGAGTCAAGCGCGAGGGAAAGTGAAGGCTGAGAAGAGAGATACCCCCTCTCTGATTTGCTGAATCTGACCTTAATACCGTTCCGCCCGGCTTCTGACACGGATTGGTGCCCATAGTTGCCACTCCTAGGTTCCACATAGGTGACTGCGGGGGGGAATACCCGTGGTACCTGAGGCAGACGTCGCATCACTTTCAGCAGTACTTCTGGGGGGTGCCTTTGCGAAGCTTGGGTACTTGTGCCGGAAAAGGCTGTCGTTAGGAGGTCGGCATAACTATTTCTGATACCTTCGCTAGTAGGCCTGGGCCGTAATTATCCCAGACTATTTTCGGGAGGTCCTATATTTCGCTTTCTTGTATTTTGGTGTCCGGTCCTAATCACCCGGAGCGGAAATACCTGAAGGCTGTTTGCTTGATTGTATCTCAGGGATTATTTTTTGTATTGAGTGCTCTTTGCTCCTAGCTTGCCTAGCTTTATACTTTTTGAGTCTAATTAAAATTTATAAAAGTGGTTGATCAAGCACCTCGTCGATCGAGGAGAATCCGGGGGTTATCTCCCGAGAGTCCAGAGCCTTCTTCAAGAAGGCGTAGGAGTGATTTAGCAGGTGGTTACCACCCTGTGGCATCTGATGCAGTGGAGAGAGATCCTCCATAAGGGTCTAAAGGTTTCGTAGCTGATTTTGGTGTTGGTTCCGAGAGGAGCGCTCCGCTCACCTCGCGAGTATTATTTCCGCAGGAAGAAGAAGTACAGGTAGAGGAAGTGTCTGAACCCTCAGAGTCACTTCCATCTCCTCTTCCTCCTGATTATCCATTCGTTGTTGAATACATCGGACCTGAGTCAGAGAGACCGTAAGATCCTCCTTATTATACATACCTTTCGATGGCCACGACTGGGAATGCGGCTTCTTCTGTGAGTGCTGCAGGCATTCAGACTCCTGCTTCTGTTGAAGGAGGGGGCACTATTGCTATATCTTCGATTGCTTCTAGTGCTGCTGTGTTTGGCTCTGGTTTCACCCAAGCACATGCTTCTCAATCTGGTCCCTTCTGTTTTGGAATGCCCACTAGTGGGATTCCTCCTTTTTCCTTTTCCACTGCTGCAGCTGGATCTACACCCAAGTCTTCCATGGCTAGTGGATCAACTTCTTTTCAAGGGTTCCCCTTCGGAACTGGACATATTCCTAGTTCGAATCCTTCTTTAGGGTCCTTTCCATTTACTTCTCAGACCCAGAGTTTCAACCCTTGGTCTGGAGGTCAGAGTTCAACTACTTTTATAGGGTGGAACCCTGTATTCACTACAGCGGGGGCAGGGAATCAGTTTTATGCTGGTCACCAAGGGAATGCTTCTTTCCCTTCGTCGAGTGCTTATCAGACTTTTTCCCCTCTGTCTAATGCCTGGAACCCCTATCAGGGGCTTTCCTCTTCATTTAATACTTCAAGTGGGGGAACTGGTCCGGTCTTTGGTAACTCTGCGTGGGGAGGAGGTTCTTCTCCTTTTTCTATGAGTTCTTTCTAGCAACCTGGTGCCTCATTAAATCCAGGGTATTCTTTTCAAAATGTTGGGAATTCATCCTATCAAGGATGGAATCCTCAGGCTCCGCCTCGTTTACCTTTTCTGGCAACGTTAAACTTGCCAGATCTGTCGAAATTGACGAATGATCCGATTCGGTACTGTCCGGGGTGGCCTCCGGTCCCGACCAAACTACCTTCAGACATTCCAAAGTTTGAAGGCAAGAATGGAGAGGATCCGGCTGACCACATCACCACTTTCCATTTATGGTGTTCTTCTAACTCTTTGATCGATGATTCGATTAGGTTGAGATTGTTTCAACGCACCCTAACTGGAAACGCTGCCAAATGGTATATTGAGCTAACTGGGGGCAGTTTTGCTACATTTGGAGAACTGGCTGTTACATTTCTAAACCATTTCCAGTGGCCTGTCCGATATGACGCTGGGACTGAACTCCTAGATAATTTTAAGCAGGACGACGCAACCCACATTTCTGACCATATTCAGGAATGGCAGAGAAGGAAGAGGCTTATTAAAGCTCATATTCTAGGAGAATTCCTTTTGGAATGGTTTCTGAAATCTCTACAGTCAGACATTTCTAAAGATGTATCCCTGTCTGGGGTAGTTTCTGAGGAGCAGGCCATTTTTAGGGCCCAACAGCTGGAACTGATCTATTCACAGTTTGGGGTCCTCCATAAATATTTGCCCAACGCTCCTCGCTCCTAATTAGATTTATCAAAAACTAAGCCTGGTCCTCATGGTGATGGACTTATCGGGTCGATCAATAGTGGTGCAGTGAACCTACTTACTCAGTTACAGCAGTTGTCTATACAATTTGCTCCTTCTGGTCAAGTTGTGCCTGCTGAGTCATCGCCTTCCCAATATTTGTCGATAAATGTTGTCCAAGCTTCTGATCCCAAAGGAAATCAACAATCCGAAGGGAAGACGAAGGGACGAAATAATAAGAAAAAGGGCAAGAATGGGAAGGGTAATGCGAATAAAACCAACGAGCATGTTGGTGAGGGTCCAAAGGATAAGAATAAAGTGAAGTTTCCATGCAAGTTGTGTACTGGAGACCATCTCACACACCTTTGCCCTAAAATTCAGGATGCGTAGTGCTTGTTAGCTCAGCAGGGTTCTTCTAGTTCTCAGGTTGTGTTAACAAAACCTTTTCCCCAAGGGCAACAGCTAGTTGTTGGCGCGAATCAAAATTCTGGGGCTTCCTCTGGGGGCACCCAGGAAGGGGAAATTCCATCAAACATATTCATGATGAGTGCTCACGTGGATGTCGCTACGAGATCCCGTGATTATGGCGGAGAAGAGTCTTCGAAAGCTAAGGATACTCCTGATGCTACTGAGCCACTTCACATTACAAAGCCTACTGTTGAGTCTATGCCTCGGATGCCCAAAGCATCTACTAAGCGATCGACGATTAATCCAAATGCTAGGGCTGCCCAGAACTACTCTATTGTGGAAGATCTGGCGCAGAGTCCTTGTGCTATGTCGGCTTTAGAGGTGCTCCAGTCCTGTCCGGCTCAGCGCAATGCTTTGCTCACTACCATTGGGGCTATTGATCCAAAAAATTCTCTCATGATTACTTTTGATATGTCTAATTTTAATAAGAGACTCCCCCATCATATGGCTTTTCATATTAAATCATCGTACCAGAAGTGCAACATCTTTCGGACGGTCGTTGATGAGGGTGCTTCCACATGCGTGATGTCTCTCACATGTTGGAAGACGATTGGATCTTTCAAAGCTGTTCCATCTACCACTCTTCTGACTGTGTTTGATGGTCATTCTCACAGACCGCATGGTATTGTCCCAGCTTTGCCCATCTGTGTTGGGGGAAAAACTGTCAATATAGAGGTTGAGGTAGTTGATGCAAGCTTGGACTACAACCTTCTGTTGGGGAGAAACTGGATTTATGAGATGGATGCCATTGCATCCTCATTATTTCAGATTATTTTTTTCCCTCACGAAGGGAGGATTGTTACAGTAGACCAACTGGACTGTCCTCCTGTAGACCCGAATGCGTCTACTGACTCATCTGTTCCAAAGTTGGATAATACTAAGGCACCTATTGAGAATTTAGGGGTTGGAATGTATTCTTCCTTGATGGGTACTTTTGATATTCCTCCTCCTACGGTGCATATAAATGCAATTTCATCCTCCAAGGTTCCTCTTCGAAGAGAGTTCTTCAGAACTCATTATTTTTCGGACCCTTGGACCTTGCCTTCCCCTACCGCCACATTAGCGGAAGGTCAAGTGGGTGGAATGGCATTTCCGATGTCTACAGCTGAGATTGCTTATCAGTCTATTGTTGACTCTGCAGAATCCATCCCATCTCCTCTTTCACCAGAAGAGTTGGATGGAGATGTGGCTCCGGCTTGGACACTTAGTTCTTATTCTGCCCAGGATTGCCTTGATACCACTCTTCCATCTGAAGAGGCCATCCTGGAAGCTATGACTGGTATAGATAGACCATGGGATGATTTGCATCATCGGTCTTACTTTTTACCTAATTTGAGCGAAGTTGAAACAAGTTTTCCAAGTCCTCAGTCTCCTGGTCCTGTTCACCCAGTCCTGAACCCTTTAGCACCAACACAGGTTTATGCTGAAGGGAACATGGCTGTGATTTCTCCTACTATCCCGGTGAACATTTCTAGGGATCCCAATATTATTGAGAATGTCTTCATCGGAGCTGAATTTTCCCGTGAAGAGATTCAAATTTACACCGAGCTCCTTAAAGAGTATAGGGATGTATTCGCTTGGTGTTATGAGGAAATGCCTGGTATAGATCCATCTATTGTCCAGCATGAGATCAAGACTTATGAAAACGCTAATCCGGTGAGCCAAAAACTTCGTCCGGTCAATCCTAGGAAGGCAGTAACTATCAAAGCTGAGGTTGAGAAGCTGCTTAAGGCAGGATTCATTTTCCCTGTTCCTTTGACTGAATGGGTTTCAAATCCCGTTCCCGTAGATAAAAAGCAAGGAATGATTCGAGTTTGCATCGATTTCAGAGACCTAAATAAAGCATGTCCTAAAGATAATTACCCCACACCATTTATCGATCAGATCATTGACGAGTGTGCCGATAATGAGATTTTCTCCTTCATGGACGGTTTCTCCGGATATAATCAGATTACTATCCGTCCTGAAGATCAGCATAAGACTGCCTTTATTTGTCCCTGGGGTACATTTGCATACAAGAAGATGCCTTTTGGTCTTAAAAATGTTGGGGCTACCTTTCAGCGGGCCATGTCATATGCCTTCCACGACATCAAAAATATTATCGAGGCGTATTTGGATGATTTAGCTGCTCATTCTCGAAAGAGGATGGATCATCCTGCTCACCTCCGGCAAATATTTGAAAGATGTCGTTTCTATAAGATTAGATTGAATCCGAACAAGTGCATTTTCGCGGTTACATCCGGTCGGTTATTGGGATTCATTGTGTCTAGGGAAGGGATTAGGGTAGATCCCTTCAAGGTTGAGGCAATACTTCAGTTGCCTCCCCCGTCCTCTATCCGTCAGCTTCAAAGTCTACAAGGAAAGTCTAATTTTCTTCGGAGATTTATCGTAAATTATGCTGAAGTTACCAAGGGATTTATGAGATTGTTGAATAAGGGAGTTCCATTTCTTTGGGATGACTTCACTCAATGCTCATTCGATGCCTTGAAAAAACCATTGACCTCTGCTCCTTTATTGAGTCCACCTGATTATAGCAGGGATTTCATTTTGTATCTGGCAGCAGCAGAATCTACCATTGGTATGGTTCTGGTTCAGGAGGATGATGCTCTTGCAGAGCATGTTATTTACTATCTTAGTCGAGGATTGGTAGGAACTGAACTCAAGTACACAGCGATAGAAAAGTTAGATTTAGCAGCAGTTCATGCTGTGCAGCGACTCTACCATTACATTATTCTACGAAAAACTTATGTTTTGGCAGTAGCCAATCCATTTTAGTTTGTCCTTAGTAGGCGAGTGATTGGGGGCAAATACAATATATGGATTGTGATTTTGCAGGAATTTGATCTTGAGTTTATGTCTGCCAAATCCAAGAAATCATTGGTTTTCGCGGAATTGATCTCCGAGTTGCCCTATGGGGAGGAGATGATCTATGATGAATCCTTCCCGGATGAACATTTGTTTCTTATCTCTTCACAGGATCCTTGGTATGGATATATCATTATCACTTGATGCAATTTCCTCTACTTTTTCGAAAGATGAGCGTCGTAAGTTCGTCCTTGGCTAAGAATTTAGCAGTTATTGTTGATGCTTTGCATCACAGTAGGGAGTTTGGTTCAATCCTGAGGCCAGCTGCTTAACCTCTAGAAGAAGCCTACAGAAGTTGTATCTTTGAAGAGTTCCACAGTGGAGCTTGTGGTGGTCATTTATCTGGGCTTAATAGACCTAAAGATCTCTTACGTGTTGGGTACTTTTGGCCTTGATTTGCATAAAGATTTATGTAGAGTGGTCAAAGTGTCATCCTTGTCAAGTTTATACTCGAAAAATGCGCACTCATCCAGCTCCGCTTTTTCCAGTCATTACTGTCGGTCCCTTTACAAAGTGGGGTATTGATTATACTACTTGTAACCCGCCTTCGGCTAAAGGTCACAAGTACATTATTGTAGTAGTATACTACTTTACGAAGTGGGTCGAGGCTATGCCTACTTTTGGGAATGATGGTGAGATTGCAGCTCTTTTTCTTTTAAACCAGGTTATTGCTCGTTTTGGTATTCCTAGATAGATTGTCACTGATCATGGCAGTCATTTTTAGAATAGCATGATGGCTGAGTTGGCTGTCAAATTGGGTTTCCAGCAGGAGCATTCATCTCCGTATTATCCTCAAGCCAATGGGCAGGTGGAAGTCGTGAATAAATCCTTGAAGACAATTCTTCAAAGGATAATTGATAAAGCTAGATCCAACTAGCATATTATGCTATATCCTGCACTTTGGGCATACAGGACGTCAGTGAAAAATGCAACTGGCTTTACTCCATTTCAGCTAGTGCACGGGTTGGAATCCGTATTTCCCATTGAATGTGAGATTCATTCTCTTAAATTAGTTGTTGAACTTCTTCCTGATACTTCTAGTCTTGAAGAACAGCTCCTTCATCTGGAACATCTCGATGAGCAGCATCGAGATGCTGCCATGATGAATGAAGCACATAAAAACCGAGTTAAAGCTCAGTACGATAAGGCGGTCAAGCCCAGGGTTTTTTCGGAAGGTGACCTTGTTTTGGTCTATGCCCAAGAAAAAGATGCTGCAGGGCGGAAAATTAGATCTATGTGGTATGGCCCCTTCATCGTTAAAAAGGTCCTCAAGAAAGGAGCTTATGCCTTGGTTGATTTTGAGGGAAATGAGTTAGTGGAGCCCAGAAATGGACTCTATCTGAAAGGGTATTATGCCTAGGCCTCGGCCTGGCATCTTGCTTTTTGTATATATTTTGTTTTTTTTTCGTACATATCTGATTTTTCGGTCTTTGATGTGATAGTGATGTTTTTGATCTGCTTTGGCAGGTTGTGTTGGATGTCATGAGTCATTTTGGTTTCGCCGATGGTGCTAGTAGACACACCCGGAACTTAGCTTCCGCGGCTTGAGTACTTCATTATCCATCTGGTCAGCTGTTAGTATCAAGAGGGGTCTGCATTGGTCTTGCTTCCAATAATATAGCAGAATACACTGCAGTTGTTTATCTACTCTCGGATGCAATATCTTTGGGTATTGATTCGTTGGTAGTTTTCTTGGACTCTCAGCTGGTAGTGTCGCAGTTGAACAATACTTATCGGGTTCGAGATCCATTTTTACTCCGGTTGTTCTTGAGGGTACGTTTGTTACAAAGATCATTTCAATTTTTAACTTTCATTCATATTCCTCGAGCTGACAATTGGATGGAAGACTTATTAGCTAATCAAGCACTGGATTGGCATATTAATCATTCCATACAATAAAATTAAATCATCAAAAACATCATACATTTTAATACATTTGTCACATCACATCAAACATCGATGTATATATATCATCAGAGTGTTCAAAAAACTATACAAAATTTGGATCCATAAGTCATACAAAATTTGGGCTTATGCCCGATCATGTTCAGTCTCAAAAAACATACAGTCATCTGATACATCATATCTATCTACTCCTGAGGTCCCTACCCAGAAGTTGCGTTCCTATAGAACATGATCGCGGTGGCAACTCGGCGGAATAACCGTACCCAGTCTCGGGGCACTCCTACCACCCGTCTCTGGATGGCTTCCGGCAGATCTTCCACTGCAGCCATAGGTACTTGGCAGGTTAATCCCTCCAAGTTCCTCTGTATAGCCTGGAGGGTTCTGTCTGAATCTACTGTATCTGCTTCGCCTCTGCGAGGCTTGTGTCGCAGGAAACCCTCAGGTCGAACTGGTCCAATATCTGTATCATGATAATTTTTAAATTGTAAGTCATTATGAATCCAATCAAAAACATGTTTGTTTTTCATTTTTTCATACATATTTGAAAAAATCCAAAAAATTATATAAGTCAAAAAATTGCAAACTTACCGACTATTCCCCATGCCGCGCCTGGTGGGAGGACAAGATCTGGATCGCCACGAAAGTCCATCCCGGCATAGGGATAGTCATCCACAGTGATGATTTGTTCTCCCCACCAAAGGAAGAACTCATCATCCCAAGTGGTCCGGGGAACTTCACTTCCCCCCAATCTCTTCATCATGTCTGCCCAGCGGGCAATTCTTGGGTCTCTAGGGCTGCTGATGGTAGAGATCACTTTGGGTCTCAATGCTGGTATCTTCTCGAAGAAGAATGTCATCAAAATTGTACCATATCCAAAATGTTTTGTCTTTGCCTGCCAGATTGAAGTCAATTGTTGCTTCATGTTCATCAGTAGAGCTGTGCACCAATCATATACATGAGTTAAGCATTCCACTGCTATACTCATTTGCTTCCTGGATGCCTGGTGTAGAGAATTTGATCCTGCTACTCTCCCAATGGTAAAAAGGAGGATTTTTATGTGCAAGTCTCTTAAATCTTTGATTGCAATTTGAGTTAACACTTTCTTGGAACCCTCTACACAGTACACGTGGACGTAATCTTCCACGGTTAGCCCTCCCAAAGGCTTCCCGTGCAAGTCTACTGGCTCCCCCCTCCGGAAGAGTCCAGTAATAAAATATATATCTTCCACTTCGATGCGTATGGGCATCTGATCTATGATGAAGCAGTCTTCTTCCGGTTCCCAATAGTTCACAAGAATTTCGAGCAACCGGACATTACTCTTCATATTTGGCATTTTGAAAAACTTGAGCAATCCGCAATTCCGAAGAATATTTAGCGATGCTCGATCTCGCATGACTTCTTGATCAATTGCACTGTGTTCACGCTCTCTCCATGATATGGTCATCCTGCAAAATTTCAACAATTCCTTCATTAGCTACGCATTTTTCATTTGGGCTTGTGCATACGCGACTTTATTTGTGCACAGTCGCGTGTATACGCGACTTTATCATTACCAACCCGCGTATGCACAAACCCGTGATTTTTAGCAAGAGATTATATGGTGAAAATTACTAAATTTTAATTTATGAATGGACAAAATGAATAGCAAGGATGATTGATGAGCTTACCTGACAAATTCGGTGCGATTTGACGGTCGGTTGCTCTTGATTTGACGAAAGAAGTTTTTTGCTCTAGAGCACTTTTTTCCAAATCAGCAATGTAATAATGAACCAAATATGAGGTAATTTGTCTATTTATGTCCAAAAAGTTGAAAATTTTCGCAAAAAAATTTTATGCTTATTTTTTCAATTTATCTTAAGATGCATAACCCGGATGCTTGGAAGTGCCCAGTTTGGTATGTTTTCAGGTACATTTTGACGAATTTGAGATTTTTTCCGATTTTTGATCCATGACTGCTGACTCGTCATGGCAGGTATATGATCTTCATTGGCATATAGGTTAGGGAAATCATTTTCCGTTGCATCTTGCATACTAGCCTCCATACTGATCACTTTCCATAGGGTCGATCCCATCAGGTCATGACTATTACACCCATTTCACTCGCCGATTATTTAATCATGACTTGATGGTAGAGCCTTCCTTTACATGGGCTTCTTAGTTAGTTCCTCACTATCACTTGTTGCCCATGCTACGTTTTATGTAGGCTCGGGAGTCCTCTTTAGTCCCGCCATGACTTATGTGTTGAAGCTTCATTCTTCTTCTTCTTCACTATCATTTTTCTGGCTATTACCCTAGAGGCTCCCTGGTGTTTTTGAGTTGTATTACTGCATTGCATATTGGCTACTTGTTTATCCTGGCCTTTAGCCGGCTTCATTTGGACTCAATTTTTAAGCCAACTTTTGACCTTGACTATCTGTACAAGTTAACCATTGCATGCACTTAGCTATCGCGACTTGACACCCTTTTACCTATGGATGGAACATTCCTCTGAGTATCGCTTACCAGTTTCCGCCACCTTGCATTGAGCATAGGATCGTTCCAATCCCAGGAACTAGTGCATCTATTTATTGATACTCATTCTGTCCATTGTACCATAGCATTATTTTATTCTTTTTTAGGCTTATTATATGAAAAAGAAAAAAAAATCAAATATAAAAAAAAGAGCGGGAACGGGATGTAACTTCATTGTTTGATGGCAGTACAGAGTCAGTTTGTCGCCCTTGAACAAAGCACATATACTTATATATATTTCCTACATTTGGGATGGTTTTAGTTTTGACCTAGGTTCAGCCTTTACCTTGTTTCACTTGTCAGTCCTCCCCCAGTTGGTTATCTCTTCCAATCATATGGAGAGTTTGTTCTGCCTCCTACATAACAGACTTATACAGTGTCACTTTTTACTGCCATGGTCATCACGAGTCGTGCTTTTGTTCAAGGGAAGTCTAACCAGAGTCGGCCATTCTGCGGTGTCTCTTGACTCATTATTCAGTCGGCCTTCCCGGTCTTGTTAGTATCTTGTTCTATCACATCAGATGTTTTGGTCTTCTGCTCGTGCTGGTTTGAGAAGGTCCCCATTGACTTCTTGCTGGCGGGTTTGTCTCTTATCGACTACGACACATTGCTCTGAGAGCAAAC